>BPTQ01000009.1:133141694-133158424 GCA_019973895.1 Chrysanthemum seticuspe
ATAAGAGACAGCTCCTGGGAATATCACTGCACTTCCTGGTACCCCTTGAATTGTTTCCTTCATATAACTTTGGATGCATGATTATTAATGTGAATGGCTTGTGCACACATAACAGTGTACAACCCGTAATTGTCAAGAAAGGACCCTGTGGTACGCCTCAGTGCCACAATCCTATAAAAGGAGCGAAAGCTTCTTATTTTTGAGTAAAACCTATCAAACCTTTCACTTTTCAAGGTTTTGCTCAAAAAGACAAGTACTTCCCCATAAGATTTTTCAAAACCTCAACCGTTTATATCACTAATTGAGGGGGAGTATTTGAATTAAAACTTTGTTCACAAATTGTTCACAGTGGTCACTCTTCCCGCAACACTCGAAATGGTCATATTTATTCTCAAACGTTCAAAAACAACATTTTATATGCCATTTTTGAGGGGGAGAAAATTGTGTGATAAGAAATATGTTGTACAAAATGCAAATGAATCTGTGTACCTCAGACTTAACCAATGAATTGACGGTACTAAACTGTTAGTAACTCGAAAAGACTTGTCCTGGACGGGTAATAATTTCAAGCTAGTTCGCTAGTGATGTAAACGTGTCTCGCAAAGGACTCGTCTGAGTAGAATGTACCATTCGAGAAACTCTTGATAGACATGAACTCTGACGGATTTGACAACCTTCCAAGGTTTGTCTACACCTTCAAGGTAGTTATTAGAGCTAGTTGTCACCTAAAAGCTGACAATGTAACTCTTTAACTATTCAACGTAACCGTGTCTCACGGGAGATTGTCTATCTTCAGTGAATCAATTCAAAAAGTACGCGCTCTTTCCTCACTGTGCATTTAAACCATTTATACTCTTAAGCACATGTGGAGGGGGAGTATTTATGCAAAAAACTTATCTCTCACAGTGGTTCAAACATGTTTTTCATCTACAAACCCTTTGAGAGATATTTTCACATACAGTGGTTTTAATGGCAAACATAGGTTAGTCATGGAGTTATAAGGTGACTAAGGTTAGGAATAACCGTCCTATGATCCGCCAGAGCCAGAGGGATCTACCCAAGGACACTACCATTATTTAGTGTTAGAAGTCCCTAGGAATGATTATAAAAAGGGGAAAATGAGAATCGGAGAAAGGAGTTGAAGAATCAAAAAGAAATGAAAAGTAAAGGGTGAAAAGAAATAGCCCTCCAGATTATTCAACTTAGGGCAGACACCGGGATCAATTCATATGCTACTGGTTGTCACTTAGTGACACCGGTATTGAAGATTAAAAGTCGTCATGGACCCAGTGACGCATGCACTAAACCTTCTTAGCCACTCAAGTTTCTCTCAACATAAACTTGTTTCATTCTCACAGGGAACCCTACATAATCTATTGGCTTTCTCTTAGAGATCGCTGGTATTGAAGAAGGAGACCCTCTCCCTAGTCTCCGCTCAGGAAAACCAAAACGCACTATTGAGTCTAGAGCCACGAGATTCATCAAAAGATCTCTTAGGTACACTTGACATTTAATCATTTGATGATCAACAAATAAGATCATCAGTGGTTCATATCGAGTCCTTCACAGATCTTAGCAATCTGTCGAGAACATTTATGAGAGGTTCACATCTGTGATCCTCAGTGATTGAATGGAAACTGCTGCCAGGGTCAACATCAAACAGCCCTGACAGCAGGTCACTTCGGTAACTCCACGTGGATTACGCGGAGTGTGTCTCAAACGGTCTACAGTTGTGAGGTGATGCTTCGGTGTACCTCAGCGACTCATCTGAACTGTAGATGTACTTCGGTACATCGCGTTATCTCACTTATGGGACTCCAGTTCAGGAACGGCCTTTGTAAGAATTAGAGTTGTGTTTTCACACTATGCTATTAACACTCTCGAAGTTCAAACTTGTAAGTGCCGGAAACCGCATATTACTAACCGTTTGCAATGTTTTCTTCTTATGAAAGCTCCTGAGCGGGATGATCGTGCTGATTCTTCTCATGCTCACGCCAACATCAACACTAATGGAAGTCCTATTCTAAAGCAACACAACCGTCAGAATGATTCTTCATCAATCAAAGAATCTACAAAGTCAAAGACTTAAAGAACTTCATCAGTATTGATTTCCACCGTCAAAGAGCGTGTGAGCATGTTGAAGAATGACGTGGAGACACTGGAGCAGCGAAGCAGACCTGGGGCAGACTGATGCAGACAACAACATACTATCACTTTCACCACAAAGAACAATGATCAAAGAACAAAGTTAAAGATGACGTCAAAGCATAACTGCTCAAAGATAACTATCTCTCTACACTGGGGAGATTGTTCGAATCAAGACAATTCCTCTCACAAGAAAGAAGAATGTTAGAAGACGTCACAGCTACTATTACATCAACGCCTTCACCGTTTACATTCATATATACTTGAGGGGGAGATTGTTGGAATCACTCCTAAACAGTATTTCAAGTATTTATATTTCATATGTAATAGGTAGCTTTATTATGGCCTTTATGTTTGTTTAAGGTCAAGCTTATGTAGAAGGCCCATAAGCTTGATCCAAGCCCAATAAGGAATAGGGAAGGAGAGGGAGTGTTGCCCTAGCTCCTTGCCTATATAAACTCTTGTAAACCCTCATTTGAAAAAAAATTAACGCTCATAGTATAAAGTATTTTCATAAAGATGTTAGAAGATACTTTTATATAAGAGATAAAGTACTATTCTGAGGATTCTATGAGTGTAAAATATTTTGTTAATTTAAGTATATACACTATTTTATTTAAGTATATACGCTGGAATTATCTATTTTTTTTATCAAAATTTATCTATGAGTGTAAACTATTTTGTGTTTTATAAGAGTAAAGTGATAGGGTAGATGTTAGAAGCACAATGAAAAAAGTATTTTGATTTACATGAACATAAAAAGCAAATTAACGCTCTCACCTTGGAAAATCAAAAAGCTAAGGCTGAGTTGTTAAATTGTCAAAAACAGTTCTCCGCATACAAAAAGCATTCAACGAATCGGGTAGATGACCTTCTTGCAGAAATTCTCGGTTTGCAAAACAAACTTAAAGAGTTTAAAACTGTTGTTTACAAACATGGTGAATCAGTAACAGCTATTGAAAAGTTTACCTTAAAACCCAATCCAAATGGATATGGCAAAAATCTAGCTGATTACAAACCAAAGCTTTCACTAAAAACATTCAAACCAACTCCTGAAGTTTCCAGTGCTGAATACAAAATTGATAATACTGTCATGAGTGTTGTTGAATATCATCGTCAAGAGGAATTAGATGCAGAAGACGAGAGTCGATCAAAATTAAAAAATGTTGTTTACAACAAACCTTTTAATTATAAAAACGCGGTCACTTTCGTCACACCAACGGATTCTTCTAACACACCAAGGGTTATCATCAAAACACCTGAGTCTTCTAATGTTAATCCCAAAACAGAATTTGCACAAACTTATGGTCCTTTACCTTCCATTAGTGAAGTAAACTCAAAACCTGAAAATCAAAAAATCCTTCGATATTTTGACATTTTCATGGCTGACCTCAAAATTTTACAACATGAGATAGAATATCGATCTGAAATCAAAGTTGAACATTTTCAATCGCCTCTGGCGCGAGAACAAAGAGACATTTTTCAGAAAAATCTTTTACCTAATGTTAAAAACTTGAAAAGTTGTGCAATTGCCTGGGAAAAGGATTTTCATAAGGAACTTGGGGTAATGAAAAACGTTTTCGAGAAAACAGAAACATCTATTACTAACACAAAACGCAAAAAGAAACTGTTGAGAAAAGATGTTGATTGACTCTTGGAAGATGTTATCTGTGCTGATATCCATAATGTTGTGCTATTCTATTCGTTGCCATATGCATCTGATCATATCTCTGCTGATATTGTTGAAACTGTTGTAACTGTTGAGAACACCGATAATGTGCTTCAGATCGAGTCTTTAAAAGCTGAAAATAAATGATTACACACGGAAATTCACAATGCAAAACGTCGTCTTCATTGGTGTGAAAAAGATATTCACAACCATCAACTTAGTTTTCAAAAGAAAATCGCTCAATTGAGTGCACAATCTTCTGATCCTAAAATTGAGCAACTGGATGACCAAAACGTGTCTTTGAAAAGTCAAATCTCAAAATATTAACAAGAACTTTTAAAAGTTAAACAGGAATATGGTATCATATTTGATTTACTCAAAAAGACTCGAGATGAAGCATCAAACGAACTTGATCACTATCTTGCTCACACTAGAGAAGTCATGAATTTTGCTGGTAATATTCGTTCTGAAAATCAAGATCTGATTCACACCATCTCTAAGTTACGGGAAATGTTAGGAAAGTATGAACTACTCCCGCCTACTGTGATTAAGAGATTAGCACCAGTCACACTTAGTAATCGTGAACCAAGAATTCCCACTGCCAAATCACAAGTTGCTAATGTGTTTCCCTCTACTGAAACAGGAATAGTTGCATCTTTTCCAAACGTCCGCACTTCACAGCCTAGGAGCACTCAATCGAAGAATAGGAAGTTGCGACCTAAGAAAAGATCAATAAGGAATGCTAAAGTAGAAGAACACTCTAGGACTCTGAATAAAAATCATGTTGCCTCCACTATAGATGTTACGTCTGGCAAATGTAATAGACATAGTGATGTAACAAATGCTAAACCATTAAGCACTTTTGATATTCAGTCTGATGCACCTTGTGGTATTTCTCGAAAGAGTATGAATTCTGATTGTCATGACAAATGTGTTGCTAAAGCTATAATCTCTAGATTACGGAATCCTAAGAATCGGAATACCTCTAGGCCCACTAATCATTCTAAGTCTGTGCTTGGTAAACCACCTTCTTTAGATCCTAAAGCAACCATTGCTATCACAGTAGCTACCGCTTCACCTCCTAAGCATGTAGTACCACCTAGTACTTTCACTAAGACTAAAGCAAAGAGTAGTTACAGATGGCAGAAATGGATATATAACACACTAGGATTTAAGTGGATGCCTAAAATTCTAAATGTGTGTATGTCTAATATTCCTGCTTCGGAACCCTCTAACATTTCGGGTTCCACATCTACTTCTATTCCATCTGTGTCGTCTGTGTGTAATGCAGGTGATACAGATCATTCTCTGGATTGTTGATAGCGGATGTTCCCAACACATGACAGGCAACCTTAAACTGTTATCAAACTTTATTGCAAAGTTCATTGGCACTGTCAGATTCGGGAACGATCACTTCGCAGCCATCATGGGCTACGGAGATTATGTTAATGGGAACATCGAAATCAGCAGGGTTTACTATGTGGAAGGCCTCGGTCACAATCTGTTTTCAGTAGGTCAATTTTGTGATGGAGATTTGGAGGTTGCTTTCAGGGAGAAAACTTGTTTCATTCGTGATCTACAAGGAAATGACCTTATGTCTGGCTCACGTAATTCTAGTCTTTTCACTATCTCTATGCAAGACATGGTTGCTTCCTCTCCCATTTGCTTACTTTCAAAGGCAACATCTACAAAATCCTGGCTATGGCACCGTCGTCTCTCACATCTAAACTTTCAAACCATCACCAACCTTGCTCGACACAAACTATTTGAAGGACTCCCACGATTCCGGTATTCAAAAAATCACCTTTGCTCAGCCTGTGAACAAGGGAAAAGCACTCGTGCTCATTTTCCTTCAAAGGTGGAACACAGCTCTCAGCATGTGCTTCATCTTCTTCACATGGATTTGTGTGGCCCGATGCGTGTGCAAACGATCAACGGCAAACGCTACATCTTAGTAATTGTTGATGACTACTCACGATGGACTTGGGTCTACTTTCTTCATAGCAAAGACCAAGCTCCACAAATGATCATCACCTTTCTCACAAAAATACAGGTTCAGCTCAGCAACACCGTCCGAATAATCAGAACAGACAAAGGAACTGAATTTGTTAACAAAACCCTTCATGAATTTTATGAGAAAGTGGGAATTCAGCATCAAACATCTATTGCACGTACACCTGAACAAAACGGAGTTGTTGAAAGACGAAACCGAACGTTAGTGGAAGCTGCAAGAACAATGTTAATCAATGCTAAACTTCCAGATTACTTATGGGCAGAAGCTGTATCTACTGCATGCTATACTCAAAACCGTTCTATGATCACTAAACGCCACAACAAAACACCTTTTGAGCTTGTCCACAACTATAAACCGAACCTCAAACACTTTCATGTATTTGGATCCCTTTGCTATCCGAATAATGATCGTGATGATTTTGGAAAGCTCAAAGCCAAAGCTGATATTGGAGTCTTTATTGGATACTGTGACAATTCTAAAGGTTTTCGAATCTGGAATCGTCGAACTAAGGAGGTAATGGAAATGATTCATGCTCATTTCGATGAACTCACGGAAATGGCTTCTGAGTATAACCGCTTAGAACCCGGTCACAACCGTTTAAACTTCCCTCAACCCCCATCATCAGCTGAAGAAAGACCTCAGCTAACTCGTCAACAAATGGAAAGGTTATTTGCTCCTCTGTTCTGTGACGATATTGATGAACGTGCTCCTGGTGTATCCGATGTTTCCGCTGCACAACCTGTAATATTCTGATACCTGATACACCTGCTACAACAACTACTATTGAAGATGCACCTACACCAATTGACTCCAACACAACAGTTGAACACACCGCTTCCAACAATGATGAACCAGCTGATGATATTCTGAATGAAGTACCCCCACCTGCAGATTTTGATCCAAATGCGTTCTTCAACCCGTTTGCAAATGAGACTGCTGCACCAGATGTAGCGGAATCTTCAACAAACCATTTGAATCCTCAGAATCTGCACAATGTATACCAACATCAACCCTCTACACATAGATGGACAAAAGACCATCCTCTGGCTAACATTATTGGCAACCCGAATCAACCAGTCGTTACGAGACAACGTCTTTACTCAGATGGTGAACACTGCATTTATGCACTCACTGTCTGCCAATCTGAATCTAAAAACATTAAAGACGCAATGACAAAAGACAACTGGATTGAATCCATGCAAGAAGAACTCAACCAATTCAAACGTCTTGAAGTATGGGAACTGGTTGAAAGACCAACAGGAGTCTACGTCATTGGTCTAAAATGGATTTGGAAAAACAAATTGGATGCTGAAGGGAACGTAATCCGAAACAAGTCACGTCTAGTTGCTAAGGGTTATCGTCAGGAAGAAGGAATAGACTTTGAAGAATCTTTTGCTCTGGTTGCTCGTCTTGAGGCTGTTCGGATATTTCTCGCGTTCGCGGCTCATATGAACATGACGGTCTATCAGATGGATGTCAAAACGGCGTTTCTCAATGGGCAACTTAAAGAAACGGTCTATGTCAGCCAACCAGATGGATTCATTGATCCTGAGTTCCCGAACCATGTCTACAAACTGAACAAAGCTCTTTATGGTCTCAAACAAGCCCCTCGGGCATGGTACGATAAGCTATCATCCTTCCTCATTGCCAATAATTTCACCAAAGGCTCGGTTGACCCAACTCTTTTTATACAATATCACGGGGCACATATCTTAATTGTTCAAATTTACGTAGATGACATCATTTTTGGGTCTACACATAAAAAGTTTTCAATCGCTTTTGCAAAACTAATGAAGAAAAATTTTGAAATGTCCATGATGGGTGAACTTACGTTCTTTCTAGGACTGCAAGTTCATCAATCACCCCGTGGTATTTTTCTGAGTCAGTCCAAATATGCCCTTGAATTATTAAACAAATTTGGAATGAAAACCTGTGATACTTATGCCACACCAATGACTCATACCAAGAAGCTAGATGCTGATTTACATGGGAAATTAGTTGACCCCACCAAATACCGAAGTATTATTTGGTCCCTCATGTATCTAACAGCTAGCAGACCTGATATTGTCTTTGCCGTTTATCTATGCTCCCGTTATCAGTCGCGACCAACTGAAACCCACCTCTCTGAGGCTAAAAGAATCCTCCGATACATCAAGGGAACCATTAACTTGGGGATCTGGTATCCGAAGGATTCTGGTTTTGAACTAATCGCTTTTTTAAACGCTGATCACGCAGGATGCTTAGACTCAAGGAAAAGTACTTCAGGAGCTCTACAATTTCTCGGTGATAAACTGGTGTCTTGGCAATCAAAGAATCAGGATTGTACATCGCTGTCATCAACTGAAGCAGAATATGTAGCCATGTCCGCGTGTTGTGCTCAAGTCATTTGGATGAGAACACAACTCAAAGACTATGGTTATGTATTTGACAGAATCCCGATGTACTGCGACAATCGGACTGCCATTGCAATCTCGTGCAACTCAGTTCAGCACTCGAAATCAAAGCACATCGATCTACGCTATCATTTTATCAAGGACCACGTGGAACAGGGTACCGTTGAATTATACTTTGTGGGTACTGAATACCAATTGGCAGATCTGCTCACCAAAGCCTTGCCTCCCGCTAGGTTTAATGAGTTGGTCCACCGAATTGGTATGAGGTGTTTGACTCAAGAGGAACTGGATGACCTCTTAAAACAGTCTTAAAAACCTGTCGAACACCAAAACCTCTTTTGTAAATAAATTTTCAAAAACAAAATACAAAAATATAAAATCCTATAAATACAACAAAAATATTCTCCTAATCTATCTTTCTTTCAACATGGCAAGTACATTTCTTCCGTCAACACTTTTATCTTTCAAAATTCAGTATTTTTCCGATCAAGTGTTGAGGGGGAGAAAATAAGCTTTTAACTGTTTCTAAACATCTGTGTACTTGCATGTTATCACATCTCGGTTGATTCTTTTACAAATGATGGTACATTTCCTGGTTCAAAGACAATCCTCGGACTTTAATTAATAACCTTTCATTATTTTCTCAAGTCAAGGGGGAGTGTCGTCAAGTTTCTTTCCCAAAAATCTTCATTTGGCAACCAAAAATGGAAGTTAAAAAGGCTTTGTGTGAAAAAGGAAAAGGTAGAGGGACTATAACTGTCAAAACCTTAAAGTTATTTTATACAAAATACTCCACCCACCACATTTATTCCCATCACATTAAATATTTCACCTAATATCATCCACGGTCCATAATCGTTTTACAAATCCGTGCTTTCGATTATCAATCTGTAAGTGTTTCTGTGTTTGGATCATGTTTTTAAACAATGGTTTTGAATCTCATGTAAATCCTACGGCTAAAACGTGTTCTACGCGTGATTAGGTGTTCTACGCTTATGCGTAAGAACACACAATTGTCACACCCCCAATTTACCTGTTTTGCAGCGGAATGGAATTCCTGGAGATTGACTGTCATAGCACCACATCACAGTTATATTGAACGACCTAAAGTGTCGTTTTAAAAACACATCGTTGGATATTTCATAAAAACAATCAGAGTACAACATCGGTCCCAAAAGGTTTACAAGGTTTGCGGAAATACGAATATGTTACAAATCCAAACGATGTTTTGAAATAAGTGCCATAATGTACATAATGTAAGTCGACGCCGCGACTCAAAATGTAGGTCCCTAAACCATGTCATGATGATAATGCCTCAGTTACCTGAAAATACATTGCTAAAACGGGTCAACAATAATGTTGGTGAGAAATCATAGGTTTATGTAAATGTTTTATACGACTACACAAGTATAGATCAGGCATGACAATCATGTCACGTAAAAATAATGTTACAATTGCTCTAAGCCCATGACCCCGAAACTAGACTGTTCAATAATGTATGCCCCTGCAGAGTGTTTGCCAGACAACTCCGTAATGTTATCAAATGAAATGCATCCGTTTGCCTGGTTGGGATTCACCAACCCGGATGGAGGCGTCACCCTCGATAGATCTATCCACTCATCCTCGCTTCAAAGATTAACGGTTCATGTTCAGGTAATGGGGACTTTCAAATTGGCAAATGCGGTAACTTAAGCAATGTAATTGAATTTAACATACTTGGTATCGTACACAAAAAATGTAGTGCAATGTATTCTCCCCCGTGGGTTTGAAAATAATCGAAAGCATGTAAAACGGGGCTATGAAAACTCACTTGGTAAACTGGAATAATGGCAAAAGTGAGTACACTGAGGTATAATATGATTCGTCAACCGGGACCTATTATCAATGATATGATATGTCATGAGTTGCAATGTAACGTTATGCATGCATTTCGTATGTTATTTATACCATTTACGAGTTTTTGGAAATATTACTTTTCGTCGAAAAATACTCTTTTGACGTCTTGACCAATCAAAAATGACTTTACATGTTTTTACGTCAAAATGTCATCCTACAATGATTTCGTAATGATTTTTGGTGAAATTATCACTTTTCGTCGCAAAACAATGTCGTCGGAATTTTCATGAATTTAACAAAAATGGCTTTGGAAAACTAGTCGTAAAACGGTGTACGTCGATCGTTAGAGAACGAACTCGACGGTTTTGGAAAGTTTGTATCGATATCTAGAAGTTTCAGTTCAGGAGTTTTCGTTCAAAAGGTCTCGATCATAAAGATATTAAGGGTTAAAGTTAGTGATTTTGTTGAGTTGTTGTGCAGAAAATGAGTTTCGGCCAAGTTTGAACATCCGTAATTATTTTACTATAACTCCGCTTTACAAACAGCTTGTGGTTTTGAAAAATATGGCCGGTGAACTTGATTTTACTAGAAGACATTTCGTTCCAAAAAGTTTCACAACCTCGTTAAAAACAGCCGCAAACATGGTCGTTACAGCTAATGTAACACTTGTAACGTAAAAATAATATAGTTTTTCAGAAAATAATAGTTACGGCAACTTTATGAAAACGGGCATATCTTTGTCGTTTTAAATCCGTTTTCTACGTATAATACGTCCTTAGCTTCGTATCGAAGTAAACTAATATATTTTTGAGAAGTCGAAATAATTTGTGAAGCTTAAGGCTCGTTTTTTATCCGGACAAGTAAAAACAGCAAAGCTGAAATTTCAGAAAAGTATATTTTTCGTCGTCAAACTTGTAAAATCCATAACTTTTTCGTTATAAGTCCGTTTTATTCCGTTCAAGCGGCCACGGATTCGTTTTAAAGTATATTTTCTAAATATCAAGGCCAAAGTTTCGTACCAACTGTAGGTTTTTCCAGAAATTCGAAATAAGGACAGAACATAATTTTATACGTATTGAAAATAGTTTTTCTCGGACAAAACCTATTCTAATCCCTTCAAATCAACTCCAAAACTAATCTAATCCTACCATACACCTTCTTAGGGTGTCATGGGTTCCTAATCACCATCAAGACCAAAGAATACCATGGAAATATTTATAGGATGACCAATATGTATATATACTCTAAAATCATGAAATAAAATGGTATAAATCACATATCATGCATACTTGATCCAAAAATGAAAAGATGAATATGAAATGAAAAAGGAAACATGAAAATGAAAGAAACAAGCTTACAAATGAATATGATGAGGTGCTAGTAACAAGGATTATCCTAAATACTCTTGGTTTTTATTTCAAAACCATAAAAAGAGTATAAACTAGATTGATTATAACACTTGAACTTGAAAATTTTTGATCCCTTAGTGATCTCTTGATGATGACCGGTTCTTGATAGAGAGAAGAATGAGAGAAACTATTTTTACTATCACATGATAAAATGAGTGAATGAGAAATAATTGAGTGAAGTTGGACTTTTATGTTGAGTAAGATTGCAAAACATTCAAGAACCATGCTCATAAATTGCCAACCCTCTTAGGGGCCGGTTCTTAGGGGATTTGGTTTCCCCATTATACTTTTTTTTTTTTTTTTTTTTTTTACTAAAATGTTATATAAATGTTTACTTGAATAAATTGGTAAGAAAGTGTAAGTAGTTGTGTAGAAAATGTACAAGTAAAGGTAAATGGAAATTTTTGGTACAAGTAAGTTTTTAATAGGTCAAAATAGAATGTAATGAGATAATAAAATTTGTAAAAATACATTCCTTGTGAAATTTGAGTGATAAAATAATTATCGTATAATTTTTAAGAAACACAACGTAATAATTTAACTTTAACGATTTATGTACCAAATAATTTTAAAACATTAGGAAAACTCAAAATATAGTTTTTATAAACTAAATGTAAGTTTAAAAATACATCGGGATCATTTTTGAAAGTAACGGGTTAAATATTCAAAATAATAACTCACGCGATAAAGTTTATTAAATATAAAAATTACGCGTTGAATGTGAAATGAAATGTCGTGAATGAACTAATGAGATGCACATAATGTCAATGAATGTAGACTAATCTTAGTCCATATGAAATGTACGTGAGGTCATGATCATGAATTCGCCGCTAAACCTTTAAGGTTACGCGAATTTGGAACAAGTAAACCAAGTTTACTATAAATGTTGAAATAATGAGACATAAATTGTGTCGAGAAATGACCTGAAAGTACGGGTTGTCACAACAATCAATACGTGTGTGTTTGGGGTGAAATGATTGTGTCAAAACGTTCATAATACATCAATGATACTTTGTAACCATCAAAATCCACCCAGATACACTAATTGATGATTTTTGAAAATTAGGGTTTATAAGTCGAATTGGGTGTTTTCAAATGTGAAGTGTTTTGGTCTAAAAGACTGTTGGGTTATGCTCTTGCGTTGTTGAATTGATGATTTCCATAGTCTATAGCCACCCAGAAACACGAATTGGTCATCAATTCGAAACTAGGGTTTAAAGTTCATAAACTTTGGGTATTTTTGATTCTCAACAAATTAAGTGTTACAACTTGGCTTACATACTCACAACATGTCTTTGAACTACCAGAAAAAGTTTAGTGCATAATCTATGGCTAGAATCCATACGTGTAGATTTAGGGTTTAGGCTACGCGTATGCATTCTACGCGTAACAGTTAAGATGAGCTAGTATGTTGTAATCTATGATGAAATGAATATGTGTGCTAATATTGATGATTTGATAAATTTATTTCAGGATTGCTACACTTAGAATTCAGAATCAAGGTCATTTGATTATCTACGCATAAGGATTACCCTACGCGTAGTTATGTTACGCGTAAGAAAAATCCTACGCATAACAGCTACGCGTAAGGTTCTACAATGGACTACGCATATCCTGTGAAGGATATGCATAAACAGTGACCTCTACGCATAAGGTCAACTCTTACGAGTAGCCTTACGCGTAAGGTTAATATATGCCTACGCATAAGCTCTACGCATAAGGTCTCCTTTTCCTACGCGTAACATTTCTTACGCGTAAGATAGGATTCTACACGTAAGCCTACGCCTAAGCACATATCATACCTGTCTACGCATATCTTTGCCAAAACTACGCTTAACCCTGGATTGACCTTCATGATGAATTGTTACTTGTACAAACTTGTAAATAAACTAATCATATCATCACGAATCCAAAAATGTCACTAATAAACTTAAACCGTCTGATATGTTGTGAACAATAAGTGATAAAATAAACTTTAAAACTTAAAGTTAACTAACTCACGAAATATTTCACGACATCATTGAACTATTGAACATACAAGTGACTTAGGACTCGTAACAATCATTATCACTATACATTCAATAACTAGACAATAAGACCCTCTGTTGACTAACATTATGTCTTTCGATATGTTGGTTCTTTTGGCTAATGTTATTTCAGATCACGACATGGCTGAACAAATGAATGTGGATGCACCTGAAGTTCTCTCCATTGCTGATATCTATCCTCATGGCTATCCAATGAAGATAGGAAAGAATAACCTCCGTGTTGACTTTGACACCCTCACTTGCTCTGAATCTTCATGTCTTATTGCTATTGATATTCTGAGGACTCATCCGTATCAGAACATGCTTACTCACTCTGCAACTGTTCTTGAGATCTACATCCAACAGTTCTGGAACACTATGGAAAGGGTCAAAGGACAAACTGCTGTGACGGTGACTCTGAATCACAAACAAGTCATCATTACACCTGCAGACTTAAGGGCTGTTCTCCTAATTCCTGAAGTCGATCCAACCAAACTATATGCCTCACCTGCTGAAGAGCTCACTCTCCAATTCTTAATCGATATCGGTTATGACGAGGCTACAGGAGTAATCAACAAGCATTCTCATGTAGAGCTTAAGAGTATTCCTCAACCCTGGAGAACTCTCTACATGATCATCACCAAGTCTGTTTCTGGTCGTGACAGCGGCTATGAGCACCCTAAGCTCATGGAACTGCAAATATTCTGGGCATTGGTCAACAAGAAACACATCGCTATCGAAGCTCTGATTTGGGATGACATGATGTCATTTCTCAACAAACTTGGCTCAAAGATTCCTTACATCAGATATACTAAACTGTTGATCCAGAGAGCACTTGGACTTCATCCTGACATCCCCAAGAGGCTCAATGACCCCGAAAATCACGACATGTTGACGGAACCTATTCTGTCTGTCAGAATCAAGGAAACATCAACAAAGAAACAAGGTGCTGTGCTGCCAGATTTCCTTCTAACTGAAGATGTCAGAAAGCTCGAATCGTACCAAAGGTATCTGGAAGCAGTCAGACAAGGCAAAGTTGGTCATCTCGACGAAAAATCTTCTGGAACACCTGTAAGGAGAACCAGAAAAGGAAGTGCGGGAAGTGTCACAAGTACAGATAGTCAAAGGAATGTTCCAAAGAAGAAACCTATTACAAAGAGGAAACCCACCCCTAAGAAGAAAGTTCCTTCTCTGGAAGCCACTCCGATCCTTTCACTTGAACCGCAAAGACAGCTCAGGGACGAGGACTCTGAGGCTACTGACTCAGATGAAGAGTTCACATACTCTGAAACTGCAAAGGATGAAAATCCCTCAATACCAAAACCTCCAAGTCCCCAAACTATTAAAGGGAAGACTCCTGCACTTGTACCTCAGGATGAAAGCTCTGAAGATGAAGAAGAGCAATTGGATCAAGGATACAGAAAGAAGTTTCACAAAGTCAGACACCTTCAAAAGGCCGAAGAGTTTGCTAAAGATCAAATGGGTGGCCCCGGAGGTTCAAGTGGTGTTGCCCACTCTAAACCATCTCCTGATACGGTTAATCAACCCGATAAGGGAGCTGGTGCCACCACTCTTCTGCAACTACAACATCCTGTGGAGGACACTATTGTCTATGATTTTGAGAAACAGATAACTGAGAAAGAAAAATCTAAGGATGATGAGGATGATTATTCAAAGTTTCTTCTAGACAGTCCAACACACTCAAAGGAGAAAACCTCAGAAACTCCTAAGGACATGAAGTCTCCTCATGTCTCCTCATCATCGGATTCTTCGTCTCATTCATCACAACCACCATCAACAAAGTCAACCAGATCATCATCCAAATCCGTGAAGAAACCACCTAAATCTTGGATTTCTCAGTCTCATAAAAAGATTGTGAAAGCTGTCCAACTAGTCAGAAAGAAGGACATACTTTACAGAAAAATGAATTGGTTTGCTGACCAAATTCAGTACTTACATGATGAGAAAGACAAGATGGAAAAAGAAAGGGAATTTGTTCAGAAGTTCATGAAGAGTCATCAAAAGGAGGAACTGAATGAAATGATTGAAGGTTACACTCAAAAGTACCTTCAGGATATCGTTCCTAAATTCCAAAAGGAACTGGAGAAGTCAGCAAGAGATCAAACCCACAAGTTTCTTCTCGACACTGTCCCCGGTGTGACTAGAGAAATATTTTCCAGACAACTCACCCCTAACATCGTCTCATTGGTTAAACATACAATGGCCAAAGAAGCTGATCTCTCTGAATCTGAGTTAATCGCTAAACTAGTGATGCAAATGTCAAAGCGATCTGGAACGTTTACTTCGGATGAAGCTAAATTTTTCGAAGGTCTACTTGCTTTTCAACTCAGTTCATCATGCAAGGAGTCAGCCGATCAACCCAAACGGCCAAGAGATGACGATGATAAGGATAAGGACTCTGCACCTAAACGTCAGAAGCAGTCTGGTCAATCTACATCTATGCCACCTCCTCCACCACGGACTTCTTCTCAACATAAGTCTCCTCCACCTCGGTCTTCTACTGATAAACCTCAGGACGATTCCGAGTTACCACCCCTGACTCATAAAACTGGTGATTACTTTGAATATACGGGTGGTGACGATGAAGAGGTCCTTGAGCCCCGACAACAACCCACCTCACCCAAACAAGTGCAGAAACCAGGATCATCATCAAAGCCTTCCAAAAAGAAGAAGCAGACGACTCAGCCCGGAGTCGTATCATGGCTAGATGACGATAAAACCGAAGAGTTTGAATGGTTCTCCACACTTGTCAATCAAACTCCCTACCCTGATGCAGGCCAAGAATTGGTAGATGGTTCAACATTGGAGCATGCAAAACTGTTGCAAGAAAAGTTCCATGTGAAGAAGTGGTACCTCTTCTTTAAGGTCCAGAAACAACTTCTTTATAGCCTTCCCTTAGGAACCAAGCAGACGAACAGGTTACCAGCCATCTCCAAACCAGGTCAGCCACATCATACCTCCCAACAGGGAAACACACTTCAGTTACAAACGAAGGCCTAACTCGGTTAGGTACAACAATCTGTATCGAGCTCGCTACAAGAGTTCTACTATAAGCTGGAGCTCCCGCGAAAGTCTCGACAGAAAGGTATCAACTTTTCGAAGTAAAAACTAAGCGAAGTTAAGTCTAAAGCAGTAAAAGAAGTGTACCTTGAAAAGAACGTTGTCAAAACGTACGAGGTTACAACTTGGTAGATGGTTAAGAACCGGACGTAGTCC
>BPTQ01000009.1:133165172-133463804 GCA_019973895.1 Chrysanthemum seticuspe
GGCATTTGGGAGCCTGTCATATTGTTTTTTTGACCCTTTAATTGAGAGATTTGGGCTTTCAACTTTCTGATCGTGTTGCAATGAGCTTGAATCTGTTCATCACGTTTGTTAATTTGAAAAACTGCATCAAACTCTGGAGCATCTGAGGATGTCTTGATATTTGAAGTTTTGACATTTTCTTTAAGATGTTGATATTTTAGTTGTAAATTAAAATGCTCAGCCTCTAGTTTAAAAAAATGTTTAACCAAATTGTCGTGATCATCCAGTTCAATTTTCTCATTTAGTTTAGAATTAGTCTTTTCAAGCTCAATGACACGATCATGGGAGACTTTCAGGGCAACAGATAATTCATGAAATTGGAAAGCATTAATAGAACAATTTGTAGCAGTGAAAAACACATCTTGAGCAACACATTCAGTAATAAGAGTCTCATTTAATGTATGTAAGTTATTCCTCTCAATCTCATTATATTTTAGTGCACGCTCATAGTCACTAACCTCAACAATCATAGCATCAAACTCCTTTTCCATTTCTTTAATGTCTAAGTTCATTCCTTTTTTAAGACTTTCAAACTGATCTTTTAGTTTTTTAAAGAAAGGCATGACTTCAGTTAAATAACATTCTTTTGTTTGCTCAAAACCCCTTTCCCCTTCAGTTATACCAGTGGGTGTGATCCTTTTCTTACAAGTTTTCTCAAAATCAACAAATAGTTGAAAAATAACATATTGACTGATTAAGGTCTTGCTTTTCGTGGCAATAGTCCTAGGTACTAAATGCATTGGTGTATTTGGAGGATACACAGTCGCTGAAGGCATTTTCCTAAAGGGAGGGTTCGTTACAACAAGATTCTCTGCTTTTTGCTTATCTAAATCCTTTTTCCAGAACACTTGTTTGGGTGTTAACAATGTCTGAGGCTAAAACATGTTCAAGGAAATCCAATTTTCCTTCTTGTAATCATGGGGTGTGATCTTTATTTTCTTCTCTTTACATTTAGGATCATCTAATTTCTTGTACATCTTTTCCCTAGTGACTTCATCTGATTTCTTATCTTCCTCAGTGCACTCAATGCAACTAGGTTTCTGTCTAGGTTTAAGGATTTCATTGCCATCATAGAGAATCTTATGAGCATTTCTAGCCTTTTTAATGACCTCTGGATTTGGTTCCTCAACAAGGGGAATGCTATGCTTATCGCTTAAGACTCTATGCTTAGTGATTAGGTGAGCAGTCTGAATGGTATTTCCTTGTACGTACAACTTATTTTCAAGCTTCTTTTTCAAGGTTTTTAGATTAGAAAAATCATTCAAAAGTTTTGATTCCTTAGCACTGAATTCTTGCTTAAGCATTTTAACATTTTCTTGAAGTTCTTGCTTTTGCTTAGCAGTTTTAGAAAGCTTTTCTTGTAAGGAGTTTAACTCTTGTTTTAATACTTCTTCTCTAAACCTACTTTTTCTAATAGTTGTACGCATTTGGTCATCCATTTCCTGCTCACGCGTGGTCAACTCAAATTTTGCACGTTGTTCATAAATAGCAACACGTTGTTTATAGGCATTTAGTTCAAAAATTACAGAATCATCAGGGGCACATGCAGTGAATTCATCAAAAACATAATCATTATTGACTGCAGAAGATGCATCACTTGGTACAATCTCACTTTCACTTTGTATCACATATTGATCATATGGGAAAACATTGATATTACCCATATTTTCAATATCTGATTCAATAAACACAGTTGATTGTACTTCGTTATGTATCTTTTGCTCATCAACTTCATCGTATAATTTTAATACCTCAGAGATGAGTTTGTCTTTGGATGGACTAGCTTGTGGTGATGAAGAGACTTTAGGAGAGACCATTGGAGAAATGCTGGCCATGAAGATGGTTTGTGCAGTGGGTTCTTCATCAACATCAGAGTCGTATGCATCACAATCAGCTACTTGAAAGGCATTCTAATGATTATGGCCTATCTCCTGAATTGGTTGCTCATCCACATCTGCATCATATGTCTTAGCATTTCCCTCAGCCAAGAACAACAATTCCTCTTCATCCAAAGCTGCACCATTATCCTGAGCTTGCACAAGCAACATCTTATCCCTGAAGTACTCAGCATTCTGAGGGCGTTTTGGTGATGTGCAGTTCCTTACAATGTGTCCCTCACCTCCACAATTGTAACATTTGATTGTCTTTGCTTGACCCTGATTTCCATTCCTTCCTCTGTTCTGATTTGCAGCATAACCTCTTGCTTGTTCGTACTGTCGTTCTTGAACTGGATGCACCATAACCTTCCCATCTCTGACAGTGGCTTGATTAGGTGGATTGGAAGCAGTTCTGAGATTGTTGTTGGTGTGTGGAAGAGAGTTCATATTTTGACTAATTAGAAGAGCTAGTTGATTAATGAAGTTTCCCACGTGTGCATCAGCATCAGCTTGTTTGAACATAGGATCAGGAATGAGTTTGTGATTACCATTACCCATGGGTATGACTTGTGAGGCTTTGGTTGTGATTCCGATGTTTGAGTAGAAGGCAGTTGAGTCATTTGAAGAGCTTGTCTCTCCCTGTTTGGATTTGAACTGATTAAGAATCCTTTTTTCAAACATAGCATGTCTCTCATTCTGAAGGAGGAAGGCATAGAGTTGCTCATAGTTTGTATTCTTCAATCCTTTAGTGAGCTTCACATAAGTGACAAACTTGTGCCATTCGAGATTCATGTTGTTTACAAATTTTGAGTTCAGCTGAATGTTAGGCATAGTCATTCTGATGTTCCTCATATCATTAACAAGCTTGTGGAATCTCACATAGTACTCATAAACACTCTCATCTGGTTTCATCTTGAAGTGTTCAAATTCATCATAGAGTTGTGATTCTCTGTCTTCCATAGTTAATTTAGAACTTGAGAGAAGCATCTTGACATTATCCCATACTGCCTTTGCTTCGGTGTTGTGATTGATTAGTTTGTAGATATCTTTTGGAAGACCTTGAAGTACGATGTTAGAAGCCCTGATATCAGCATCAAATCTCTTTTTCTCCTTATCATCGAGCTCATCATATGTCTTTGGTCTGTCAATTCCATAGATCATTGTTCCATCTTCAGCTGTATCAATTAAGTCTCTAGTCGTCTCAACCCGATATGGTCCTTCATCAATGGATTTGAGAATGTTGACTCCATTTTCCTTTCCAAGACAGTACAATCTGATTCGTTGAGCCCAAGAGTCGTAGTCAGTTCTGTCAAGCATGGGTGGACGAGTATCTGAACCAGCTGCTTGAACATCCTCGGCAACAATGGAGATGATTGTAGGAACGTTGGTAGACATGATGACAAATTAAACGGGATTTTATAACTCTATGATTAAACCAGGAAATAGATTCTTTCACGGGATTTTACTGAATCAAGAGAAAACCGTATATAAAGGAAATCACTCAAGTGGCTAGGAAAACTGTGAACCAAGTCGCTAAGTGCTAAGTCGCTAAAGTTCCAAGTCGTTATATAACAACTCGCTACAATCCAAGTCGCTAACAAAATTTTGGCAGCAATTCGCTAAGCACCAAGTCGCTAAATATTCAAGTCGCTAAATAGCAACTCGCTAGGTACCAACTCGCTAACACCAAGTTGCTAACAATATAAAGTACAAGTCGCTAACTTAAACCAAGTCGCTACTCGTAGTGGGGAATCCACTAACTGTACTTTTTGTCGGCTTGTCTCAATAGACAAGTCGCTAGCTCAACTCGCTAAGGCGTTAAACAACAACTCGCTACCAAATTGTAAAGCAAGTCGCTACCAAGAAAACTTTTCCGTGGCTCAAGTCGCTAGCATGAAAAACACATAAACACCACTTTTCAATCCAAAAACAACCCAACCACTATGATTCAAACCTTCTAAATCAAAACCTAAACACTTGAGATGATTCTAAACACAAAAGTACTACCAAAATCCAAACTTTAACACTAGAAATCAACTAAATGATGCAAAAACCACTAAACTTTTTCAAACTCAAAAACCACCTAAAAATCCAAAGATATCTAAGATATGATCTAACCATGGCTCTGATACAAATTGTAGGATATTGGATTTCACATACACATCAAACCATAACACAAAGTGGGCGTATAAGGGTGAGTTCTAGAGAGAGAAAGTTAGAGGTTTAGGGAACTTTAGTGAGAGAAAGAAAATTCTTATTATGAGCTCCAACCCTCTACCTTGGAAGGTAGAGAGTATTTATAGTCTTACAATAAAACGCCACACAACGGGCTGTGGATCAGGCATACAGTGGGTAAAGACCCGTCCGTCCTCCACGGTGTTACTTAACTAAATACTACTTAGCTTAAAATAACTACGAATACGAGCTTTCTAACGATTACATATACTTGAGGTGACCGACTCTTTAATACCTGGAATTTCTAATTCCTAACAGATAACCTATATTACTAAATTTCCTTCCTGTGGGTTTCCACTTATTTATAACTTTCTTTCGCCTTTGCCTTTTAGCCTTCTTAGCTTGATTTTTAACATTAACAGTTTTAACTGGGCATTTGACAGCATTAGACAAATCATTCACACCACATTCATGATTAGTAACATAAATCAAGCAATCATCATTACATGGTTTGCGGATAGTAGCAGAATTCGAATTAATTACAGTACACTTATAGCTAATACTAGAATCAACACGATTCGTTTTATTCAACTCAAACTTAATATTCCTAGGGTGATCTTTTACTCTCTTCCAATGCACATTCTTAGCTTGCGAGGTCCTATTTTGCTTGGTATTACCTGGAGGCTTTGACCCGCTTGCTTTTATGTCACTGATTACTCCTGTAGAGGGAATTATGGGAACATTACTTGGTTGATCTACTTTTTGCATTCCTGAACTAGACGTGCAGGGATCTGAACTACTTGAAGGCACATTAGAGTTCACTTTCTTAATACTGGGAATAGAATGGTTTGTATACTTGGCACAAGGCATAGAACAAGGCATCACAGCTTTACCTTTCGCACCTAAGGATTTAGGACATGTTGCTATTAAACATTCTAGCAGTTCCTGAGATCGTTTGGCCTGATTGCAAGCAAACCTAATTTCTCTATCAAGCGGCTTATTTATGAAATCCTCTTCCACAATCTCACGGAGACATTCTAGACTATCCTTAAGGTTAGCAAAATAGTTATGAAACACAAGTTCATTATTCCTAAGATGAGGAGGAATGTATTTAACAGTCATAATATATTTGCAATCTGAGGATGACTTTGATGCAACATTCTCATTAAAGACAAGTGGCAGCTTCCCTTTTTCCTGACTCCTCATATTCTCAATTTCTTTTTGTAAAGACGTTATTTTTTTGTTGTTCTTGTCACGAGTGACTTTCATTGAATCATATAACTCTTTAAAGTGTCGTTTAACTTTTTCATTTTCTTCTAGAAAACTCTCGTTTTCTTTTTGTAAAACATTAACCAAGTTTTGAAGATGAAAAGTTTGAGAATACTGAGAATCTAAAGGAGGAGGCATTTGGGAGCCAGTCACATTGTTCTTTTCACCCTTTAATTGTGAAATTTGGGCTTTCAACTTTCTGATCATGTTACAATGAGCTTGAATCTGTTCGTCATGTTTGTTTATCTGAAAAACTGCATCAAACTCTGGAACATATGAGGATGTCTTGATATTTGAGGTTTTGACATTTTCTTTAAGATGTTGATATTTTAGTTGCAAATCAAAATGTTCAACTTCTAGTTTAGAAAGATGTTTTACCAAATTATCGTGATCATCCTGATTAATTTTCTCATTTAGTTCTGAGTTTTTATTTTCAAGCTCAATGACACGATCATGGGAAACTTTCAATGCAATAGATAATTCATGAAATCGAGAAGCAGTAATTGAGTGCTTAGTAACAGTATAAAACATATCTTGAGCAACACAACTCGAAATCAAATTCTCATTTAAGATATGCAAGTTCTTCCTTTCAACTTCATTATATTTGAGTTCCTGTTTATAATCATTGACCTCAACTATCATTGCATCAAATTCCTTTTCCATTTCTTTAATATCTTAATTTATTCCTTTTTGAAGACTCTCAAATTGACCTTTTAATTGTTTAAAGAAAGGCATGACCTCAGTTAAATAACATTCTTTAGTTCGCTCAAAACCCCTTTCCCCCTTAGTTATCCCTGTAGGTGTGATTCTCTTCTTACATGTCTTCTCAAAATCAACGAATAGTTGATAAAAAACATACAGGATGATTAAGGTTTTGCTATTAGTGGCAATCGATCTAGGAACTAGATGCATTGGTGTATTTGGAGGATACACAGTAGCTGCAGGCATTTTCCTAAGAGGAGTGTTTTTTGCAACAAGATTTTCAGCTTTTTACATATCCATTTCCTTTTTCCAGAACAATTGTTCAGGGGTTAATAGAGTCTGAGGCTTAAACTTGTTTAAGGAGATCCAATTTTCCTTAGTGTAATCATGGGGTTTTATCGTTATGTTTTCCTTTTTACACACAGGATCGTTAAGCTTCTTATCCATTTTCTCCCTAGAGGCATCATCTAATTTTTTATCCTCTTTCGTGCTTCTAACACATGATGGTGTTTGCCTAGGCTTAAGAATCTCATTACCATCATACAGTACCTTATGAGCAGCTCTAGCCTTTTTAACTACCTCGGGATTAGGTTCCTCAACAAGGGGAATGCTATTCTTATCGCTTAAGACTCTATGCTTAGTGATCAAGTGAGCAGTCTGAATGGTATTCCCTTGTACGTACAACTTATTTTCAAGTTTGTTTTTCAAAGTTTTTAGATTATAAAAATCATTCAAAAGTTTTGATTCCTTAGCATTAAATTCTTGTTTAAGCACTTTAACATTATCTTGAAGCTCTTGCTTTTGCTTAACAGTTTTAGAAAGCTTTTCTTGTAAGGAATTTAACTCTTGTTTTAACACTTCTTCTCTAAAATTACTTTTTTCTAATAATTGTACACATTTGGTCATCCATTTCCTGCTCACGGGTAGTTAACTCAAACTTAGCACGTTGTTCATAAATAGTAACTTGTTCCTTATAGGCATTCAGTCAGAGATAACAGAATCATCAGGGGCACATGCAGTGTATTCATCAAAAACATAGTCATCATTGACTGCAGATGATGCATCACTTGGTACAATCTCACTTTCACTTTGCTTCACATATTGATCATATGGGACAATATTGCTATTACCCTCATTATCAATATTTGATTCAAAAGTTTTAGGAGATTGTACTTCATTATGCATCTTTTGCTCATCAACTTTATCGTATAGTTTTAATACCTCTGAAATGATTGAGTCTTTGGATGGACCAGCCTGTTGTGGTGAAGAGACCTTTGGAGAGACCATAAGTGAGATGCTAGCCATGAAGATTGTTTGAGCAGTAGGTTCATCATCGACATCAGAGTCAAATGCATCAAAGTCAGCTACTTGAAAGGAATTTTGATGATTGTGACCTATCTCTTGAATTGGTTGTTCACCAACATCAGAATCATAGGTTTTGGCATTTCCCTCAGCAAGAAACAACAAATCCTCTTCATCCAAAGCTGCTCCATTATCCTGAGCTTGCACAAGCAACATCTTGTCTCTGAAGTATTCTGCATTCTGTGGACGTTTTGGAGATGTGCAGTTCCTAGCAATATGTCCCTCACCACCACAGTTGTAGCATTTGACTGGCTTTGCTTGTCCTTGATTTGGATTCCTTCCACGATTCTGATTTGCCACATATCCTCTACCAACTCCACCTCTTCCCTGTTCATACTGCCTTTCTTGAACTGGTTGCACCATAACCTTCCCATCACTGACAGTAGCTTGATTGTGTAAATTGGATGCTATTCTGAGGTTATTGTTGGTGTGTGGGAGAGAGTTCATGTTTTGACTAACCATGAGAGACAGTTGATTGATGAAGTTTTCCATGAGTGTGTTTGAGTCGGGAGGCTTATATGCTAGATCAGGGATGAGCTTGTAATTACCATTACCCATGGGTATGACTTGAGAATCTTTGGTGGTAATTCCAACATTGGTGTAAAAAGCTGTAGAGTCATTTGACGAGCTAGTTTCTCCCTGCTTAGATGTGAACTGTTCATAAATCCTTCGTTCAAACATAACATGTCTCTCATTCTGAAGAAGGAAGGCATACAGTTGCTCATAGTTGGTGTTCTTCAATCCTTTAGTTAGCTTCACAGAGGTGACAAACTTGTGCCATTCGGGATTCATGTTGTTCACAAACTTTGAGTTCAGTTGAATATTTGGCATAGTCATTTTGATATTCCTCATATCATTCACAAGCTTGTGGAATCTCACGTAATATTCATAGATACTCTCTTCTGGTTTCATCTTGAAGTGTTCAAATTCATCATACAGCTGTGATTCTCTGTCTTCCATAGTTAATTCAGAACCTGAGAGAAGCATCTTGACATTATCCAAAACAGCCTTGGCTTCAGTGTTGTGATTGATAAGCTTGTAGATATCTTTTGGAAGACCTTGAAGTATAATGTTTGAAGCCCTGATATCAGCATTGAATCTCTTTTTCTCCTTATCACTAAGCTCATCATACGTCTTTGGTCTGTCCAATCCTAAGATCATGGTTCCATCTACAGCAGTATCAATTATGTCTCTTGTAGTCTCAATCTAATAAGGTCCTTCATCAATTGATTTGAGAATGTTAACCCTATTTTCCTTTCCAAGACAGTACAATCTGATTCGTGGAGCCCAAGAGTCGTAGTCAGTTCTGTCAAGCATGGGTGGACGAGTATCTGAACCAGCTGCTTGAACATCCTCAGCAACAGTGGACATGATTTTAAAACTCTATGATTAAACCGGGGAATAGATTCTTTCACGGGATTTTACAAAATCAAGAGAAAACCATATTAGAAACAAAAGTTCAACCAAGTCGCTAAGAATCCTTGAACCAGGTTGCTAAGCACCAAGTCGCTGAGTAGCAACTGTCTAAACCTCAAGTTGCTATGAATCAAGTCGCTAAGACCCAAGTCGTTGGACACAAATCGCTAAACAGTCAAGTCGCTAAAGAGCAACTCGCTAAGTATCCAAGTCGCTAATGTCAAGTCACTGAGAAAAATAAGTACAAGTGGCTAGAAATAATGAAAGCATGTCGCTAACCCCACCAAGTCGCTAGCCGTAGGCTCAAGTCGCTACAACTAACACTACAACTCGCTATAAATTACTGAAGCAAGTCGCTATGAAGAAATTCACAACGAGACTCAAGTCGCTACCTTGAAAAACTTCAAAAACACACTTTTCAATCCAAAACAAGCCCAACCACAGTGATTCAAGCTTTCCAAATCAAAACCCAAGCACTTACAATGATTCTAAACACAAAAGTACACTCAAAATTCAAACTTAAACACAAGAAATGATCCAAATGATGCAAAAACTACTAAACTTTTTCAAACTCAAAAACCATCTAAAACCACTAGAAATCCAAGGATATGTAAGAGAGATGATCAAACCATGGCTCTTAATACCATTTGTAACATATTAGATTTCACAAACACATCAAAACAGGATCACATATAGGCGTATAACTTAAGGTTTTTAGAGAGAGAGAGAGTTAGAGGTTTGGGAACTTAGTGAGAGAAAATGAAACTATTATTATGAGCTCCAACTCTCTACCTTGGGAGGTAGAGAGTATTTATAGTCTTACACAAATCGCCACCTACGGGCTGTGGATCAGGCATACAGTGAGTAAAGACCCGTCCGTCCTCCACGGTGTTACTTAACTAAATACTAATTAACTTTAAATAACTACGACTACGAGCTTTATAATGATTACATATAATTGAGGTGACCGACACTTTAATAACTGGATTTACTAAATCCTAACAGGGTAGGATAAGACATGGGATATATAATTGGTGTAAAACAATCAGGTAGTCTAAATCTATAACCAAGTCATCACTACTTCCTGTCCGCCCAAAGTTCAAGCTTTGAAGTCAAGAAACCTGTTAGGTCACTAGTTTTACAAACACAAGTAATATAGAAAGAGATAAGGCAATTGAACAAGTAAAACACACACACACACACGTATGAATGAGCCGATTATGTGTAGAATGTGAATGAGAGAATAACTTGAACAACCAACCTTTAAATGAAGGTTTACAAGAGTATTTATAGGAGGGAAGCTAGGGCAACACTCCTAGTTCCATTCCTTTCCTTTATGGGCTTGGGCCTAAGCTCATGGGCCTTCTACATAAGCTTAAGGCTAATAACAAACATAAAGGCCATAATAAAGCTAACTATTACATATTAATTACTAACACTTGATTATGGTCTAGGAGTGATTCAAACAATCTCCCCCTCAAGTGTTGGTGATGAACAGTGAAGGCGTTGATGTAATAGTAGCTCTGACGTCTTCTGACATTCTTCTTTCTTGTGAGAAGAATTGCCTTGATTTGATCAATCTCCCCAGTGTAGAGAGATAGTTTTCCTTGAGCAGTTATGCTTTGACGTCATCTTTAACTTTGTTCTTTGATCATTGTTCTTTGTGGTGAAAGTGATAGTATGTTGTTGTCTGCATCAAGTCTGCCTCAGGTCTGCTTCGTTGCTCCAGTGTCTCCACGTCATTCTTCAACATGCTCACACGCTCTTTGACGTTGGAATTCAATACTGATGAAGTTCTTTAAGTCTTTAACTTTGTAGATTCTTTGGTTTGTTGAAGAATCATTCTGACTGTTGTGTTGCTTTTGAATAGAACTTCCATTAGTGATGATGTTGGCGTGAGCATGAGAAGAATCAGCACGATCATCCTGCTCCGGAGCTTCCATAAGAAGAAAAACATTTCAAACGGTTAGTAATAAGCAGGTTCCGGCACTTACAAGTTTGAACTTCGAGAGTGTTAACAGCATAGTGTGAAAACACAACTCTAATTCTTACAAAGGCCGTTCCTGAACTGGAGTCCCACAAGTGAGATAACGCGATGTACCGAAGTACATCTACAGTTCAGATGAGTCACTGAGGTACACCGAAGCATCACCTCACGACTGTAGACCGTTTGAGACACACTCCGCGTAATCCACGGGGAGTTACCGAAGTGACCTGCTGTCAGGGCTGTTTGATGTTGACCCTGGCAGGAGTTTCCATTCAATCACTGAGGATCACAGATGTGAACCTCTCATAAATGTTCTCGACAGATTGCTAAGATCTGTGAAGGGCTAGATAATGTACCACTAAAATTCTTATTGTTGAACGTCAAGTGATAAAATGTCAAGTGTTCCTAAGAGATCTTTTGATGAATCTCGTGGCTCTAGACTCAATAGTGCATTTTGGTTTTCCTGAGCGGAGACAAGGGAGAGGGTCTCCTTCTTCAATACCAGCGATCTCTAAGAGAAAACCAATAGTTTACGTAGGGTTCCCTGTGAGAATGAAACAAGCTTCTGTTGAGAGAAACTTGAGTGGCTAAGAAGGTTTAGTGCATGCGTCACCGGGTCCATGACGACTTTTAATCTTCAATACCGGTGTCACTAAGTGACAACCAGTAGCATATGAATTGAACCCGGTGTCTGCCCTAAGTTGAATAATCTGGAGGGCTATTTCTTTTCACCCTTTTCTTTGCATTTCTTTTTGATTCTTCAACTCCTTCTTACTCCGATTCTCATTTTCTCCTTTTTATAATTGTACCTAAGGACTTCTAAGTACTAACTATTTGTGATATCCTTGGGTAGATCCCTCCGGCTCTGGCGGATCATAGGACGGTTATTCCTAACCTTAGTCACCTTATAACTCCATGACTAACCTATGTTGCCATTAAAACCACAGTTGTGAAGAATCTCTCAAAGGGTTTGTAAATGAAAATCATGTTTGAACCACTGTGAGAGATAGGATTTTGCATAAATACTCCCCCTCCACATGTGCTTAAGAGTTTTAACTGTTTAAATGCACAGTGAGGAAAGAGCGCGCATATTTTGAATTGATCCACTGGAGATAGACAATCCCCCGCGAGACACGGTTACGTTGCATAGTTAAAGAGTTACATTGTCAGCTTTTAGGTGACAACTAGCTCTAATAACTACCTTGAAGGTGTAGACAAACCTCGAAAGGTTGTCATACTCGTCAGAGTTCATGTCTACCATGAGTATCTCGAATGGTACTTTCTGCTTGGACAAGTCCTTTGCGAGACACGTTTACATTACTAGCGAACTAGCTTGAAATTATTACCCGTCCAGGACAAGTCTTTTTGAGTTACTAACAGTTTTAGTATCGTCAATTCATTTGTTAAGTCTGAAGTACACAGATTCATTTGCATTTTGCACAACATATTTCTTATCACACAATTTTCTCCCCCTAAAAAATGGCATATAAAATGTTATTTTTGAACGGTTGAGAATAAATATGACCATTTCGAGTGTTGCGGGAAGATGACCACTATGAACAATTTGTGAACAAAGTTTTAATTCAAATACTCCCCCTCAACAAGTGATATAAACGGTTGAGGTTGTGAATAAAAAAATCTTACGGGGAAGTACTTGTTCTTTTGAGCAAAACCTTGAAAAATGAAAGGTTTGATAGGTTTTACTCAAAAGTAAGAAGCTTTCGCTCCTTTTATAAGGATTGTGGCACTGAAGCGTACCACAGGGTCCTTTCTTGACAATTACAGGTTGTACACTGTTATGTGTGCACAAGCCATAGACATACATAATCACACATCCAAATTTATAATGAGAGAAACAATTCAAGGGGTACCAGGAAGTCCAGTGATGTCGCCAGGAGTGCGAACAGGGCGTTGATAGCCGGTGATGTTAATCCTAGGTCGACCACCAACAAAGCTTTCCAATGTTCTGAGCTGATCCCTTCGAAACAACCTTTCATCAATCATCTTGATGATCCTTCTCACATCCCTGCGATCCTGAGAATTCCATCGCTTAGGAGACCCAATCTTTTGACGTATGTCCTTCAACCTATATGCCAATCCGTCCTTAACCATCTTCAAAGTGTGATCCCTAAACTTGTGAAGTTCACTACACGCCATTAAGCAGTTTCTTTGTAGTTCACTACGGTAAACGACGCAGAAAGGTTTGCTGATGAGTGTATATTGTGAGAGCTGGTTGATGTCGGGAAGATCTAGCTGAGGTGGAGTGAAGTTGACACGGGTCTGATAAGATTCAACTGCCAGCTGAAGATCTTCTACACGTTCCTTGATGACTATGCGTCTGATGAAGATGAGCAATGACTTGATGAATTCACGTTGTACTTCGGTTGAAAATTGTCTCATGCGACCTTGTACTTTGGCAAGGTACATTTCTTCGATGTCGTTGATAGACAAATTCTCAAAGTCAGCTTCAGAGAAAGCATAGTCCCTTTCATCTTGTCGTTTGACCACGATATTCTTAAGGAAGGTGTAGTCCCACTTAGATGACAGAACAACATGTTTGATGGCCACGATATCCTTAGTACTGAACACCGCATGTTGAGACTTCTGAACCTGACAGCTTCTTTAGTAGATTCGTCGGCGTTCCGGCCAATGATGAATCCCGTACATTGCATCTCGGTCGTATGCTTCCATTTTGTTAGAGAACAAGTGATTGGCACGTTCCTCGATGGCTATGCAGTTCGAGTATATAGCTGCTGGAAATGGAAGTGTCAACGATGTAGCGTATTTCCTTGATCCATCGCCACCATGTAGAAGAAATTCCAGGTCTTTGTTGAAGAAATATCTGAATGGAATCCTAGGTTCATTTGGTTGGCCAATTGTTGGTAGAGGTCTTGACCAGTCGGTGTAGTATGGAGGGTTGTCCCGTTTAGTGAAGTCAATGTTTGCTTCTGGGTTGAGCCAATCCATGTTGTTAGACATGGCTCGAGCAATGTTTTCAAGGTGATATTCAACCTCGATGGCACTTTCGGAGATGTCTTTTAACATTTGGAATGCTTCATTCTTGATGCGCTTCAACTCGGATTTCGTCATCTTCTTCACATGGAACTTTTCTTGCAAAAGTTTTGCATGCTCCAATGTATTACCTTCTACCAAATTCTGACCTTCTTCAGGGTAGGGAGTGTTGTTAACAAGAGTAGAGAACCATTCAAATCCTTCAGTTTTATCGTCATCTAGCCATGATACGACGTCAACCATGGGTGCCTTCTTCTTCTTCTTTTTCGAAGGCCTAGATGATGATTCTGGTTTCTGAACTTGTTTGGGAGAGGTGGGGTGTTGTAGGGGCTCAAGGACCTCTTCATCGTCACCACCCGTATACTCAAAGTGATCACCAATTTTCTGAGTCAGGGGTGGTAACTCGGAATCGTCCTGAGGTTTACCTGTAGAAGAACGAGGAGGGGACCTTTGTTGAGTGGGAGTCCGTTGGAGAGGTGGTAACATAGAAGATGATTCACCAGACTTCTTTTGACGTTTAGCTTCATCATTCTTATCCTGATCTTTATCTTCATCGTCTCTAGGACGTTTAGACTTTTTTGCTTCGAATCTACAAGCTTCTTTGAGTTGGTAGTCCAGTAATGCTTGAAACAGCTTTCCTTCCTCAGAAGTAAATGTCCTAGATCGTTTAGACATTTGTGTGACAATCTTGGCCACCAATTCATTATCTGAGAAAACTACAGGATCAGATGAATTGATTGTGACGGTTAAAGGTGTTGATCTTATAGTTTGCTTGGCTATTTGCATAAGATTCGGATATAGTTGTCTGGTAAACATCTCCTGTAACACCCCTACCAGACAAGGGTAAAGATATCACAATACGGTTTCATATCAGAACTTTAAATACTATACAAAAGCGGAAGCCTTTACAAAATATTCAAAAAGAAAACATAAATAGCTAAAACTTCAAAATAAATCTAAGATCTCTAGGGTAAAGTCTTGCTCTCAACTCTACTCTCAAACCCAGATCAGCCATCCCACAAGCTCATCTTGAATGCTTAATACCTGCCGCAGGAAAAGAAAAATGCGGCTGAGCTTACAAAGCCCAGTGAACAGATATAACAAAAACGGAAACTAAACAAAACAGAAATGCAAACTGAAACAAATGAAACGAATAACGAAGTCGCAGCGGAGTGAGCATAATGAATCATAGAGGATTCTGCGAAACACAAACACACAGAAATCCGGAAGAACAACTAGCAATCAAGAGCAAACTCACATAGCATATTGATGACACAAACACAAACACATTAGAATATCCAGACACTTAACATATCAAGAAGATAGATTACATATAAACCAAACGAAAAGTCTAAGGACTAACGGAAGCAGTTCCTAGAAGGTAAACATGGCATTCATACATACGGATAGAAGACACAGTAGACAAGCTATAACCAAACAGACAAAGACATAATATAGCCATTAGCAATTATCAGAACAGATATCATAAGCTAAACCGGTTCTCAGATCGAATCTTAACATCAGCAGAGTTTTAACATGGCAGGTCACATATGCAGACAGATAACTAACCGATAGGCAACGTTTATAAAATTAACTGAACCATCATACATACTAAACTTTCAAAATACTCAATTGTACACTAGCACATTCATCTCGTAAATCAACGCATTCACGTAACGATAAACTAACATAATATCATATATACGAATCATGTTTAAACATATTAATCATATCTTAGCATAACAGACGATAGTCTCATAAACATACAAAAGCATAAACACATATAATAACATATAATAAGCCTAGCACATAATCATAAACACTTGAATATACCGAATCATAATCAGAATACTTAACATAGAGATAACAGATAAAGATTTAGTTAACTACCACGAGCCCAGAACATATCATATCAGAAGTAACTTTCTTATTCGGAGGGGTGACCTCGGAATACCTTTTATAATACGAGGGGAGACCTCAGTAACCAATGGAGTAGCTAGCTCCCAAAATTTGTGAAGACGCATATTGCACACGAGATCATTCACCAAACAAATCATATCAGATAACAGATCAGATCTAGGATGCATCCATACGCCCCTTCCTACATATACAAAATATGCTTCACCATCCAGAGACGTGGCAGAACATCACTCTACTGCCCTAGAGTCATATCAGAGGTGCATCACTGATACGGACATGGAACCCCCATGACTAGTGAAATATTTGGCTCGGGTGTCAAACTAACTTAGGTCAAACAGATTGTCATAATTGACACAGATCATAATTCCTCATAAAAGTCAACAGATATATATATCAGAGGTTTCATATCATAAAGTCCAAATCAGATATTTCATGGTTCACTAAACAGAAGTTTCAGAGAAGCAACGGATCAAACAAATCAGAGAGGGTTCATATCAAATGTTCAGAAATCAAAGGTTCATATCGCAGTCACATATCATACGCTCATAATCAGAGGTTCATAATCAGATGTTCATAATCAGAAGTTCATAATCAGAAATTCATACTCAAACATAGCAAGGTTCAACAAACAGAAGTTCAGACAAACAGAGATTCATATAAACAGAAAGGAATCATAGCAATGGCATAGGGAATCCTAATAATTGAAATAGAAAAGCTAACGAAAAGAGAACGTCATAAGGAACCTTTACTAAAAAGGTCAGAATATCTGTACGATAACATAAGTGTCTTAAAGTAAGACAGAATATCCGTACCTTAACGCAAATGAGGGAAAAGCAAATGAATGAACGAACACGAAGATACGACGCCACGTCTTCTTCAATGAATCTACACGGATTACGATTCGTATAATACTTATTAGTTCCTTTTATAAGCTTCTTATGCCTTTGTAAGTGTGTTACCTATTGATATCATATTTTATCTTTCAGTTTCTTAAACTCATATTCGGACCAGACTTTAGCGATTTTAATAAAATACTTACTTAGCTCAAATGAAATCAAGCAAAATCCCAGGGTTTCCCATATGATTTAAAAGAGTCTCCAAAAATTGGTGGGTTCTATCTCTATGCCAAATGGCCTATGGAAAATCACAAGTCCAGACCTATCCAGAAAGTAATCAGAAAATACACCTTAAAGGTTTACGCTTATTGGACCTGTTTAGACACCTTGGAAAAATCCCCAGAACTCCCAGAAATTCATTTATGTCATAAATATCACTCCTGTAAAAGGAGAGCTCCCAATTCCTTATGGTTTGAAAATGAAAAATCAAACAATACAACTAAATTTCAGACCCGTTTTCTCAGCTTTGACACTTGATTTTTTAAAATTCAAAAATATGACTTAGACAACTCCAAATCCGACCAAACCACTTGGAAAACTTAACTAAGACATAAAATAAACTTTTCCAACAAAAACCTAGATTATTGTACTTATAAAATTCGATCTATGACACGCACAAGTTCGACATATGATGCTGTCCAGTTTTAGGGTTTATTAAAACCATTATAATCACATGTTTAGACCATTAATTACACTTAGGGTTCCATTCCAATTAGGGTTTCGAATTTATTAGGCATGATAACATTTATATATGTGGTTCGGTTCTTTTATAGCTCGACTTAACCATGATCCGATTCAATAATACATATTACATACATGTTCTTTAATGCTTATAAGGTTCAAATCATTAGGGTTTGTGTTGTTTGGTTTCATACGGCTCGACACAAGGAAAAAGAAAACACAAGTCGACTAAAACAAACAAGCTACAACATATTAACTTAAGGTGCATCAAAGGAAGACGAGAAACACGTTATACCTTAGCTTGGTTGAAGCAAAATCTCGACACCAAGGTTGTTAGGGTTCGGCCGAGTAGGAGAAAAGAAAAGAAAGAGAGGCAAAAACTAAACTAGGGTTTCACTTTTGAGTTTATGTGTTATATTTATAGTAGTAGCATTTTCGGTTTGGGCTTGAGGAGGGGGAGTATGGGCTCGGCTTGGTCCAACCGAACACAAAAACAAACGCCACCTTGTAGGCTTCTTGGTCTCTCGGCTTGGCAAGAAAAGAAACGAGCCCATCTTGGTTCCCAAATAACGAAAACAAGGCCCAAACTTTTACGCGAGACATTTACATCTTTCGTCGTACCAAAATCGATCACGTAACATATTCGTTAAATTTTTATTATTCGTAAGTTAGTTTTTAATTTTCGTTAAATGATATAAACATATTTTTACGTATTTAATAAATGTTCGATTTCAAGGGTATTTTAGTCTCTTAACACGTTTCGTATTTTTAGGGTTTTACAACTCTCCCCTTCTAAAAAGAAAATTTCGTCCTCGAAATTGAACAGACGGAATAGTATGGAAAACGAATCGGATTTCAGAATTTCAATGAATATAACAAACGCGAAACTTATCTCGGAACAAACGGATTCTTATCAAAATCTTCAAACTCATACTTTTCGGAAATCGAACCAATAATCAAATACTTATAACAGATAATAATATACTTATTGACGTATTGGCAGAAAACAGATGAGATGCCGAAAATCAACAACACGCTCTAACTTATTCAGATATCTAATGATGAAAACCATCATATGCATAGGCAGAACGAATCCTAATGGTCTTACTAATCGCAGATAATCAAACTAAAAGGATCTAATGTTCCTCAAACACTTAACGAAATATTCAATGATCACAATAAGGGTACACGGAGACGTACACACTTAGAGCAAACATAGCAATCCATAGCTCACACAAATCATAACAATTTCGGTCCAACGCGCACAAAACTTACACGTGACAGATATCGACAAAATCTCACAAATAGGTACAAAATTTCAAACGAACATGAGGAGTGCCAAATAACGGATACAAGTCATATGCTTTTCACGTATCAACCACAGGCATTTCCCCAGACATCATATGATTTCAATAAGTTCAAATTATATGATCTCGGTATTATCACGTTGATCAGGCGTCATAATACTTGCATCACATAACAAGTCCTCATTATCATCATATTCTGTCTCGGGTCATGACAAACCACATAACTAATATCAGAACAAAACGGATAACATATAGATAACAAGTAACATACCAAAACAGGCCAGGTACACATTCATGCAGCATATAACACATCAGACAACTTACCATATCACAATGAAAGGAGGCCACCAACTAGCATAAAACGGTTCTTCGTGACTCATTACTGACGATCCAAAAGAAAACTGGGATATTAACAAAATGCCAGACGATAAACTTCACGATTCAAACCGAGTTCCGAACAAATCAGAGAAAAGCAATACGGATCAGAATCACTTAGCAGAACATCAAACCGTCACAAAACACATGACAAACGAATCAGAATATCACAAGTTGCGCCCAAATCATATGAAGTAGATGAACCTTCCCAGCCACCGGTTGAATCATGTATTCGTCGTTGCGTCTTTGGTTGATTCGTCCAGCTCCCTCCAGCAGCATCCTGATGTTTCCAGCGGTACGGCAGTCGAGTGTGGCTCCTGCTTCACGAACCTCTCCAGCACAGGAACCGTCGCAGCAACGCAGGGTCGGCACCATCTTCTTCGGCTCCACGGGTAGTCTCCATCTAACGATCGACAAACGGACGAGCGAAAACAAACTAACAAAATTCGATGCGAACAGAGGAGGGCCAATTCAGTGAAGCCAAAAGGATATCGTAGTCAAATCTGAACGACCATAAAAAAGAATCGAAAAATATCTGAACAGACGGAAACCTAATGTCTACCCAATCCTCACAGGTCATAGCCTAAGCTCTAAGGGTCCTAAAACCTAGAGCTCTGATACCATAATTGTAACACCCCGACCCGACAAGGGTAAAGATATCACAATACGGTTTCATATCAGAACTTTAAATACTATACAAAAGCGGAAGCCTTTACAAAATATTCAAAAAGAAAACATAAATAGCTAAAACTTCAAAATAAATCTAAGATCTCTAGGGTAAAGTCTTGCTCTCAACTCTACTCTCAAACCCAGATCAGCCATCCCACAAGCTCATCTTGAATGCTTAATACCTGCCGCAGGAAAAGAAAAATGCGGCTGAGCTTACAAAGCCCAGTGAACAGATATAACAAAAACGGAAACTAAACAAAACAGAAATGCAAACTGAAACAAATGAAACGAATAACGAAGTCGCAGCGGAGTGAGCATAATGAATCATAGAGGATTCTGCGGAACACAAACACACAGAAATCCGGAAGAACAACTAGCAATCAAGAGCAAACTCACATAGCATATTGATGACACAAACACAAACACATTAGAATATCCAGACACTTAACATATCAAGAAGATAGATTACATATAAACCAAACGAAAAGTCTAAGGACTAACGGAAGCAGTTCCTAGAAGGTAAACATGGAATTCATACATACGGATAGAAGACACAGTAGACAAGCTATAACCAAACAGACAAAGACATAACATAGCCATTAGCAATTATCAGAACAGATATCATAAGCTAAACCGGTTCTCAGATCGAATCTTAACATCAGCAGACTTTTAACATGGCAGGTCACATATGCAGACAGATAACTAACCGATAAACAACGTTTATAAAATTAACTAAACCATCATACATACTAAACTTTCAAAATACTCAATTGTACACTAGCACATTCATCTCGTAGATCAACGCATTCACGTAACGATAAACTAACATAATATCAGATATACGAATCATGTTTAAACATATTAATCATATCTTAGCATAACAGACGGTAGTCTCATAAACATACAAAAGCATAAACACATATAATAACATATAATAAGCCTAGCACATAATCATAAACACTTGAATATACCGAATCATAATCAGAATACTTAACATAGAGATAACAGATAAAGATTTAGTTAACTACCACGAGCCCAGAACATATCATATCAGAAGTAACTTTCTTATTCGGAGGGGTGACCTCGGAATACCTTTTATAATACGAGGAGAGACCTCAGTAACCAATGGAGTAGCTAGCTCCCAAAATTTGTGAAGACGCGTATTGCACACGACATCATTCACCAGACAAATCATATCAGATAACAGATCAGATCTAGGATGCATCCATACGCCCCTTCCTACATATACAAAATATGCTTCACCATCCAGAGACATGGCAGAACATCACTCTACTGCCCTAGAGTCATATCAGAGGTGCATCACTGATACGGACATGGAACCCCCATGACTAGTGAAATATTTGGCTCGGGTGTCAAACTAACTTAGGTCAAACAGATTGTCATAATTGACACAGATCATAATTCATGATAAAAGTCAACAGATATATATATCAGAGGTTTCATATCATAAAGTCCAAATCAGATATTTCATGGTTCACTAAACAGAAGTTTCAGAGAAGCAACGGATCAAACAAATCAGAGAGGGTTCATATCAAATGTTCAGAAATCAAAGGTTCATATCGCAGTCACATATCATACGCTCATAATCAGAGGTTCATAATCAGATGTTCATAATCAGAAGTTCATAATCAGAAATTCATACTCAAACATAGCAAGGTTCAACAAACAGAAGTTCAGACAAACAGAGATTCATATAAACAGAAAGGAATCATAGCAATGGCATAGGGAATCCTAATAATTGAAATAGAAAAGCTAACGAAAAGAGAACGTCATAAGGAACCTTTACTGAAAAGGTCAGAATATCTGTACGATAACATAAGTGTCTTAAAGTAAGACAGAATATCCGTACCTTAACGCAAATGAGGGAAAAGCAAATGAATGAACGAACACGAAGATACGACGCCACGTCTTCTTCAATGAATCTACACGGATTACGATTCGTATAATACTTATTAGTTCCTTTTATAAGCTTCTTATGCCTTTGTAAGTGTGTTACCTATTGATATCATATTTTATCTTTCAGTTTCTTAAACTCATATTCGGACCAGACTTTAGCGATTTTTATAAAATACTTACTTAGCTCAAATGAAATCAAGCAAAATCCCAGGGTTTCCCATATGATTTAAAAGAGTCTCCAAAAATTGGTGGGTTCTATCTCTATGCCAAATGGCCTATGGAAAATCACAAGTCCAGACCTATCCAGAAAGTAATCAGAAAATACACCTTAAAAGTTTACGCTTATTGGACCTGTTTAGACACCTTAGAAAAATCCCCAGAACTCCCAGAAATTCATTTATGTCATAAATATCACTCCTGTAAAAGGAGAGCTCCTAATTCCTTATGGTTTGAAAATGAAAAATCAAACAATACAACTAAATTTCAGACCCGTTTTCTCAGCTTTGACACTTGATTTTGTAAAATTCAAAAATACGACTTAGACAACTCCAAATCCGACCAAACCACTTGGAAAACTTAACTAAGACATAAAATAAACTTTTCCAACAAAAACCCAGATTATTGTACTTATAAAATTCCATCTATGACACGCACAAGTTCGACATATGATGCTGTCCAGTTTTAGGGTTTATTAAAACCATTATAATCACATGTTTAGACCATTAATTACACTTAGGGTTCTATTCCAATTAGGGTTTCGAATTTATTAGGCATGATAACATTTATATATGTGGTTCGGTTCTTTTATAACTCGACTTAACCATGATCCGATTCAATAATACATATTACATACATGTTCTTTAATACTTATAAGGTTCAAATCATTAGGGTTTGTGTTGTTTGGTTTCATACGGCTTGACACAAGGAAAAAGAAAACACAAGTCGACTAAAACAAACAAGCTACAACATATTAACTTAAGGTGCATCAAAGGAAGACGAGAAACACGTTATACCTTAGCTTGGTTGAAGCAAAATCTCGACACCAAGGTTGCTAGGGTTCGGCCGAGTAGGAGAAAAGAAAAGAAAGAGAGGCAAAAACTAAACTAGGGTTTCACTTTTGAGTTTATGTGTTATATTTATAGTAGTAGCATTTTCGGTTTGGGCTTGAGGAGGGGGAGTATGGGCTCGGCTTGGTCCAACTGAACACAAAAACAAACGCCACCTTGTGGGCTTCTTGGTCTCTCGGCTTGGCAAGAAAAGAAACGAGCCCATCTTGGTTCCCAAATAAAGAAAACAAGGCCCAAACTTTTACGCGAGACATTTACATCTTTCGTCGTACCAAAATCGATCACGTAACATATTCGTTAAATTTTTATTATTCGTAAGTTAGTTTTTAATTTTCGTTAAATGATATAAACATATTTTTACGTATTTAATAAATGTTCGATTTCAAGGGTATTTTAGTCTCTTAACACGTTTCGTATTTTTAGGGTTTTACATCTCCTTTGTGACTTTAGGAACGAAATCCTGAAGGTACTTGTTAGTGTAACCTTCGATCATTTTGTTCAGTTCCTCTTGACGATGATTTTTCATGAATTCCTGAATAAACTTCCTTTCTCCTTTCATCTTTTCATTCTCGTCATGTAGATATTGTATTTGTTGATTGAGAAAGTTCAGCTTCCTGTATAACATGTCTTTCATTCTGACTTGTTTGACAGCTTTCACAATTCTTTCATGTGTCTGAGAAATCCAAGATCGAGGTGGTTTCTTCACAGATTTGGATGATGATTTGGTTGATCTCTTTGATGGTGGTGGTGAGGAGTGAGATGATGAATCTGATGAGGAAGAGACATGAGGAGACTCAGGGTCCTTGGGCGGTTCAGAAGTTTCCTTCTGTGAGCGTGTAGGACTTTCCAGAAGTAACTTGTCATAATCGGCATCTTTATCTTTCTCAGACTTCTCAGTTTTAGATTTCTCAAAGTCATATTCGATAGTATCCTCCACAAGCTTTTGTTGTTGCACAAGAGTGGTGGCACCAGATCCCTTATCAGGACCTGGTGAAGAGTGGGCAGCACCACTTGATCCTCCGGGTCCACCCATTTGGTCTTTTGCAAATTCTTCAGCTTTTTGAAGGTGACTAACGAATTTAACCATCTTCATGTAGGATTGATCCAGTAGCTCTTCTTCTTCTTCAGAGCTTTCATCATAGGGCACAAGTGCATGAGTCTTCCCTTTTCCTTTATCAGCTTGAGGACTTGGAGGTTTTAGTACTGAAGGATTGTCATCCTTTGCAGTTTCAGAGTAGGTAATCTCTTCATCTGTGTCAGTACCTTCAGAGCTTTCGTCCAAAAGCTTTCTTTGCGGTTCAGGTGTGGGAATAGGTTCAGCTTCCTTTACGGGAACAATCCTTTTACGAGGAGGATTCCTTTTAGGAAGCTTCCTATAACTTTCAGAACTTACTGCACTTCCAGCACTTCCTCTTCTGGTTCTCCGAGTAGGAGTTCCTGAAGGTTTTTCATCAAGATGACCAACTTTGCCTTCTTTTACTGCTACTAGATACCTTTTGTACGTTTCAAGCTTCTTGAGTTCTTTAGATAGAAGGTGATCAGGCAACACGGCACCCTGTTTCTTTGTTGACGATTCCTTGATTCTGACAGATAGGGTAGGTTCAGTCAACATATCGTGATTGTCTGGGTCATTGAGCCTCTGTGGAATGTCAGGATTGAGCCCAAGTGCTCGTTGGATCAAAAGCTTTGTGTATCTGACATAGGGAATCTTTGAGCCAAGCTTCTTGTGAAATAGCATCATGTCCTCCTATATCAGTGCTTCGATTTCGATGTCCTTCTTATTGATCAGAGACCAGAAGATTTGCAGTTCCATGAGCTTTGGATGCTCATAACCACTATCACGACCAGAGACCGATTTGGTGATGATGAGGTAGAGGGTTCTCCACGGTTGAGGAATGTTCTTAAGCTCTACATGAGAATGCTTAGAGATAACTCCTGAAGCTTCATCATAACCAATATCAAGCAAGAATTGTAGAACTGTTTCCTCAGTAGGTGTGGCAAAGAAGTCAGTTGGCTCAATTTCAGGAATGAGAAGAACAGCCCGTAAGTCTGCATGAGTGATGGTAACTTGTTTGTGATTAAGTGTCACTGTCACTGCACTTTGACCTGTGATCCTCTGCATAGAGTTCCAGAATTGCTGAATGTAGATTTCCGGTACAGTTGCAGAGTGTGAGAGCATGTTCTGGTATGGATGATTCCTTAGAATATCCACAGCAATGAGACAAGAAGATTCTGAGCATGTTAGGGTTTCAAAGTCAACCATAAGGTTATTCTTTCCAATCTTTCTCGGATAGCCATTTGGGAAGATATCAGCAATAGTGAGAACCTCAGGTGCATCCACATTCATTTGAGCAGCCATGTCGTGATCTGAAATAACATTAGCCAAAAGAACCAACATATCGAAAGACATAATGTTAGTCAACAGAAGGTTTTACTGTCTAGTTATTGAATGTACAGTGTCAATGATTGTTATGAGTCCTAAGTCACTTGTTTGTCCAATAGTCTAATGACGTCGTGAAATGTTTCGTGAGTTAGTTAACTTTAAGTTTTAAAGTTTATGTTATCGCTTATTGTTCACAACATATCAAACGATTAAGTTTATTAGTGACATTATTGGATTCGTGACGTTATGATTAGTTTATTTACAAGTTTGTACACGTAACAATTCATAATGAAGGTCAATCCAGGCTTAAGCGTAGTTTTGGCAAAGTTAAGCGTAAACAGTAATGACATACGCGTAGACGAAAGCTTATGCGTAGGATCCTAACTTACGCGTAAGAAATGTTACGCGTAGGAAAAGGGGACCTTATGTGTAGAGCTTACGCGTAGGCGTATATAAACCTTACGCGTAAGGCTTACTCGTAAGAGTAGACCTTATGCGTAGAGGTCACTGTTTACGCATATCCTTCACAGGATACGCGTAGTCCCACTGTAGAACCTTACGCGTAACAGTTACGTGTAAAATTTCTCTTACGCATAACTTTCTACGCGTAAGGTGATCCTTATGTGTAGAGATTCAAATGACCTTGATTCTGAATTTTTAAGCGTAGCAAGCCTGAAATAAATTCATCAAATCAGCAATCTTAACATGTATATTCATTTTTACAACAGATCATGGCATGACAACACATTTAACATTTATGCGTAGAAAGTCATACGCGTAGGTCAAAACCCTAAGGGTTATGATTTACGCGTATGATTTCTAACCATGGGATTTGCACCAAACATTTTCAGGTAGTTATGAGATGTTGTGAGAGTCTATAAACGGAGTTATAACATCTAAATTGTGGTGAATCAAAAATACCCAAACTTATGAACTTTAAACCCTAATTCCAAATTTTTAATCATTTAGAGTTTCTGGGTGGTTATAGAACCTGGAAACCTTTAATTCAACATGATATGAGTATCACACAACAATCTTTTTGACCAAAATCCTTCACATTTGAAAACACCCAAATCGACTCATAAACCCTAATTATCAAAATCCATTAATTCGTGTTTCTCGGTGTATTTTGAGCATAGAAAAGATATCATTGATGTTGTTAAAGCATTTTGACACAATCTTTTTAGCCAAAAACACACAACAAGTGATTATATGTTCTAACCCTTATGCGTAAAACACAAAATTCGTTGAATCTTAAGTTTTAACCGTTGGATTTGTATGAAATTCAAAACCATTGTTTAAAATTACGTTAAGAACACAAAACCACTTACAGATTGATGATCAGAAACACAGATTTCTTGAATGAATATTAGGCGTAGGATCTTTTAGGTTAGAAGTAATAAATGTGAGGGTAATGTTAGGTGGAGGATGTTTTTATTAAAATAACTTTAACATTTTGACAGTTTTGGTCCCTCCACCTTTTCCTTTTTCAAACAAAGCCATTTAACTTCCATTTTGGTTACCAAACAATGATTTTAAGAAAGAAACTTGACGACACTCCCCCTCGACTTAGGTAGATGATGAAAGGTTATAAATTTTAGTTCGAGGAGTGTCATAAAACCAGAAAATTTTCCACCATTGATCAAAGAAACAACCGGGATAAGATAACATGCAAGTACACAGATGTTTTTGAAATAGTTAAGTGTAAATTTTCTCCCCCTCAACACTTGATCGTAAAAATACTGAATTTTGAAAGATTATAGTGTTGATGGAAGAAATGTACTTGCCATGTTTAGAGAAAAATAGATAGAAGAATATTTTTGTAGTTTTATCAGGTTTTATATTTTTGTATTTTGTTTTTGAAAAATTATTTACAAAAGATGTTTTGGTGTTTGACAGGTTTTTAAGACTGTTTTAAGAGGTCATCCAATTCCTCTTGAGTCAAACACCTCATACCAATCCGGTGGACCAACTCATTAAACCTAGCGGGAGGCAAGGCTTTGGTGAGAAGATCTGCCAATTGGTATTTAGTACCCACGAAGTATAATTCAACAGTACCCTGTTCCACGTGGTCCTTTATGAAATGATAGCGTAGATCGATGTGCTTTGATTTCAAGTGTTGAACTGAGTTGCACGAGATCGCAATGGCACTCCGATTGTCGCAGTACATCAGGATTCTGTCAAATACGTAACCATAGTCTTTGAGTTATGTTCTCATCCATATGACTTGAGCACAACACGCGGACATGGCTACATATTTTGCTTCGGTTGATGACAGCGATGTACAATCCTGCTTCTTTGATTGCCAAGACACCAGTTTATCACCAAGAAATTGTAGAGCTCCTGAAGTACTTTTCCTTGAGTCTAAGCATCTTGCGTGGTCAGCGTCTGAAAAAGCGATTAGTTCAAAACCAGAATCCTTCGGATACCAGATCCCCAAGTTAATGGTTCCCTTGATGTATCGGAGGATTCTTTTAGCCTCAGAGAGGTGGGTTTCAGTTGGTCGCGACTGATAACGGGAGCATAGATAAACGGCAAAGACAATATCAGGTCGCTAGCTGTTAGATACATGAGAGACCCAATAATACTTCAGTATTTTGTAGGGTCAACTAATTTCCCATGTAAATCAGCGTCTAGCTTCTTGGTATGAGCCATTGGTGTGGCATAAGTGTCACAGGTTGTCATTCCAAATTTGTTTAACAATTCAAGGGCATATTTGGACTGACTCAAGAAAATACCACTGGGTGATTGATGAACTTGCAGTCCTAGAAAGAATGTAAGTTCACCCATCATGGACATTTCAAAATTTTTCTTCATTAGTTTTGCAAAAGTGATTGAAAACTTTTTATGTGTAGACCCAAAAATGATGTCATCTACGTAAATTTGAACAATTAAGATATGTGCCCCGTGATATTGTATAAAAAGAGTTGGGTCAACCGAGCCTTTGGTGAAATTATTAGCAATGAGGAAAGATGATAGCTTATCGTACCATGCCCGAGGGGCTTGTTTGATACCATAAAGAGCTTTGTTCAGTTTGTAGACATTGTTCGGGTATTCTGGATTAACGAATCCTTTGGGTTGGCTGACATAAACCGTTTCTTTCAGTTGTCCGTTGAGAAACGCAGTTTTGGCATCCATCTGAAAGACCGTCATATTCATATGAGCTGCGAATGCGAGAAATATCCGAACAGCCTCAAGACGAGCAACCGGAGCAAACGATTCTTCAAAGTCTATTCCCTCTTCCTGACGATAACCCTTAGCAACTAGACGTGACTTGTATCGGATTACGTTCCCTTCAGCATCCAATTTGTTTTTCCAAATCCATTTGAGACCAATGACGTAGACCCCTGTTGGTCTTTCAACCAGTTCCCATACTTCAAGACGTTTGAATTGGTTGACTTCTTCTTGCATGGATTCAATCCAGTTTTCTTTTGTCATTGCGTCTTTAATGTTTTTAGGCTCAGATTGGCAGACAGTGAGTGCATAAATGCAATGTTCTCCATCTGTGTGAAGACGTTGTCTCGTAACGACTGGTTGATTCAGGTTGCCAATAATATTAGCCAGAGGATGGTCTTTTGTCCATCGATGTGTAGAGGGTTGATGTTGGTATACATTGTGCAGATTCTGAGGATTCAAATGGTTTGTTGACGATTCTGCGACATCTGGTGCAGCAGTCTCATTAGCAAATGGGTTAAAGAACGCATTTGGATCAAAATCTGCAGGTGAGGGTACTTCATTCAGAATATCATCAGCCGGTTCATCATTGGTGGAAGCGGTTTGTTCAACTGTTGTGGTGGAGTCAACTGGTGTAGGTGCATCTTCAACAGTAGTTGTTGTAGCAGGTGTATCAGGTATAGGAATATTATCAGGTTGTGCAGCGTAAACAACGGATACACCTGGAGCACGTTCATCAATATCATCACTGAACAGAGGAGCAAATAACCTTTCCATTTGTTGACGAGTTAGCTGGGGGCTTTGTTCAGCTGATGACGAGGGTTGAGGTAAGTTTAAACGGTTGTGACCGGGTTCTAAGCTGTGATACTCAGAAGCCATTTCTATAAGTTCATCAAAATGAGCATGAATGGTTTCCATCATCTGTTTTGTACGACGATTCCAGATTCGGTAACCTTTAGAATTCTCACAATATCCAATAAAGACTCTAATGTCAGCTTTGGCTTTGAGCTTTCCAAAATCATCACGATCATTATTTGGATAGTAAAGGGATCCAAATACATGAAAGTGTTTGAGATTCGGTTTATGGTTGTGGACAAGCTCGAAAGGTGTTTTGTTGTGGCGTTTTGTGATCATAGAACGGTTTTGAGTATAGCATGCAGTAGATACGGCTTCTGCCCACAAGTAATCTGGAAGTTTAGCATTGATTAACATTGTTCTTGCAGCTTCCACTAACGTTCGGTTTCGTCTTTCAACAACTCCGTTTTGTTCTGGTGTACGTTCAATTGATGTTTGATGCTGAATTCCCACTTTCACATAGAATTCACGAAGGGTTTGGTTAACAAATTCAGTTCCTTTTTCTGTTCTGATTAGTCTGGCGGTGTTGCGGAGCTGAACCTGTATTTTCGTGAGAAAGGTGATGATCATTTGTGGAGCTTGGTCTTTGCTTCGAAGAAAGTAGACCCAAGTCCATCGTGAGTAGTCATCAAAAATTACTAAGATGTAGCGTTTGCCATTGATCGTTTGCACGCGCATCGGGCCACACAAATCCATGTGAAGAAGATGAAGCACATGCTGAGAGCTGTGTTCCACCTTGGAAGGAAAATGAGCACGAGTGCTTTTCCCTTGTTCACAAGCTGAGCAAAGGTGATCTTTTGAATACCGGAATCGTGGGAGACCTTCAACTAGTTTGTGTCGAGTAAGATTGGTGATGGTTTAAAAGTTTAGATGTGAGAGACGACGGTGCCATAGCCAGGATTTTGTTGATGTTGCCTTTGAAAGTAAGCAGATGGGAGATGAAGCAACCATGTCTTGCATAGAGATAGTGTAGAGACTAGAATTACGCGAGCCAGACATAAGGTAATTTCCTTGTAGATCACGAATGAAACAAGTTTTCTCCCTGAAAGCAACCTCCAAATCTCCATCACAAAACTGACCTACTGAAAACAGATTATGACCGAGGCCTTCCACATAGTAAACCCTGCTGATTTCGATGTTCCCATTGACATAATCTCCGTAGCCCATGATAGCTGCGAAGTGATCATTCCCGAACCTGACAGTGCCAATGAACTTTGCAATAAAGTTTGATAACAGTTTAAGATTGCCTGTCATGTGTCGGGAACATCCGCTATCAACAATCCAGAGAATGATTTGTATCACCTGCATTACACACAGACGACACAGATGGAATAGAGGTAGATGTGGAACCCGAGATGTTAGAGGGTTCCGAAGCAGGTATATTAGATATACACACATTTATAATTTTAGGCATCCATTTAAATCCTAATGTGTTATATATCCACTTTTGCCATCTATAACTACTGTTTGCTTTAGTCTTTGTGAATGCACTAGGTGGTACAACATTCTTAGGAGGTGAAACTGGAGCTATAGTGACAGCAATGCTTGCCTTAGAATCTAAAGAAGGCGGTCTACCAAGCACAGACTTAGAATGATTAGTGGGCATAGAGGTATTCCGATTCTTAGGATTCCGTAACCGAGAGATTATAGCTTTAGCAACACATTTGTCATGACAATTAGAATTCATACTTTTACGACAAATAACACAAGGTGCATCAGACTGAATATAAAAAATGCTTAAAGGTTTAGCATTCGTTACATCACTATTTCTATTACATTTGCCAGACGCAACATCTATAGTGGAAGCAACGTGAGTCTTATTCATAGTCCTAGGGTGTTCTTCTACTTTAGCATTCCTTATTGATCTTTTCTTAGGTCGCAACTTCCTATTCTTCGATTGAGTGCTCCTAGGCTGTGAAGTGCGGACGTTTGGAAAAGACGCAACTATTCCTGTTTCAGTAGAAGGAAGCACGTTAGCAACTTGTGATTTGGCAGTAGGGATTCTAGGTGCACGATTACTAAGTGTTACTGGTGCTAATCTCTTAATGATGGTTGGCGGAAGTTGTTCATACTTTCCTAACATTTCTCTTAACTTAGAGATAGTGTGAATCAAATCTTGATTTTCAGAACGAATATTACCAGCAAAATTCATGACTTCTCTAGTGTGAGCAAGATAGTGATCAAGTTCGTTTGATGCTTCATGACGAGTCTTATTGAGTAAATCAAATATGACACCATATTCCTGTTTAACTTTTACAAGTTCTTGTTCATATTTAGAGACTTGACTTTTCAAAGACACGTTTTGATCATCCAGTTGCTCAATTTTAGGATCAGAAGATTTTGCACTCAACTGAGCGATTTTCTTTTGAAAACTAAGTTGATGATTGTGAATATCTTTTTCACACCAATGAAGACGACGTTTTGCATTGTAAAGTTCGTTAAGTAATTGTTTATTTTCAGCTTTTAAAGACTCGACCTGAAGCACATTATCAGTATTCTCAACAGTTAACACAGAGTCAACATTATCAGCAGAGGTATAATCAGATGCATGTGGCAAAGAATAGAGTAACACAACATTATGGATATCAGCACAGATAACATCTTCCAAGAGTCGATCAACATCTTTTCTCAACATTTTCTTTTTACGTTTAGTATTAGAAATAGATGTTTCAGTTTTCTCAAAAACGACCTTCATCACTCCAAGTTCCTTATGAAAATCCTTTTCCCAAGCTAATGCACAACTTTTCAAATTTTTAACATTTGGTAAAAGATTTTTCTGAAAAATGTCTCTTTGTTCTCGCGCTAAAGGCGATTGAAAGTGTTGAACCTTGATTTCATAATGATGTTCTATCTCATGTTCTAAAGTTTTGAGGTCAGCCATGAAAATATCAAAATATCTAAGAATTTTGCGATTTTCAGGTTTTGAGTTTACTTCACTGATGGAAGGTAAAGGACCATAAATTTGTGCATAATCTGGTTGGGGATTAACATTAGAAGACTCAGGTGTTTTGATGATAACCTTTGGTGTGTTAGACGAATTCGTTGGTGTGACAAAAGTGACCGATTTTGAATAATTAAAAGGTTTGTTGTAAACAATAGTTTTTAATTTTGATCGACTCTCGTCTTCTGCATCTAATTCCTCTTGACGATGATATTCAACAACACTCATAACAGTATCATTAATTTTATATTCTGCACTGGAAACTTCAGGATTTGGTTTGAATGTTTTTAGTGAAATCTTTGGTTTGTAATCAGCTAGGTTTGGTCCATATCCTTTTGGATTGGGTTTTAAAGTAAACTTTTCAATAGCTGTTACTGATTCACCATGTTTGTAAACAACAGTTTTAAACTCTTTAATTTTGTTTTGCAAGCCGATAATTTCTGCAAGAAGGTCATCTACCCGATTCGTTGAATGCTTTTTGTATGCGGAGAACTGTTTTTGACAAGTTAACAACTCAGCCTTAGCTTTTTTATTTTCCAAGGTGAGAGCGTTAATTTACTTTTTATGTTCATGTTTCAGTTGTTCTATTTCAGACAACAAAGCATTCTTTGAAGCGGCTAGATCACGCATCTGTCTCTCTAAATATTTTTCGTTTTGATGAGATTTAGCAAAAGAGGCTTCAAAACCTTTTTCACGGTTTTCTGGAGTTTTGAAAAAGTTGAGTTGCATTTGTAAGCATTCAAAATCCTTGATTAACAGTGCATTTTTGCTTTTTAAGTCCTTGTTTAATGCATAACATTCCTCCATTTTGATTTGATGGTCGTGAATTAAACGAGTAAAATCTGGATGAGGCAACAGTTCGGCTTGTTCAACGTGAGTCACAACATGATCATTATTTAGATCCTCAAGTACAACCACGGAGTCAATTTGATTATCAAAGGAAACCATAAGGTCATCTTGATCGTCAAATGTAACTACAGGGTTTATTTGAAAATCGTCAGAATGAGATGTAGATGACTCATTTTGAATAGTCTGATCCGTGCCGGATTCAGATATTGGCGGAGATATTAGTTCAGATATGATGATGGTTTGTTCGGGTACCTGAGACAAGCCATCAGTGTCATACACTGGGCCTGTGTCACTCATGTGTAACTCATGCATATTAGCCATCAACATAACAACTGCATTGGCCTGCAAATCCTCCATATCATCATCTGAGTCTACATCTGCCATAAAGCTCTGTTCTTTGTTCGTGAGAGATCCACCAGCTTCATCCTTAAGAGCCAAAAGAAGAGCCTCTTTGAAATAAGCACTGCCCCTAGTCCTTGGCTTTGGGCATGCATTAGCCAGGTGTCTCTTCTCATTGCAGTTGTAGCATCGAAGACCATTCAACCCATTTTGAGCATTTCCCTGTTCCACCACTTGAGCTCTGTTGTTATTCCTACCCATAGCATTAAACCCTTGACCACCTCCAATTTGACGACCATAACCACGATTCTGAACTTCAACTCGTCCATTGTTCACAACAGCCTGATTTCGTGTATTGGATGAGGAACGAATACGATTGTTGGATTTGTTGGTATAACGGCTAAAAGCATTAGCAATCATAACAAATCCCTGTTGCAATGCTTCGAACGGATCGGATTCCTCATTAGTTTGACTATGAAGTGCTTGATCATTGTTGTTGTTGTAAGGAACCAATTGATTTTGTTGAGGTTGTTGTGATTGATCGTTTGGTGTGACTGAGGCAGTTGGTTGAGTTGCTTGTTGAGGAGGGTAACTTTGTTGAGCATATAAGGCAAGTTGTTGATTTTCCGGATGTGTAGGTTGAGCAATTTGTGCACGGAGAATCCTTTCCCGATCAACTTCCTTTTCATGAGGCTTCAAGTAATCGTACAACAATCCATATGTAGAATGATGCATATTCTTCGTTTGACGGAGAAAAAAGACATACTTCTCCTATTCAGGACCAAGACTACTCAGGAACTTAGTATTCACTGCAATTCTTGGCATGGTGATGTTGTGTTTATCCAAATCATTGATGATTTCTGAAAATCGATGATGATAAGACTCTAGTGTCTCTCCAGGTTCAATCATGAAGTGTTCATAAGCCAAGTAAATTTTGGATTCCAAATCCTCCTGATTGAGTACTGATCCTTCCATAAGAAGATGAATATGGTCCCACATTTCCTTTGCAGTCTTTTGAGCATCAACACTTCGAAGAATTGGGTTAGGTAATCCTAAAAGGATATATTGCATTGCAAGCTCATCAGCTTCATAGTGTAGAAGTTCAGTTGGATTTAGATCTGCAACAGTAGCAATGTTTGTTTTTCATCTCTTGGTGGAATAGCAGTAGGATCTCCGGGTACAATGACAGTAGGCATCTCAAACGGACCTTCCAAGATAACCTTCTTTAAGAACTTTCCATGTGGTTTCTTCAAATCACAAAACCTAAAGAACCTTATCACCCATTGATCGTAGTTTCCTGGAGTGAGCATTGGAGGTCTATCAAGTGATCCAGCCTCATGAATTGATTGTTGGCTGCTTAAAGCTTCACACATCTTTGCAAACCAAGTGGGTTCCTTCATAGTGTTCCTTGATGGATGTTGATTGAATTCATTTGTGTAGGGTTGAACTTGAAGACTTGGCGGTGTTTGAACCATTTGTGGTGGGGGAATTGCACCAAGTTGTGGAGTATGTTGTTGATTAAATTGTTGTTGATAAATTGCTTGTTGTTGATTCCATTGTTGACGTTCTGGACTTAGTTGTTGTTGTCGTTGAGGATAAGTGTAAGGGAAATAGTTAGAGTATGGTGGTTGAGACATGTTGAAAACTTGTGTTGGTAAAAATGGATCTTTGTAGTCGAATGAACCTTTGTTGAAGAAGTATCCTTAGGCGTAGAAATAACCAAGTAGCACTTATGCGTAAAAACACCAAAGTTACGCGTAACAATTAGAAGTTACGCGTAGAATTTAGCTTACGCGTAAGTAAGGAAAAGACGCTAAAGTTATGCGTAGACAAAAGTTAGGTGTAGAAAGTTAGGCGTAGGATTATCTTATGCGTAAGACTATGCTTAGGCGTAAGAAAAATCTTATGCGTAGGATTTCTACGCGTAAGCTTATGCTTATGCGTAATTTTAGGGTTTTATCCCAAGTGATCTTTTACACTTCACAGTGCAAAAGATATCCAAAGTCAACGTATTTTCAGGCTTATCCAAGCAAGAAAACACGGAGTAAACCACGAAAACGAAGATCAAACCAAGGAAATACTTACGCTTAGTTTTAGGGTTTCACTACGCGTAGGTTTACTCGTAAATTTGATTATGCTCAAAGATGTTTCTAAACCAGTTTTTGTGTGATAAAATAGCTTCAAGATCACCAAATACCACAAAAATTTGAAATTTGATGAACCAAACCTTCTAAAACAGTTACGCATAGAACGACACCCACGAATAAAAACGAGTTCAAAAACAATGATCCAAGCATAAAATTCCAAACTTTTTGCCAAAAAACGTTAGTTTAACACCTTATAACATTGAAAGGACAAGAATCTTGGATTAAAAAGTGTAAAAAATACGTTTTTGATCAAGCCAAAGGTAAGGATACGCAAGTTAAGCGTGAGACCAAAACTCACTTCAAACAATACGTTCACTCAACTATTAGGCGATTGATACCACTGTTAGGTCACTAGTTTTACAAACACAGGTAATATAGAAAGAGATAAGGCGATTGAACAAGTAAAATACACACACACACACACGTATGAATGAGCCGGTTATGCGTAGAATGTGAATGAGAGAATAACTTGAACAACCAACCTTCAAATGAAGGTTTACAAGAGTATTTATAGGAGGGAAGCTAGGGCAACACTCCTAGTTCCCTTCCTTTCCTTTATGGGCTTGGGCCTAAGCTCATGGGCCTTCTACATAAGCTTAAGGCTAATAACAAACATAAAGGCCATAATAAAGCTAACTATTACATATTAATTACTAACACTTGATTATGGTCTAGGAGTGATTCCAACAAAACCGGATCATGAAATGCAAGGTAGATGTGTCATTAGAGGACGTCGTGATGGGCACACTACCTTTTCTCCAACTGTTGGCATAACTACCAACTCCAATCTTCAAATGTGACCGAGGTGGCCTCCTCGATACTAAATCAGTAAAGCTCATACTACCGTGCTTATAACATCGCACTTTACAATAATATAAGCATAACAACTATTTTTTTTTTCCGAATCATTATTATTATTTTTTCAACATAATAATAACATAACATAATATCCCCCCACTTGAGATGAACAATGGGAATACGGGGGGTCTTCAATGATCTTTAGATATGTTGTCGATGAAAGCGTGATTTCCGAACCTTTCCACTCGAACCTTGAACTTAGGCAAAGGATGACTTCCCAATCACAAATAAAGACTACAGGGTAGGCTAAGGTGTATAGGTGTATTGAAAAAATATATTGGGTAAACAAAATAAAAGGAATGGCTTAGAAGGGTGTATCTAGGGGTATCTTGCACTAAAGATGAGTGCAACAAAAGGGTTTCACATGAGGGTCGAGAAGTCGAGGTGACTAATCGATAGACACACAATGGTAGGCTGTTTGGGTGATAATCCTATAATATTGCCTTCTAAAACTGAAAAGTCCAAATACATCGAGCTAACTCAACATACCTTGTCCATGGTCTCGAAATGATGCAAAGTCCAAGTTCTAAAGTTTACAAGCTACCTGCACACTCATAATTTGGTAGATTTGGGGTAAAATATAGGAAACGGATAAGGCTAATCTCACGATATAATATCATGGGTTGTATCTGCTCGGCTAAGGTCTAATATAGTTAGATTAAGGAAAACATGTCAAAATTTTAAAAATAGCATAATTTTTCAAAATAAACTAGAAAAATGCGAAATAATGTTCAAGAGATAATTCTACTCATGTCCCCCCACTTGAAGTGTACAAAGTCGCTTTTGTACTAAGCATTAAATAAAGGTGAAGAGATAAGTAGAATTAGAGCGAGAACTTCCCTGAAATTTGCTCCATAAAGAAGGACGGCCCATGAAAAAGAGACGTGCCTTCATATAAGCATCATGAACAAACTTCAATCCCTGAAATCATAATACCGACAAGCATAATTCTAAAAATAAAAAAATGAAAAATGAAAAACAAACCTAACTCACTTTCGTAGGAATCACAGTTGCATTTAGCGAATGCAACAAGCCTTTTAAACCACTTAGTGTCCTAAGTGGACCAGTGAAGTCTCGTGAGGGTTTACAGGGAACACACCCATAAAGTTCATTTAAAATACTAATACAAGGTTATTGTATTTTAAAATAAAAGAATTAAACCAGAGGAAGGTTACGTCGTAACTCTTTTGAGGGAGTTACGCCGTAACTGGCAAAACGTGTCGTAAGCTGCAAAGCGAGTGGTTACGGCGTAACCACTGAGATGGTATTACGCCGTAATTGGTAATGCGTCAAGAATTATGCTGCTAAAAGGTTGGTTACGGCGTAATCACCAAGATGAGTTACGCCGTAACTCTGTTCAGATCAGCAAACTGCAGCAGCAATTACTTCTTTGATTCATACAAAAATAGTTAGAAAACACAAAACCCTACAGAAATGGAAATGAAACAAAAGAAAAGGATAATTCGGGTTGTCTCCCGAAAGAGCACTTTTCTTTATTTACGAGTCTTTAAGTTAGACTCAGAGCCACCGGGCTTCTATGGGGGCCTTTGGACTTCCCCGGCCTCTTCCATGTCTTTCATTAAGTTACGCCTAACCCACCTAACATTTGTGGCAGTGCGGAGATATTCTTTGGTTTCAATCTTCTGGATCTTGCAAAATTTTTCTTCAGGTCCCAAATGGTATCGCGTACACTCAAATTGTTCGGCTATAATTGGTGGTGGCCTCTTAAACGGGATGCCAAGAAGTTTGCATCTTCTTTTCTCGTGCACCTCATCATCTGGGTCAATGAAACCGTCTTCACCTTGTAACTGGAGATAATTAAAATCATCGTCGTCGGAATCGGTATCTTCAAGTTGGTCGAGTATTTGCTTGCATTCTTCTTTTTCTACCTTAGACGAGTCCTTGGTGTCATCTTCTAATTTTTCATTAGGAATTTCGTCGTTAGGTTGATCTTTACTCATACATCCACTCCAGATTTTTTATTTTGTTAACGCGTCAATTTTTCCGTATTTGATTCTGACCCAATCGTTGAAACCGAGATCACCAGGCTAAGGCAATTCTGTTCTTTCAGAATCATTAGTTGAAGTCCATAGGAATTCGTCTTCCGCAGCTCTCTCAATGCTGCTTCCCCCGTCACATTCATACTCAAAAGGGTTGCAGGAAGCCCAAACGTTTCCGTCACTGGTTTTAATTTGTTCACACCAATGATTTTGAATTCCTTCGTCATTGTTATCTTCAGGAGGAATATCATCGGGGGCTTAATGGTTTCTCTTCGAAGAATATGTTTCTCATATTTGAGTTCCAGATTTCTGAACAAAGCCGAATTAATTATCGCGTCCCCGAATCTTATCGAATACCAATCTCTGAATGAAGGATTTCCAAAATCAACGTCATGCCTCCCAGATTTGTGTGGGCATATCCAAACTCCGTTCTTCACATTACCTCCTCCGTTGCAATATTCATGAAAAGGGTTGCACGTTGGCCAAGCATGAGTAATCTCATCTTTCATGATGAGCAAGGGTTTGCAATAATGCTTGATAGGTGGTCCTTCCACTTCGTTAATCGAGAACTTGGCTAACCTTTCTTCGTCGTTAAGTGTAGTCCACATGTATCTGTCATCTTTTATCCTTTCTTTATCAACTCCACCATCGCAGGTTTTCCGAGGATCACACGATGCCCACAAGCTGTAGTATTCCCCATCATCAATTGCAATAGCCTTACACCAATGACTTCTCCTTTTAGGGTTGTCGTCCTTGGTGCCCATGTCTTTGCTTTAATTCGGGTTACGCCGTAACTCTGAGGTGTGATTACGGCGTAACTCACTTTCGCCATCAGTATCAGACTCATCAGAGTACTTGTTGTTATCAGAGAATACAGCCTTACATATAGTAGATTTGCTCTTTTGTTTCTCGTTTCTTCTTTGTACCTCGTCGCCAAGCTTTCCAATTAAAGTTTCCAAGTTTTTAAGTGATATGTCATGGGAAGAGAGGCTCTTGTTTATATTATCTTGGAAATTTTTAAGCCATTCCTCTTGCTCCTTTTGCCTCTTGGTAGTATCCACAAGGTACTTGTTAATAATTTCCTCCAGGTTAGCTCTTCTCTCATTACGCTCATAGTACGGTGGGGGTCCTCCACAAAACCCATTACGATTATCCCTGTAGAAAGGCCTATTCTCTCCATATTTAGCTTCCTCGATCGTATCTTCCATATCAATTTTAGGACAATTTTTAGTCAAATGTCCCCCACCACAGTTTTTGCAGCCGACTTGGATGGCATGAACAGTTTCTCTGATTTTCAGCATATCTCTACTGAGATTCTCAAGTTTGTTGGTTATTGCTGCAATTCCATCTAAACTTCCGCCTTGGTTTCTTTTACTCCCTCCGTCGTGCCATTTTTGAGAGTGATCCACCATTTTTTGAATGGCTTCAATTGCAAGGTTAGGAGTCATGTTCGGGATAGGTCTTTGATAGTCCAGCATTTGCCTTGTAGTTACGTTAATTCCTTTGTAGAAAATATTGACCTTCTGCTGGTTGTTCAGATCATTGGTAGGACACTTGTAAAGGAGATCGTTGTATCTATCCAAGGCTTGGTACAACGTTTCGTCGTCTTCTTGTTTGAAATTATGGATCTCCAAAAGCTGGTTAGAAATCTTCGATGGCGGACAATATCTCTGAATAAAGTGATTCTTAAGTAGCGCCCAAGTATTAATTGCCCCGGCGGGCAATCTTTAGATCCATCTTCTGGCAGCTCCAGTAAGAGTCATAGGAAATACCTTTAACATAACAGCATCATGAGACACGCCCAGAATGTTGAAAAGGCAAGCAATGTATAGGACATTTTCAACGTGCTCATATGCATCTTCGTCCCTGTTTTCTGAAAAAGGGTTAGCACGAAGCTCCCTCATAAATTGGTCTTTGATTTCGAAATGAACATCCGCTCCAATTTTCGGTCTTACGAGATTCGGCCCTTGTTCTGCTCTTGTCAACGCCAAGTATTCCTCAAGAGTGAGGTCATCGATGTTAACAACTTCCATGGTACCTGAAAACTTGAAATATGATCGTGAGAAAAGTTTAAAATGAAATTAAAGACTTAATATTAATCCTAATATAACTCCCCGGCAGCGGCGCCAAAAACTTGATGCAAGTTTTACTGACCAGGTCTTGATATTTATAGTGTCTTGTTATACCTATGGTCTACCCTAGTGCACTAACGGGCAGTGTACCCGGTCGTGTGTAGTGTAGTAAACGGTAAAGCCGAGGTCGTCCCAAGAGCTATGTGTGTTGGATTATTACTAAGTCTAGGTGTCACAGATTAATAATGGTTTTGATAGGGATTTAATTAATTAAACTACTAAAGTAGAATAAAGCAAATAAAGGAAAAAGGGAAATCAATAGAGGAGAGTGGTGCTAACCTAGTTAATCCTCCTAGCTAGTTATGTTTACGTCTACTTACTTCCAATTACTTCAGGTGGGGTCAAAGTCGAGAGGACAACATTTGGTCAATTCGCCCTAACCTATCAGCAAAGATGCCACCACAGGAGAAGTCAGGTGTCCCCTCATAAGTCCTGTTGTTCCTGGTCCCCTAATCCAAGTCATTAAGTACCGCTACATGCTAGATTTATAATAGTGAATGCCCGGCCGTTAGGAACTTAGACTCGCACCCCCTAATTATTAAGTTCATCCAAACGATAGGTGATCAGTTGGTCAAATCGCACAAGTAGAAAGGGTCGTCAGTTGGTCATATCTTACCCTTCCCGTCTCAGTCCGCTCACCTAGGGTCAGTTGGTCATATCTCCTAGGCAATTGGCCTCTTTTACCATTCAAAACTACCGAACCAAGGGTGGCTACCAATAAACTATGCATGCATACACTTAGAAATAATTGTACGGAAGTAAAGTAAACGCAAACAAAACAATTAAGGAATCATAACTAGGCCAGCACCAAAAGGTGCTTAGCCGCTCATATTAATCATGAAACCAATTCAATATTCAAAGGTACAAAATACATGAATTGAAAGTAAAAGAAATATGAAACGCTAATGCTTATCGTAGGGGAGTGATTTCTCCCTTGGAGACAGCTCCGTATGCTCCTCTAGACCTGCCTTAAGCTTTTTCCCACGTTCTCTGAGTATTGTGTGTGGAATAGAATGATTAGAAATGCTGGAATTCGTGGGGTATTTATAGGCCAGATCTGGGTTATGGCGTAACCAATATAGGAGTTAGCCGTAACCTTCTACTTCTTCGAATAATGCACTAGATCTGCTGGTTACGGCGTAACCTTATGAGTGGTTACGCCGTAGTCTTCAATAAACTCAGTTACGTCGTAAAAGATGTAGTAGTTACGGCGTAAGTAACAGCGGCGTGGAACCTCATTTGACCTAATGTAGTTACGTCGTAACCTTTGGGAAGAGTTACACCATAACCTTATGATAAGTTGGTTTTCTGAGTCATGCAATAGTTATGGCGTAATGTGAGAGACGAGTTACGCCGTAACTTCTTCAAAATAGCATATTGTGATAAATCTTTAGATAATTCTCCAGTTACGCGTCTCTTTAGCTCCAATGCTCATAATTTACCTGAAAGTGGAAAACAAGCATAAATCCATATAAATGATATAAATTACAAGCATTATCGGGGGAAATTGACACTTAATATTCAGGACTATTTGATGTTATCATTTTCTCAAATGGTGAGGCTTCTATTGGACCCGGAAGTAGCAGTGGGGTTTGACTGAAGGTTTTGTGTAAGATGAATGCCCTTTTCTGTATATTACTTTCCGAAGCAAAGTGGAACTGAAATTCATGCCTTGTGTTTTGCAAATTGGTCAAGAATTCTGGCAATATGTATGGTTCTTTGTTATCTAGCTTGGGCAATACTTTGGCAATTGGTGTTGTCATTGAATGCGCCTCAGGACTGAAGCATGTTAGTATCACCGTAGCTGTGCCATCGTTGATTATTGCTTTGAAGGAATAGTTTTGTTACAGTTCATGGAATTTTACCATTAGAATTGTTGTTTGACATATGTTTGGATAATATTATTCTGTAGTTTAAAGTTTAGGTTTGAGTATTGTACCTATAGAGCGGGTTCTGGTCACCGGCTGTCTGCTTGCATTGTTGATGAGAGGACTGAGTTGTCATCTTTCTGCCACATGTCTTGCATTTGACAAGTACCAGGGTTTTTAGGATCTCTTCTTATTATATCTGCTTCAACTATAAATCTAACATCCTACAATTGGAATTGAGTTATCTTTAACCTTGTAGTCAAATACCACTTTTTTAATACCACATGGTGCTCTGGATCAATCTCACTTGCAGTCGATAACTGTATTTTGTTCCTGAGTTTCTCTTCATCTATGTTACTCCGCCTTTGTGTTTGCACTTGTAGCACTGGTGATGGTTCTACTGCTGCTGCAAAACTGTAACAGATAAGGAAATGGTTTGTTAACTATGTTATTTATTTGTAGAGACAAAAAATTTGAATAATAGATTTTGAATTATTTTGTAACACTCCTTACACTTCATGGATATGCTCAATTTCTAGTATTCGTGGATTGAAATAGTAATTGGTAGCTGGTGTTGCTGATAATTGTAATCCTGAAAATTTCATAGATAGTGGCTTTTGTCAGATGCAATGGCTTTTTCAGTTTGATTGTTTCCTTTTTGGTTGTATTTACCTCTGAAATGTTTTGCCAACAGGAGCTTACGGCAAGCACGACAGGTGAAGTGGCTTGCAGATATTCTTCAACCATGAATGCTTTCGCCATAGTATTCCATAGAGTAAATCGAACCCTGCGGCCCCTACAATTTGGACATGCATTTGGTTAAAAAAAGGTTGGCAATTAACATAGTATTTTTGCATATATTTACATAGATTCTGATGTATGTATTGTAAACTTACTAAAGATTGTATATTTCAATGTCTCTCCTTGTTGTTTGACCTGTTGTTCTTTCATCATCAAGCCTTTCTACGTATCCAATGTAGTATGCATTCAATCTAGTTGTTAGTATTGGTGATAAGAGTTGGTAAGTTTTAGTGTAGTTGTTATTTACCTGTAAGTATTGTACTCCCGTAATCAGCTCTTGATTGAACAACATTGTAGTCTGCAGAGTCATAGTAGTGTTCCGGGAAGCCATCATCATTAATAGGATTGATTTGTGTATACTTGCCAAATGCAAGTGTTGTCTTGTTTTTCAAAGTTCGTTGCCAATTATCTGTTTCGAGGCACCCAAAGCATGAAATTCGGTATGCCTTGTTTAACTGTAGCTTTTTGTCAGTGTCGCGCATTTCTTGCAACTGTGTGTTAGCTTGTATGGCGCAACCCTGCAGGATACATTTCTGTTATCTTAATATTTGTATTGTTTTTTTCATACAATTCCAAGTTATATGAATCGGTACATTTTCTGGAAATAGGTGTACCTGTTTATCTAGAAGAATGCAACATAACCCTGTAGGTGATGTGTCGTTGAACCCACGGGCAGGCCATTTGCGATACACTTTAACCTCTAACCTTGTTGATGTCTGTTGGTTTTATGCTTCCGACACTCGTAATCTCTGCTTCTATCATAGGTTGCTTGCCTGCTGCCTTTGCTAGTGCATCTGTGCTAGTTGTCATAGCCATTTTCCTAACACGCACCAATGTAGCTGTCAGTTAACATTTTTTGGTAATTAATATGTTACATAATTGTATAATATGCGGTGCATAGAACATCTTGCACAGATAAAATAACACAATCTATATTGCAATGTTACATAAAAATGTTTCATATGTTAATATATGCGTTCGTTGGCTATAGGCACACAAAGGCAATATGAAAGACATTGCAGTGGTCGATGTTATTGGTACATGCATGCTTAATGATTATCTACTTGTGCCTAAAGAATATAGAGAAAACCTATGTGATGTTTATATGTGCAAGGAAATCTTTATAAACTATTTTTTTGGTTGTATTTGGTGATCTTTCGCTATCCCGATTAATAATGACTTTTAAACCTGCATGCAATGTTGCTCGTGATAGGGCAACATATAGCTGACCGTGTCCAAAAACTGGTTGTGGTAAGTAGACTCCAATTTTGTTTAATGATTGTCCTTGGCTTTTGTTGATGGTCATAGCGTATCAAACTTTTATCGGGAATTGCTTCCTCTTGAATACAAAGGGCGGCTTCTCGTCTTGGTACGTGAGCAATATGCAAGGCAAAAACACCTTCTGAGAGATCCTTGTTCCGGTAATGATCTGAGCTTCAATTACTTTTGTCAGCTGCTGACTTACTATCATTCTTGTGCCATTTCATAAACCACCCTTCAAGTTAATGTTACGCAATAGCATGACAGGTGCCCCTTCCTTTAATTCTAATATATGTGGTGGTATACCTAAGAAAGACAAGGTATTTAGATATTCAGTTGGATAAAGCAATTCATTTGCAGCGCCATCATTCCCATACGGTGTCGCTTCATCTTGGCTCTGGTAAAAATGGTTGTAGCTTCATAGCAAACTCAATACTTGCATGTTTATACTGTCTGCAGTCTCATTCTTGGAACATATGATGACTTTATCTTATAGTGTTTCTATAGATGGTTGTTGCAATGTAGTATCATCATATATGAAATTTAGCAAGTCTGTCAATCCCTGTTCTATATTTGGGAGACAATATATGTCTGGTATAGTAACCCAAGATGTATTATCAGGGTCTTCTTCATCATGTACATTGCAAGTATCATTTCCTATAGCTAGTAACCAATCTGAAAAAGCTTGTACTTTTGAACGTTCAGTTTTATATATACCTGGACGGTTTAGGGGTGTGTACTTTGAAATGGGGCCAAAGGTAAGATTGTGATATTAATGACCCTATGATTTCACCAATGGAAGCCTTTTTTTTTACAGGAAAGGTTTGCCGAAAATCACCACCAAGCATGATTGGTTTATTAGCAAATGGTTTATCTGGTACTTGTGATACATCTTTCAATGTTCGGTCAAGAGCCTCAAAACATCGTCGATCATTCATTGGAGCCTCATCCCATATTATAGGTTCTGTTTCTTCAAATAATTTTGCAAGATGTGTTTTTTTTCTTGACATTACACATTGATTCGTCGGTCAAGTCTAACAGTAACTTGAATCTTGAGTGTGCAGTTCTGCCTGCAGGATGCAATAGCGGTGCTATCCCTGATGACGCAACTGCCAAAACAACTTTACCTTGGGATCTTAAAGTGTTGATTATGGTTTTCCACAGTAATGTCTTCCCTGTACCTCCATGACCATAGACAAAAACCAATTCTTGATTATTATGCTAGACTGCTTGAATTATGAGGTCATAAATTATTCGTTGTCTCTGGTTATCCTTGGTACCATCATTGCTGCTTTTCTTTCCAACTCTTCACAGTTGTAGCTTCTTTCTTCCATGACTGCGTGATTCTCTAATATTTGTAGCAAACGTTGTGGTGGTTTTAGGAGGCCGTAATTTGTGAGTGACTTGTCAAAGAAAGAAATTTCAGCTTCAATTTCAAACAGGACTCCACCTTGCAGCTCTTCACAGTTTAGGTAGAGGTTTGGTATGTTTAGGAGTTCTGAAAATCTGATTGGAATGTCGTCTGACATTAGTTCCCAATATGTTGACCATAGACGTACCGGGTCTGAGACATCAAAAAATATAAGCATTTGGACAAAAAGGGCACGTATTTGGCTGGCTGTTGCCGACATTGCAGATTCTTGTATTGATGTTTCCCATTCTCGATCATTTCATAGTAGGCCTAATGCCTCGCAAGCAGCTCTGTTTGTAGCATATACCGTGTCATCGACTGTCTGTATATCTCTAAACGACTTGCAACCTTTCTAATGGCATAGCAACATTCTTTGATAAAAGAGATCCCCACAACTTGGGTGTACGTATGTTAACCTACCTATTGATCCCTTTGTCCTACTCCGACGTGGAAGCCACAACCTGTCTGCTTTGTACCAAACTGTCCCAGAAGGAAAATCCAAGTATGTTAAATGATGACCTATTGTGTAATGTTCATTGAAATCAAGCCATTCTGTAAGTGTAGTTTTTTTGCTTTTTGAATGGTCTATTACGTTGCGAAGGAGAGCATCATTTCTAAAAGACACTATTTGCATGTTTTCCAAATGCATGGCAAGTATCTGAACTACAGGCTCTCTAAAATGGATATCGAACCTAAAGACTCTCCAAGATGCTTCGTGGGGGCCAATGTATCTGGCGTCAATATAGTTCTTGATTTTGTCAATATGTGCTGCAGATCTACTTGTTGAAGGCCCTGGATCAGACTTTTATGCCTGTCGGTTAGAGGAGTCACCTATTGGTCTAGTCATGCGAGCAAGAATCCTATCCATTCCCTTTGATATATATGCGAATAAGTACTTGACCATCATCAACCACCCACAGTATTCCACGTTGATGTGGGCATAGAACCGCATACATAGTTCCCTTTTGTAAGGAACAACGTATGGGTTACCTAATCTGACATTATGTTTTACTGTATACTAGGGCTGAGCAATCCCGACCGACGACCAACGCTCGAATCCGACTGACATAAACCGACCTTAACTCAGGTCAGGACTCGGTTTGGGTTTTCAGCCTTGTCGGGACTCAGGTCGGGTCGGGAGTCGGGATTATCCAGGATAACACAAAAAAAACATACAAACCGGTTTGTTTGGAACTCGGGTCGGGATTCAGGATTACCCGAACTAGAATCGGGTCGGGATTCGGTTAGGATTTTCAACCTTATCGGTTTCAGGATGGGTCAGGATCGGGTCGGGATGGGTCGGTTTCGGCCCGATGCTCAGCCCTATTGTATACCTTGGCATGTCCCTTCTACGATAATGAACACAACCTTTTTTTTCTATGAAAGTTTCATTGCAATATTCTTTTGGAAATAACTTCTTGCATACATGGAGCCGATCTGTTTGCATTGCCGCGAGGTCCGTGCATCATCAGCTCTGACACAATACGGTAGCCTTCTGGATCCGCTGCTGGGTGTGGTAATTCCGCACTTATATATTTGTCAACGTCTCTGTCATACCATATTCTGGAGTTATCTCTATTCCATAACAGCAAATGACAGTGTGTGAGTCCTCGTTTTTGAAACTTAATTGTGTATAAAACTATGACATACATTATAACAAAAAATTTAGTTTTGTGAAGTTATAATGTAATATAAATATTAAAACATAAAGTATGATAATATACCTGCTGATGTGTAGCCCAGAGGTGTTGCGTGGTGCAAGTAATGAACAAATCGTGGACTTTTTGCTGAAATACCCTTACGACAATATATGGCCTGTCTGCAATTTTCAGCTCTAGGAATGATTCCATGTAAGCCTGTATCTCTGGCCAGTTTACATTGCATGTAAATGTAATAAAGAACAAAGGATTCCCATGAACTCTGCAAATTACCAGTGCTTCAAGATAATGGCTATACATGTATCTTGGGCCTCCTGTGAATGATGTTGGAAGTATAATTCTAGAACCCACATCAGATCCATCTCTATCACCACGAACAATTGCATCATACAGGCCTGAAAGGTATTCAGTTCTTATATTATTTTGTTTTTCACAGATGTAGTCTAGCCTGCTTTGTTCTATACTGCAATATGCAGTCACCACATATTGTTGAAACAGACAGCCACCTCTAGTAATTAAGTTGTACCAGCCTGCACGGTCATGGATTTGGTACAAATAATACAACAGCATAGACAATCTTCTGGATTCTACATTGCCACTTGCTGAGTCATCATCCAGGCGTAATCCTAGGTGATACCCTTCTTCTCCATAAACGAACAACAATGGGTATTGTTGTGACATGTAACATGGATGTAGCTTGTTTATGCATTTTGGACTAGACGTATGTTCTTTAATAATGATATCATACTCTGTTTGTGTTTCTAGGCCACCATCGAAAACAATTGCACCAATGGTGTCACCTGAAGGTAAGTCATATTGTCGGTCGCGTACAACTCCAAAGAGCTTGACCTTAAATTATGGCACGTCATTGTCTTCCAGTTTATTGTGACCTATTCTGAATAGCTGGACTAATACATTGTTGTTTTCTAAGAATTCACTAAGACCATCAACAATGTTCCGGTCTAAGTTACGTGCAGAATCAGTATTGAAGTGTGTCATTCGGTTCTCAACTTCGTGCTGAGTATGATAAATGTATAGCTGCAAGAATCTTGGTTCACTGTCATTTTCTGGGCAAAGGCCACCTATCCAGTGATAGATCTGGCCTGAAACTTTGAACACATATGGGCCACGTCTTGTGTTGATGGTTTCGTCTATCTGAGCTCCTAAGGATGTCATTGCAAGCATCTTGTTATATGCACAGATATTCTCCATGAAATTCCTGTTTGAAAAAAATTGGTGGATATATGTTGGAGGCTCGCGAGTTTGTGGTAACTTCACCTTCCCCAGTAGGCAGCATCTACTATACACTGGCCCTCCAGCCACCGTAGAACTCGTAAGCCTTTCCTCATACCAAAACATTGCATTGCACCATCTGCAAATTTGGTTGCAATTACCCGTTCGTGCATACTCAAACAGAGGCCCTATCAAGTGAACATAAATAAATGTAAGAATGTTTACCCAATAGGGAGAACCATAACAGGTTACTGGATTTATTTCAACACAATAAGCAATGTACCTCGGTTTGTAACATTTCCATGGTTGGTGCGTTGATCAGGATTGAACATTGTTGAATCAGTACTTGTTCCTGCAGATATAGAAAATGTAATTTTAAATTGTTTATGATGATTGAAGATTAATTAAAATATTCATGTAACTAATACCTGAGACACTGGCTTCCTAGGTCCCAGCATACGACATTTCATTTACAGTTCCACGTGGTATATTTTGTTCTAACTGTGATTGCCCTGTGGTATGTACAAAATGGGTTTGGCTAAAGTTTAACCTGCGGCGAACCGGCCTATCACTATTTGAAAGCGGCATGCTGGACTGCAAGTTCAACCGGACACTTGCCTCTAGACAAAAAAACGCGAATAAAGGTTGTCAGAAAGATTATGTCTCACTGAGTATGCACACTAAATAGCAAGATACGGGATATGCAGATTACCTACCAGCTGAAATGTGGTTGTTATGCATGCTTCGTGATAACATCAAATAGTCTTGACTTTTTAGTGTCAATTTCCCCCGATTATGCTCATATTTTATGTCATTTATATGGATTTACACTTGTATTCCTTTATATTTCACTTCCAGATAAATTATGAGCATTGGAGCTTAGAGACGCGGATTTGAAGATTTTTCTAACGGTTTTATGATAGTATGCTACTTATGAAGAAGATACGGCATAATCCATGCTCTGAAATTACGCCGTAGCTAGTGTTTTATCTTGTATGGCCAACTCAACTACAATTATGGCGTAACTCTCAACTAAGGTTACCCTGTAATCATCTAGGTCATGAAGCATTTCACGCCTCCATCAACTACGCCATAATTCCTCACAAGCATTACGACGTAACAACATTCTGTAAAGAGGTTACGGCGTAACTCACATCTACTATACGGCGGAGCTGCTAACTACTGCGTAACCATTCCTTATTGTTACGCCGTAGTCTACTTAACGAGAGTTATGTTCTGAAGATAATTAAGTGACGCGTAACTCTGAACTCAACTTACGCCGTAACTATGATCGTGCCTATAAATACAATCCCTAAATTCTGCATTTCACATCATTCACTCACAACTCAAAGATAGACAATGTGAAGAGGGTTCCAAAGGCTGATCACACGGAGCATACGGAGCCATCTCCAAGGGAGGAATCACACCATATCGATAAGCATTAGCGATCATTTCTATCTTTAACTTTAATTCATGCCTTTCATTATGTCAAACATTGAATTTATTGTATCTTTTAATATGATTGGCTAAGCACCCTTGGTGCTAGCCTAGTTATGATTCCTTGAATGTATTTTTTGTGTTTTCATGCTTCCATATAATTGTTTCCAGTGTATGCATGCATAGTTCGATGGTAACTACCCTAGCTTCGGTAGTTTTGAAATGCGGTCATATCTATTTGCTTAGGAGAATTGACCAACTGACCCTAAGTAAGTAGGTAGAGTTGGGAAGGGTAAGAATTGACCAACTGACGACCTTCCCCTCTTGTGCGAACTGACCAAATGATCATCGTTCGTATGGACGAACTTAAGAAGTTAGGGATGAGTGTCTAAGATGCTAGCGCTCGGGCACTCATTATTTCGAATCTTGCATGTAGGGTACTTAATGACTTGGCTTAGGTGACTTAAGACCCTCGACTCCCCAAAGGGTTGGCCTTTGACGTCGAGTAGGAGCCTTTGTTGATAGGTTATGACGAATTGACCAAATGCCGTCCTAGCGACTTAAACCCCCACTTGAATCAATTGGAAGTAATTTAGAAAACATAGACATTACATGATAGGATGATGAATTAGGTTAGAACACTTTATCTCCATTGTTTACAACTTTTATTTACTTTGCGCGTTTATTTCTTGTCTTTAGTTAATTAATCATTCAGCCTCAAAACCAGTTAAAACAAGTGACACTTAGACTTAATAGGATCCTCATCTACATAGCTCTTGGGAATGACCTCGGCTTTACCATCTTCTATACTATGCACGATCGGGTTCACTGCTCGTTAGTGCATTAGGTAGACCTTAGGTAGACGAGAACTATAAATATTAAATCTTGGTTGGAATACCAGCATCACTTCGTATTTGCACACCATAATTTTCTTATTCAACCCTGACGATCCCTCTATCAAAATCTAAGACAGTAACATTTGGAGTAGCATGCTTATATTGCTGAGTCGGTAGCGTGTGTGTATTTTACAAATGACGAACATTGTCATGCGGCGTTGGACAATTAACATGCTCATTTGCACCAATGGTGACATTGGTGTTTACAAACGACGAATCCATAAGTTGGTGACCGTTATAACTGACAGTACCACTTACAAAATTGAAGTCCATAACACACGGTCCAGTATTACCCGAGACTTTGCTAAAGCCGGTCGATGAGTGACTATTAGCAGGCGACATGGATATCGAGTTGGGTATGCAGTTGGGGTTTGTTAAAAGGTTAATATCGTGGCTACAAGACGCATCAATAGGGGGTTGTTCTTGACTTGAAAAACTCTCTGATTGTACATGGTCAGTCGGCACAGAAGCATTGCCAATTGATGGAGCTAATCTCCTCTTGGTTTTCATATTTTTTTGCAAATAGCACATAAAGCAAAACTTAATTCCTATCATAATGATATGAAAATGTAAAATATGGCAAGAATTGTTGGGCATCAGCAAGACACAAACAAACTTATCAGATCAACCTCAAGTCAATAACAATAACATTAAAGAATTGGAAACACATGGACCATGAAACATACAGCATTCACATGCAAAATAACCCAAACGGAAACAAATAACACTGATTCCATGCAATGCCTTTAGGCTAACAAATTACAAAAGTTACATGTATTAAGAAAATGCAAGAACAACAACATAAAACAAAAAAAATATATGTAACTTACAATTTCCAGATTGAAACCCTAGTAGATCAACTACTCTTCTTCCGTACAAATAATTGTTCTAGAATGAAGGATACGTGTAGCAATCTTGATAACATACATTGTATATAGTCAAAGGTACCCGGTAAAACCTCACGTGTACAAAATTGAAAACACCGGTAAACTATTTAAGCTAACCATGGGCTGAATAATAGCAACACGTCGTAGCCCAAACATAGCCCCAGAAAAATATAATATTTTATTCACTGAAAGCGCTTCTCCTAGCTTGATCTTAAGTCTTATACATTAATTAAGCAATCTGACTTATATGCTCCTCTCCCCTTGCTTTATTACACCGATAACTAAACGGCGTCGTATGGTTCGTGTTTAATTTATATTTATAATATTGCAAATATTTAAAAAATCACTCTAACAATGTTTCCTCATAACTTTCAAAAACTATGTGTTTAATGTATTTTCTAAATAAATAAAGATTTTTTTTTATTTATTTAATTATAACATTAATAGATTTCAAAAACAAATTCCACGTCTCTGCTATATAACACTATAAGAATTAATTTTCTTACTATTATGTTAATTCATAATTAAGGAATCTCGATCCGGAAAATAGATTATGTGACACAAGGTCGATAATTAATCATTTGATCCTAATGTCATAAATGTTGAGATTGTTGTTGGTTTGCATGCTGGAATTGGAGTACTCTTGCCAAGAATTCCTCTTGCTCAATCTGAAGAAGACGTATTCTCTTACAAACTCAAGATAAAACAGTTTCTTATGTGTCTTAGCTTTGCGATGACTATTAATAAAGCTCAATGTCAGACAATTCCAAATATGGTTGTCTATTTTCTCGCATGGTTAGCTATATGTTGCGTCGTCAAGAGGAATATCACGCAGAACTACAAAGTTATTAGTGAAGCCTATCCAAAAGTTCGGTCAAGAAGGAGTCTACACCTCAAATGTCATACGTACCAAGAAGTTTTATGTGATAAATAGCAAGCATTGTTAGTTATTATATAACTGATGAAATGTTTTCTTTTTAGTTTCACTAAGATTTTTGTATGTTATTTGATATATTTTTAAGAATTTCTTTTTGAGTTGAATTAATGTATGTTACAATCTTTTTCAATTACATTTTGATTATTTTACGTTTTATGAATAAACGCTACACGAAACACTTAACCACATTATCGCAAATATAATTTTTTGCAGCTAAAAAATCTAGTTGCTAGGGTATTAGGCCGTAATTCATTATTCATTAATAAAAATTATAACCCTTTTACAATTAAATCGTAATTTCTTCAAATACAAGAAGTTGACTTGATGGTAAAGCGTTATTCTAAATCATTCTTTGTTTTTCATAGCAACCCGATACTTTACTAGAAAAAACCCGACAACATGTCCCACGACCACTAAGATAAAAACACCCACGTTATACGACATCACAGACAACATTACAAAGTATGCAAGAACCATACGAAGTCCATAAACCGAAGCCTGAGCCAACACACCTACAATTGGACGTGTTCTTGTCTTGATGGCGGGAAATTCAGAGAGCAACTCAATTAAAACTGCCATCACAAATACCAAAAATAGAGCCAAAATATACATGCCTAACTTGCCATTAGGCCAGTTATCGAATAACATGACTAGATCTTTGCCCCAGAAGAAGGTCATGTGCATCATGTTCATGTCACCCATGGTGTTATTAGGCGTTGGCATTGGCATCGGCATGGGCATGTCATGAGACATTTTGTTCGAGGAGATATGAGTTTTGGTTGTATGGTACTTGTGGAGTTTGGTTTAAATGGACAGAAAACCAAAGTGGATTTATGTTGGAGAAAACAATGCAAGGATAACCTTGCAAACAAAGCGACGGCATGAATGATGCAATTTCATTATCTTAGTTGTTTGTTAATTGTTTATTTCTTTCTGTAAAGTATAGAAACATTATTTTTGTGGTTAAAAGAATGTTTAACAATATGGGCGCGAATTGTGCCAAGTATAAGGATTAACATGAGGTTGATTTTGACATGTAGCATGTGAATTAGGCATAAGTTGTAATTCGGGCGTGTCTATGAGCATCTCCCGTGCATAGTGTAATACAAGATTGAGTATATCTCTACATTATCGCCATATGCCCATATCAACATATCAACTTTCATACAAAACTTCCACAATGTATTGAACTTAACATAGTATAATATATTACCCCATCATGCATGTATATCTATATTTTAAATATGAAAAATAATGCAATGAATAGGTTTTCAAAATAAATAAAATAGTTATGGCCCACCTTTATGATATAATATTCGCTTGAACATACTCTTATTAAACATATGATAAATTGGCAATACCTACGATGGACTCTACCATATAAATGAGCTATTATGTGTCAGCCACCCACTTTGGATGCCCTAACATTGCTTTTTTGTATATATAAACAAGGAAAATCGTTAATCTCAAGATTGTTCTAAAAACCGTTGTGGATAAGCTATGTCAAACAATGATGTAATGATGTACTATCTTTTTAGAATAAAGGATACCATGGTATGCCAAAAATATCTTTGCTGACACCTTAGCGTCTCTCAGCATCCTCACTTTTAACACTCATATACCAAAATACTCCCTCCCTCATAACACTCCTTTCACATGCTATTTGAGCCTCATCATACTCAATTAAGACACAAACTCAACAACAAAACCCGATTAACAAAAGTGCATTTGGCATATGCCACTAATTTGGCTTGGACAATGGCACAAGGGGTAGGGCACAGAGTCATGGCAGGCCATTGGCAACACCAAAATTGGAGCCACATCAGATTTGGCAGAAGTGCCATAATGATACCCTTTGCCCTGATGTCAATTATAACTATGCTATAATAATTAAATTAATGATTTTTCTAACAAATGGCATTGACAAAAAGTGAAGGCATGGTTGATGCCATTATTTGCTAGGTTTTAGACTTTTAGTCATCTAAAAATACTGGTTATTTTAAATTGCGATAGCATCATCTAACTTTGATAGTATCCAAAGTGCTTGGAGCTGTAAACAGGTTGTGTTTATCATATTCGCAATCCGTACACAGTCGTTACTGCCTTTTCCTGCTCCTCCGCTGTTCACGTTCCTTAGCTACGTTTGGATTCTTTTTTAGCATATGTTTCAACTATTCAAGTTACAAATATAACCATCATCAAACAGCTTAGTATTAAGATACTTTATTTCCTCACTCACCCATTCTCTTCTGCTAACCTAGCTATTAGATGATATATTTTGTAATCTATATCAAACGGCAGACCTATGTGGAGGTAGGGGAGGGGAAGGTCTCCCCTGTTGGAATGTGAGTCGGATTAGCTGATACGACTAGAGGTGTGTGAGCCTATTGGGGGCACACACGATAAAATATTAGAATGCGTTTCACATTTAAGCTCAAATTTGATCCGGTTTGGACACAAGATAAACTAGACCCGAAAACCACTTGTCCTAAGCCCATATGGCTGGTCCATAGAGGGGTTTGGGGGGGTTGGATTTTTGGCCTAGGTTAATTGGGAAGGGATAAGGAGTGTTTGGAGGGTTGTGATAAGACTTAAACATTAAGTCTTGAAGCCCATTATAAGCTAGGGTTTGGAGGTTATATAAACACCCATACCCTAGCTCATATACAGGAGACTCATCATAAATCCACAGCCAAAAGCACCGAAACTGTCCCCACTTTCTCAACGACTATCTCAAGCTTTCTAGGGTTTCGATTAATCGGTTTTCTTTTCATTAACCTGTTCACTTTCTTGTCGATCCAAGGTGTGCTTCAATAGGTTGTTGTCTCGTGGTTTCAACAGTCACAAACCGAAGCAAAACCGGTGATACTTGTTTTGTTTTGTGGCGTTCTCGGGCAGAAAAGGGTGGAACACAATCAGGTAGTTATACCTGATATCGGACAAGATAGGGTTTGGTTTTTGGGTGTTCCTGGTTCTCGGATAAATAGCATGTTGCAGTTTTTATGTTTGGTTTGGGATTTTTAGCTTTAACAAGTGTTGTTTGGGTTTATGTGACACGACAAGCACTTCAGGCTTATTCGTTTAACGTGTTTTTGTGAGCACTCATAGAGGTGATTGTTTTAATCACTATTTTCTTGTTTTAACTTACGGGTGACTACGATGGTTAGTTTTCTTGTTTCCGTTTTACTTTAGTTTGTTTATTATACGTGTGAATTGTAATTACTTAAACTAGATCATTTATCCGCTTCGTACTCGTACTTAACGGTTAACATAGATTCTTTAATCCAGGTCTATTAAGTGTATCTTCGTAGGATACCCAAAGGAAACAATGGGATATTCTTTCTACCTCCCATCAGAGAACAAAGTTATTGTTGCTCGAAATGTTGAGTTCTTTGAGAATAATATCTTGGATCAAGAAGCAAGTGGGAGTCTAGAAGATCTTGAAATTATTCAAGATGAAGATACAAATCCTTTTGTAGACACTAGCTTAGGTCATGATGAGAATGATCAAGAAATTGATGAACTTGAAAGTGATATCAATCCCATTCGTAAGTCCACTAGGACACACCGTGCTCCTAATCGAATGTGTTTATACATCGATGTTGAGGAACATGAGTTAGGGGATCTTGGTGAACCCAATAACTATAAAGTTGCATTGCTGGATCCTGAATCCAAGAAATGGCTTGATGCGATGAATGTGGAATTGCAATCCATGAAAGAAAATAAAGTTTGGGAATTAGTTGATCTTCCTCCTAACTGTAAAATAGTTGGTAGAAAATAGCTCTTCAAAAAGAAGACTGGCATGGATGGTGCAGTACACACCTTTAAAGCTCGTCTCCTAGCAAAGGGCTTCACTCAAACCTACGGGGTTGATTATGAAGAGACATTTTCTCCTATTGCAGACATTAGAGCTATAAGGATTCTCATAGCCATAGCTGCGTTCTATGACTATGAGATTTGGCAAATATATGTCAAAACCGCCTTCCTCAATGGACATCTTTCCGAAGAAGTCTATATGGTGCAACCTGAAGATTTTGTTAATCCTAAATATCCTAACCGAGTATGCAAGCTCAAGCATTCCATTTATGGACTTAAGGAAGCATCTAGGCAGTTGAATAAACGTTTTGATGATGAGATTAAGAAATTCGGTTTCACTCAGAATCAAGATGAGCCATATGTATATCAGAAAGCTAGTGGGAGCTATGCAACTTTTCTAATTCTATATGTTAATGACATATTACTCATGGGAAACAACATGCCAATGTTACAAGATTTAAAATCCTATCTTGGAAAATGTTTTGCCATGAAAGATCTAGGAGAAGCTGCATATATTCTTGGAATCAAGATCTACAGAGTTAGATCAAAATGATTAATTGGTTTCTGTTAAAGTGCTTACAGTGAGAAATTCTTGAAAAGATTTTTCATGGAGAATTCCAAACGAAGAACTATCCCAATGCAAGATGAGCCTAAGTTGATTAAAATACAAGGTGCTGAGACACCTGCTGATAAAGAGCGCATGCAAAGAGTTCCCTACGCCTCCACTATAGGATCAATTATGTATGATGTGAGATGTACTCGTCCTTATGTTGCGTTCGCACAGAACATGACAAGCCGATTTCAGCAGAATCCAGGTGAACTTCACTGGAGTGATGTTAAGAATATTCTTAAGTATTTACACAATACTAAGGATATGTTTATGGTTTACGAAGGTGCTATGAAACGAGAGCTCAGGGTTTTTTGCTACATTGATGCTGGATATCTGACAGATGCTGATGACCTAAAATCTCAGACTAAATATGTGTTCGTTTTAAATGGAGGTGTTGTTGACTAGAAAAGCACAAAGCAGAGTATTTCTGCAACTTCATCTACAAAAGCTTAGTATATAGCTGCTTATGATTCATCTAAAGAGGCTGTATGGATTCGAAAATTCATTTATGGGCTTGGCATTGTTCCCACAATTGAAGAACCCATAAATATGTATTGTGATAATACTGGAGCCATTACTATAGCTAATGAAAGTAGAATAACCAAGGGTGCTAGACATTACCATGCGAAAGTTCATTATCTTCGAGAAACCATTGAAATGGGTGACATGAAGATATTAAAGGTTCACACAAATGACAATCTAACTGATCCATTTATGAAGGCTTTAGCATATCCTAAGCATTCTAAATTGACAATGGTTATTGGTTTGATACCAGCAAGTAGACTCATGTATATTTGTATGTTATTAGTATTTGGACAATTTGGAATTGTAAGACAGTTTTACTTTCTGATAAATAAAGATACGAGGTATTTGTTATTTTATTCATATAATATATTTTTCCATATTTGCATGTTTATTCCATGAAATGATCTCATTCTAAATATGTCCATTGTCAGTTAACGGTATGAGAATATTGTTATGCAAGACAAATGTGAGTGCTGTTTATATTCTATGAAAATGCGGATTGTTCCCACCAAACTCATGTGTATTCATAAGGGATGCATATTGGATACCTCAACTTTCAAAAATTTACTTTTGGATCCTTGTCATAAGTAAAATGTTGAAATGGTTTGTTAAGTCGTCTTGAGACTTAAGATACAAGCAAGTTCTGTTATGTATGGATATCACTTTTATTAATTATATGCCAAACGCTATCCTGAATAAGGTAATTATAAAAGCTATTTTTTGGAGTGATGTGAAGCAGCATCCATAACACTTGTAGTCAACAAAGGATTTGTTACTCCACTTGATATGTGTAGAAAGATACCATGGGCCCTCTCCAGAATTAATCAGATAACTGTTTGGCCAAACCCAAAGGGTAATGCAAGATGATTCTTGATTACATTTGGTATATCTGAATTAAAATCTATAACGAAAATCTAAATAGTTAAATTATATGGAATGAGTTAGGATCCATATTCATGGTTTAACGGTATCTATAACAAAGGATGATAAAATCAAGACATAAATGACCATGCTACTGAGAATGATTTATGAAACTATATCTTAGACACCTTTAGTTAAATAGCGAGTGAGAGTGTTGCTAGACGTTTATGTCATTTGTATTTGTGCTATCTTCTAGTCCAACTCCCAAGTGGGAGCTGTTGGAATGTGAGTCGGATTAGCCGATACGACTAGAGGTGTGTGAGCCTATTGGGGGCACACACGATAAAACATTAGAATGCGTTTTCACATTTAAGCTCAAATTTGACCCAGTTTGGACACGAGATAAACTAGGCCCAAAAACCACTTGTCCTAAGCCCATATGGCCAGTCCATAAGGGGGGTTTTTTTAGGGGGGGAATTTTCAGCCTAGGTTAACTGGGAAAGGATAAGGAGTGTTTGGAGGGTTGTGATAAGACTTAAACATTAAGTCTTGAATCCCATTAAAGCTAGGGTTTGGAGGCTATATAAACACCCCATACCCTAGCTCATATACAGGAGACTCATCATAAATCCACAACCAAGAGCACCGAAACTCTCCCCACTTTCTCAACAATTATCTCAAGCTTTCTAGGGTTTTGATTAGTCGGTTTTCTTTTCATTAACCTATTCACTTGCTTTTCGATCCAAGGTGTGCTTCAATAGGTTGTTGTCTTGAGGTTTTAACAGTCACAAAACGAAGCAAAATCGGTGATACTTGTTTTGTTTTGTGGCGTTCTCGGGCAGAAATGGGTGGAACACAATTGGGTAGTTATACCCGATATTGGACAAGCTAGAGTTTGGTTTTTGGGTGTTCCTGGTTCTCGGATAAACAGCAGGTGGCTGTTTTTTTGTTTGGTTCGGGGTTTTGAGCTTTAACAAGTTTAGTTGGGGTTTATGTGATACAACTAGCACTTCGGGCGTATTCGTTTAACGTGTTTGTGTGAGCACTCATAGAGGTGATTTTTTTAATCACTAGTTTCTAGTTTTAACTTGCGGGTGACTATGAGAGTTAGTTTTCTTGTTTCCCTTTTACTTTAGTTTGTTTATTATACGTGTTAATTGTAATTACTTAAACTAGATCCATTATCCGTTGAGTACTCGTAGTTAATGGTTAACTTAGATTCTTTAATCCCAACATCCCCAAACAAAAAAAAAGAAAATAATAATAAATATCAAAGTTATTAGTGTAAAACACTTAAAAGTTAAAGGTTTGTTTTTGTGAAATATCAATTGTCATCCTATTTGGAAACTATAAAAGCTTGGTTGTATTTATTAATCATGTTGGGTGTGTTTGGTGTGCAACATTTAAAAGCGGTGAGCGTAGTGATTATTAATGCTCATTCGACAAACAACAAGTAGTTTTATCTATTTTTCAAAATGTTCATTTGCAACGCTTCATGAGGTAGCATTTAAGAGTGTTGAGTATTTAGAAACTGTTTTACACATTCTGATTACATCTACAGCTACGTTACGAAACATTTTTTAATAAAATATTGCTACCCTCGCAGCTACTGCTCACAACTACTGCTTACAACTACTATTCACTTCTCCTACTTACTGCTACTGCTATTTTTTACATATACACTTTATTGCTTTTTACAATTTAAATTGTTGGGTTTTCTTTATAAATAAACGGATATATGTTTTAGCCTCCAAATGAAAGTTCTCGAGTTTCGCCACTGCTCTATATTATGATGTCAATTTCTTATATAAGTACAAAGAATTATCTCGAGTATGTGTAGCGTTGAATTCAAACTTCGTAAATTAGTCAGCTAAAATATAAAAAACCATGACTAAAAAAAAGCCCACTAAGCTAAGTGGGCTTAGCCGAAATATGAGTAAACATTAGGGGTGAGCGAAAAAACCGAAAAGACCGGGTAAACCGATCCGAACCGAAAATAACCGAACCGAACTAATAACCGAACTGAATTTGCTAAAACCGAACCGAACTACTAATTCAGTTCTCGGTTTGGATATGGGTTTGGTAGTTTGAACCGAAAACCAAATTCATATAAATATATATATTTTTAATATATTTATATGTTTTTATGTATATTTATATATAAATAAATACTATTAAAATGTTATCGTAATATAATAAAACACTTTTTATGCTTGTGATATATTTTTTTCTAAATATCTATATAATTATTATTATTTTTTTAAAAAATAGTGAAATTCGGGTTATTCGGGTCAACCCAAGAACCGAACCGAATTAGAATTCAACCGAACCGAACCGAAACCCGAATTTTAATTTGGTTTGGTTCGGTTCTCGAGTTGACCTAAAAAAATATATAACCGAATTAACCAACAACCTGATAACCGAACCGATCAACACCCCTAGTAAACATGGATTAATAATAATGTTTAATACTGTTGTGCCAACTATTAATATAATTGCCAACTTGCCATGGTCACTTATAGGGTATGTTTGGCACGGAGTGGTGAGAAGTTTTTTGGAGCGATAAGCGGTGAACAATAAGCATTTTGATTTTTAGTAGTCGTTTGGCAAATGAGCGGTGAGCTTTCCTATTATTTAGAAATGCTCAATTTTCCAATGCTTCTTTAAGAAGTTGTGAGTTGTGAGTGACAATTACTACTCACAGCTCACAGCTACTGCTCACTACTACTGCTTACAACTAATTTTGGCAAACACACCTTATAATCTTTCATAGCATGCCCAATATGGCCAAATTTTAAATGAGAAGATATCAATTGATTTTGATGATCATACCATTTTACCATCCTAAAAAGTGACGATTTTCATCTAAGGGAACACTTCAAAATTGATATTATTTATAGAGTTGACGATTATTCATACATGGCCAACTTTAGCGATGTTAATAAATGAATATTATTAAAGTACTTTTGTAGTAGTTTGTTAGAGCATATACAACAATAACACCGTCTACGTCAGCGTCACATCAGCTTTAACATTTAACATTAACATCCTCAAAAAACACCCACAACAATAACATCCCAATAACATCAATAACATTTCATATTTTCATATTCAACCCCTAAACTAAAACAAACACTTCATTTATTAAACTAAAACAAACACTTCATTAAAACTGAAAACATATTACAATACGAGATTAAAAAAAAAAATACAACGAAATAAAAAAACACACTGCAAATAAAACGTTACAACAACTTAAAGGAAATGACGAGAATACGATCTACTGACGAGGTTTCAAGTTATATTTTTTGATGATTCGATCTTTTTCGTCATTGATCCACTCCACGACCATTGGATATTGCCCTTCAGTAGGCGTCGTCAAAAACTTTATCTCTTCCAACCTTGTTAGTGTGAGATCTTTTTCCTGCTGGTCCCGATACGCCGCTTCTGAGACTTCTCGTTTCAAACGATACTCGTTTGCCATAGTTTCGGTGAAATAAGTTGACGAGCTCGTTCCTCCAGTGCTTGTTCCCCCAGTACTTGTTGTAGTCTCGGATCTTGCTTTCTTGGTAGCACGTTTCTTTCCCATGGGGCGAGGTTGTTCATCATGACCAAACAAAGCCTCGTTTGTTTGGCTTGGGACTTCGCCGATTAAATCAACCGCTTCCGGCGTCTCCCATTTCTTATAATGACGCAAAACCTCCCAAACGTCATCGAGACCAAAAGTTGATCCCTTGGTTTCCTCACGATACCATTGCTTTGCCCGTTGCATCACATCCAGCTCACTTTCCCCGCTTCGTTGATCCCGTTTCGCACGTTTGTAATGAGAGTTGAACTTTGTGCATATGCCGTTCAAAGTTTTCCACTTGCTTGACAGCATGTCCTTGTTGCGCCGTTGAAAGTTGTTTTTATTGAACTCATTTCTGACCCGATACCAAAACGCATCTCTGGGTTGGCACTTTCCAACTTTCGGATCCTCTGAAACAGCTATGTAACATGTTGCAAATAATGCTTCCTCTCCTGGAGTCCAACGTGCGTTAACAACAACTTCCTCTTCATCAGAATCAACTGGTTCGGGCTCGGGGTCTTTGGATTTTTTTTATTTTTGCTTAGTACGACCTTTTCCTTTTTTGGAGGAGACGTGGGTGTGTCAGCAACATCATGTGTTTCAGTTTGTGATTATTGTGTGAATTGTAGGTTTTGAAAGTTTTGTTGGTTTTGTTGTTGCCAATAAAGAAATGTTTGATGTTGTTGCCACATTTCTTGGCTCGAGAAGCCTAGTGGGTTGGGGTTTGAAGATGAACCCGCGTTCGGGTTAGATGATGAACCTGAGTTTGAGGGATTCCACCCACCACCGAGAAGATTGAAGAAACTATTGTCGTTGTCTCCCGACATTGTTTTTTTTTTGCAGTTAATTGAAGTTGAAATATTGAGAGTATTGAGAGGATTTAGTAGTGGAAGTGTGAAAAAAATGGTGTTTTAATTGGGTATTTATAGTGGTAAAAAAAGGTTTTTGATTTTTTTTTTTTTTTTTTTTTTTTTTTTTTTTACAACTAGCCGTTAAGGGTAGTTTTTGAAATTTTTTTTGAAATATAACGGCTAGTAGCCGTTACAAGGGGGGTAAGTGTAAAGTTTTTGAATTTTTTTTCTTCCCCTAACGTACGTTACCAGCCTAACGCTGGTCTCCTTTCCCCTCTTTAACGCCGTTGCTACAACGGGTGAAACGGGCATAACGCCGTTATTACGACTTTAACGCCGTTATGACGTTATCGTTGTAAGTGCTCTTATAGAATACAATTTAAAAAAAAAAAAAAAAAAAAAAAAAAAAAAAAAAAAAAAAAAAAAAAAGCTTTGACTTATTTGCAAATACAGAAATATAGGTCAAACGTAAATTCTCACACTCAATTTGTCCAAGCTACTACAATTTTACATACAAAATGTATGCCAAATACATATAAATAATTTAGCATATTCGTTGTAATGCAACATCCATGTTCACATCTGATAATGAACGATAGATATGATACATCCAAATCTAATCTAATTAACTATTTCCATATTATAAAGTATAACAGATTACATTAATAATACATCATAGACAAACACTAAATAAGAATAACAAGAGAAAGAGAGTTGTGTTTGGAAGAGGGTTGGACGATGCAATGTTAAATGGGACGGCAGGTCCTGAGCCGAAAACTGTAGCTCCACTTGAGTTCGTGGTATTTAAAATTGAGGAGCTTGTGCTGCAATGCAAAATAAATAATTAGCAATACTAGTTTTATCAATTTTACTACATATTTGAAAAGCATGTTCAATTATGTAGGGTAGAGCTTGTGTCTTCTCAATTGCGAAAAGTGAAGTCGTTGACATGCGTGTGTAACTGATGAATGTAAATAACACTACTAAAAAAAATGGAATAGAGCCCCCAAATAAAGCCCTGTTATGTAGAAAAGAGGGCTCTATAAGCCTTTTCGGATTTTTTTTTATTTTTATTTTTTTGATTTCTGATGACTATATCATGTATTTCTAATAGAGCCCTGTTTTTTTAACTAAGAACGGGCCTTATTCTTGGGCGGGATTATTTCAATTTTTTCAATACCCTACCCCAAAAGGAAAATAAATAAATTAAAAAAAAAAAAAAAAAAGGAAAAAATCATCTAAACTAATAAATACACGCGAAAATAAATAATAATAAGTTACGAATAAATAATAATAAGTTACGAAAATAAAGAAGTAGATGACATGCGTAACCTATAACACACACACAAAAAAAATGTTGTCTACAATAAGCATAGAAGAAATTACAATAAAAAATAGGCAGAACAAAGTAAAACAAAAAATTTGCAATAGACTAACCATTTAAGCTTATTTATTCATTAATTTATCACTTTTTCAAAGAGAATATAAATACATCAATTTTTTGTTGGGTGAAGGCTGAATATACGTAACAAACTTTCTCAAATTTGCCAATATACGTAACATACTTATTTTAATCTCCGCATACGTAATATACTTTCAAATTTTTACCAATATACGTAATATTGACAGATTACCACCTTAAAAAGTTACAATAATGGTCTTTGTTGTTTGTGTTGGCTTTCACCGTTAGTCCTTTAACATTTTTTCACTTAAAAAAGTTATAATAATTGTCCCTTTGGTTTGATTTGTCTTTCACCGTTAGTCCTTTGACTTTCATCTTTTTCATACACATTTTTTAAACATTTTTATACATAATTTTTACAGGTTTTATACACGTTTTTATACACCTTTTTACACACGTTTTTATATACGTTTTTTACACGATTTTATGCACGTTTTTATACACGATTTTATTTACATTTTTTACACGTTTTTATACACGTTATTTGCACATTTTTATACACATTTTTCACACACATTTTTATACATGTTTTTATACACGTGTAAAAAACTTGTATAAAAACGTGTAAAAGGCGTATGTAAAATCGTGTATAAAAACGTGCATTAAATCGTGTAAAAAACGTATATAAAAACGTTTTTTAAAAATATGTATAAAAACGTGCAAAAAAAGGTACATAAAACCGTGTATAAAAATGTGCATAAAAACGTGTATAAAAATGTGTAAAAAAACGTGTATAAAAACATGTAAAAATGTATATAAAAATGTGTAAAGAACGTGTATAAAAACGTTTTTTAAAAATATGTATAAAAACGTGCAAAAAAAGGTACATAAAACCGTGTATAAAAATGTGCATGAAAACGTGTATAAAAATGTGTAAAAAACATGTATAAAAACATGTAAAAATGTATATAAAAATGTGTAAAGAACGTTTATAAAAACATGTAAAAAAACGTGTATAAAAACGTGTGAAAAACGTATATACAACCGTATATAAAAACGTGCATAGAATTGTGTAAAAAATATATATAAAAACGTTTTTAAAAAGCGTGTATAAAAACGTGTAATAATGTATATAAAAATGTGTAAAAAACGTGTATAAAAACATTTAAAAAAATGTGTATAAAAACGTGTGAAAAACGTATATACAACCGTATATAAAAACGTGCATAGAATTGTGTAAAACATGTATATAAAAACGTTTTTAAAAAGCGTGTATAAAAACGTGTAAAAAAACGTACATAAAACCGTGTATAAAAACGTGTAAAAAAAGTGTACAAAAATGTGTAAAAAAATGTATATAAAAACGTGTGTAAAAACATGTATAAAAATATGTATGAAAAAGATGAAAGTCAAAGGACTAACGGTGAAAATCAAAGCAAACCATATGAACCATTACTGTAACTTTTTTAAATGAAAAAATGTTAAAGGACTAACGGTGAAAGCCAACGCAAACGACATGGACCATTATTGTAACTTTTTAAAGTGGTAACCTGTCAATATTACGTATATTAGTAAAGATTTGAAAGTATATTACGTATGCGGAGATTAAAATAAGTATGTTACGTATATTGGGTAATTTGAGAAAAGTTTGTTACGTACATACAACATTATGAAGTTATATATCATACTGTATAACATTGCATTGCATAAATAATGATGTATTCACAATATATATATATATATATATATATATATATATATATATACACCACTTATTTTTTTCATTGTTTTTGTTGGGTTCAGTAAATACTCAAACCCCTTGAATTTAGGATTTGAATATAAAATACCCCAAGTGTTTAGATCGTTAAACACTAACAGGTCACTGAGTGCATAGTCTCTCTGTGAGCCATCTTCAGGATACTCAGTAAGAGGCGAAGAAGAAGTCTCTCCACTCAGTAAGACGAAACTTAAGGGGTGAAGACTGAGTCAAGAAGAAGATGGTGGATTCAGTGAGTGATAACAATAACTCACTGAATCCTTAAACTCCTCACCAACTACTTTCACTGAAGACAAACTGAAGTAGAAGACTGAAGGCAATGAAGACTGAAGAATGAGCGGGATAAGGAGGGACAAGTTTGAATCAGATAAGACGAAGTCCTTATCAACCAAAGTCAACTTTCCCTGAAGGGCAAACGATCAGGCTCAGTGTCATCACTGACTTATGAAAAGCAGCCTTGTCTCTTACTTAAAATAGTCTTTGTAAACAGAGACAAAATACATCAGTATTTTGTCATCTGTAAAATGTCAGTTTGTCACTTAGGATAAAGTTAATACTCATACTTGTATAAATAGCATAAGAGATGGAGTGAAAGATTTAAGCTTGTGAATTGTAAAACACACACACACACAAACCATCTTTCACTCCTCCAAATATAACTCAGTCCCTGAGATAGCTCAATGGTTCCATAGTAGTTGTGCTCAAACTTAGCCTGAGCTTAGTGAAGAGTACCAACCCTTTGTCATTTCAATACAAAGTATTATTCCGCAATTACTTGGGTAATGTATTCTTTTTGATTAATTTTTAATAAAGAATATTATGTTGAAAATTTATCAATGTGTTTTGCTTACATCTGACTTCAGTCATTGATTCACTATTATCTGTTTTTTTTAATATTTAACTGTTTTATATGATAGTGAATAGGAAACAACAGTTTTTTATATGAAAATTAATACTTCCCCCAATTATCCATACTTATGTCTATAAAAACAACTTATTGTAACTTTTAATTATTTAGTATCCAATAAACGTTCAATATATGTTGTTCAACCAATTCGGTTGGTTCACAAGTCAGAACTACTCAAAAATAACTATAATTTGAATTGCAATATTATCATGCTTTGTTGAAAATGAAAGGACATGATAAACACTTGTAAGGCATTTGATTGGTGAATAGAAGAAACTAAATTAAATTCATTTCTATGTAAAATGATGTTAAATTTAACAAGTAAAAAAGTTTTTGGAAAGTAATACTATCAACTTACATTTAATTATGGTCATTTTAGTTCATTAAATATTTTAAACATATACCACCATGGTACATTGTAGAAAAGGGTTAATATACAAAAAAGTTACTAAACTTTCAAAAAAATTTGTTCTAAGTCACTAATGTTTATCTTCTGTCATCTAGGTTACTATACTTCACGGGTTTTTCACATATGTTACTAAACTTTTTTATATGTGCCACCCTAGTCACTACATGGAAGGGCAACCGGTTGTGGCACACTTTTTCAATATATGTGTCACCCAAGTCACTAAACTTTGCGAAAAATTTGTCTTAAGTCACTAATGTTTCATTCCTGTTATCTAAGGTACTAAACTTTGCGAAAAATTTGTCCTAAGTCACTGATGAAAAATTTGTCCTTAGTCACGAGTTGTGGCACATGTTACTGAACCTTTAAAATTATACGTTTTTATTCATTTTCATTCGTTTTTATACGTTTTTATTCATTTTCATTCGTTTTTATACGTTTTTGTTTGTTTTCTTACGTTTTTGTCCGTTTTTATACGTTTTTATACGTTTTCGTCCGTTTTTGTCCCATTTTTTACGTCTGTTTTTATACGTTTTCATGTTTTCATCCGTTTTTATACGTTTTTGTCCGTTTTTATATGGTTTTGTACATTTTTAATACATTTTTATTCGTTTTCATCCGTTTTTATATGTTTTCATCCGTTTTTATACGTATAAAAATAGAAAAACGGGCAAAAACATAAGAAAAATAGACGAAAACGTAAAAAACGAATAAAAACGTATAAAAATTGTACAAAACCATATAAAAACGAATAAAAACGTATAAAAACGGATGAAAACATAAAAACGTATAAAATTGTACAAAACCATATAAAAACGGACAAAAACGTATAAAAACGGATGAAAACATAAAAACGTATAAAAATGGACGTACAAAATGGGACAAAAACGGATGAAAACGTATAAAAACGTAAGAAAACAAACAAAAACGTATAAAAACGAATGAAAATGAATAAAAATGTTTAAAAGGTGTATAAAATCGTATAAAACGTATAATTTTAAAGGTTCAGTAACATGTGCCACAACTCGTGACTTAGGACAAAATTTTCACTAGTGACTTAGGACAAATTTTTCGCAAAGTTTAGTACCTTAGATGACAGGAATGAAACATTAGTGACTTAAGACAAATTTTTCGCAAAGTTTAGTGACCTAGATAACATGTGCCACAACTTGGTGAGTATACACGTCAGCCAAAATACCGGTAAAAAAAGGTTGGTGTCCAAGATAACCGGTTACGTAAAGTATAGTAACCTAGATGACAGAAGAAAATCCCATATACTATTACAAGTTTAATATAGGGCAGGTAGGGTTTTTTTTTATGAAGCTGTTATCTTTTTGTTAAAAAATAATTTTTATAAAAATAAGTAGCTTTGTTTGGATACATTAATTTCAAGCTTTTATTTCAAACAAATAGCTCTTAAGTAGAAAGCTAATTCATGAAGCTTTTTAAACATCTTAGAGCTGTTAAAACTTTAAATTACTTATATATCATCCAAACATTTGTTTACAATTATAAATATATCCATTTATGTCATTTTATATCTTATAATTATATTTAACAACTAACTTACCAAACACTTTCATTAAAAAAATAGATATAGTTTTTAGCTCATTTTAACAGATTTGCAATTTACATCTTACAATTTACAATTAACAACTTTTAGCATAACATACCCATAATATATAATATACTCATAACATAACATATATAAATAATATTTTATATAATATATTATATTATAAAATTAATGTAATTTATATTAAATAATATAATGTATATTATGTATAATAATTATACTATATTATGTTTTTATTGTTTATTATAAGTTAGATAAAAATGTAATCTTATTACAGTATTATAATATAACATTGAAAATTGCATTAGATATTTTGTGTATGTATCAAACAATAAATGCCTTGTATTAACTAATATACAATATTATGACTGTATTTGGCGAAAGGCTTTATAGGAGATTTATAGGGCTTAAGTTTTTAAAATAAGCAGATTTATAAAATAAATCTTGTTTGTCATGCGGGCTTATAAAATCATAAGCTCCTAAAAAGAGCTTAAAACTTTAGCCCCATAAAAGGGGCTAAAAACTTTAGCCCGAGGCTTTTGAACAATAAATTACTTATTTACCCATAAAAATATCTAACATATACAAAAATTCATTTAATTATGTCATTTTTAGTAATTTTGCAATAATAAGCTTAAGCTTAAGCCCATTTGTCAAATAAGTTTACAAAAATACAAATTTCAACTTCGGCTTATAATAAAAGCCCCAGCCCCAACCCAAGCCTCAGCCTCAACCCAAACTCGAGCACTAGTCCATTGCGCCAAACATACCTTATATCGTATTATGTTAAAGTAAAATAACAACATTGTACAATATTGTGCTAAATTAAAATATAATTGTATATTATATATTATGATTGTATAGAATAAAATTAATCTATACTTATTTAAATTAAATATGTTATAATAAAATTTAAAATATATATGTATGTATTGAATTAGATGTTCTATGCATGTATTACTAAAACATTGAAGATTTTGGTATAAATTATTGTGCAAGTATATAGTATGTTAATTCATAATACATTTTACAAAAATAACTTTTGATTGTTATACCATGTTTATTTTTATACATGCATACTTCTTACAAGTTTTAAGTATTCAATTTTGAATTCCATTTTATTTTAACTATAATTTATTTTCTCAGAAAACAATAACCACATATTCCAATTCTAATATTAACAGTTATCGGATGATGTTTATTGAGATGAATAATAAAATTATTTGGAAAAATGTTAATATACTTCTTTCAGTTTAGTAAGTCAATCATATGCAATGTTTTAGGTTTAGTAAATGATATATTAACCTTTAAACTAATAAAACTTTACTTTTCAACATCATTTTAAGTTTAAAACATAAAAAATACCCTATCACTTGTTAAACTTTATATTTTAGCTATATGTTTTAACATCAAATTAAGTTTAGTGAAATGGCAAATTAAACAACAAACTTGCTAAAACTCTATATTTTAACTCTCCTCACCTGGTTTTGATACCAAGTACTAACAAAGTTTTTCAAGATATTCAACTAAAAAGCTACAAGTTAATTGTTCGAAGATCAAATACATATAAAAAGATACATTGACGATAATAGTTGAGGGACTCTTTAAATAGTCGGCTACAATAGTAAGATTTTATGGTAGTTTTATTTGCCTTGTGACCATGGATAAGTGTCTGTGTTGTTTGGTATGCTATATGTGAGCTTATCTGCAAGTGGTTAGTTTGTATGCGTTATCAGAAGTTTCAGCAGTAGATTTTGGATTGGTTAAGGTTTTATATGGCTATTAGGCTGTGCGCAGAGGGTCGGTCGAACCCTCCGGTCGAGCAAGGTTGCCGTCGGTTGAGGCCAATGTGGAGGTGGGGTGAGGGTCGGTTGAGGAGCAATGGGAAAGCAACTAGGTTGCCCAAGCAACCGAATGAAACACACATATTAACGTTTGTCCTTTTTTTTTTTTTTTTTTTTCAAAACTTTACCACTTTTACAACATTATAAATACCAACCTCAAACACATTTTTAAACACACAATTCAAACAACTACTCTTCACAATTCAAACAACTACTCTTCAATAATCATCATGTCACAAAGAAAAACTCCCAACTCAAAAACCCGACGATCCCGACTTCCCCAAAATTCCCCAAACTTGAATTTCTCACCGGATCCACCGTTTCAATTAACCGGTTTAACACCACCACAAAATCGGGATGTTCGTTTTCAAGCAGCCGGTTTTAATTATCAAACACGACTACCACAACCCAACCTTAATCAAAACCCATTTTACGTCAATCGTCCATATTTCCCACCGGGTCGTCCGAGTATCAATCAAAACCAAGCACCAAGCGGTTCGTCATATCATCCTAACATGGATTTCTCACAATCTTCCCAACATAATCAATCGTTTTCACCGCTTGATGCTGTTAATCTTGATATGGATTATGAGCATTTTATGGAATTCCCTCCTGCTCAATGCTTCACGTCTCAACAATACCTGACTCAAGATGCTTCGATGGGACAAGGTTCGGGGCACGGTTCATACCACGGTTCTATTCGTGTTGAAGACGATGTCGAAGAGACGTCACCCGTCAAATCAAAGAAGGTTACAAAACGGGCTACAAAGGGGAAGGGCAAGGGCAAGAATGTTGCAACCGCACCCGTCGTACCATGGACAAAAACGGAAGAAGTCGCGCTTTGTAGAGCTTGGGTACATGTGTCAGAAAATTCGGAAAGAGGGAACTCTATCAACCGGAGTGGGTTTTGGGATGAGGTGATAGCGTACTTTGAAAGTGAAACTGGTTCAACAAGAACCTACGACTCCATAACGACCAAATGGAAGGGTAGGATTCGTTCCAGGGTTGGTTTCTTTTGTGCAATTATGGATAATATCAAGGATAATCACGGAAGCGGTGAGAATGACGAAGACGACTATGAAAAGGCTTGTAACGAATACCGTGTGCTTCACAAGCATGAGTTTACATTGAAGGAGTGTTGAAAAGTTTTGAGAGGGCATTCTGCTTGGAAAACTGTTGAGATGCCTAATTTCACCAAGACTAGTCGGAAGAAATCCAGGACTTCGGAAACCACCTCGGGGTCAACAAAAGGTCCTTTTCATCCCCAAGAGGTGGATGATTCTGAAGAAGAAGAGACTCGAGAATCACGACCAAAAGGTCGTGACGCAGCCAAGAAGAAATCACACGAGGCACCCGCTTCATTTCTTACTAATATGGCCGAGAACTTTTTCAAGATCAAAAAGTCAAATAAGGAAAAAACCAAGAATATGGAAGCGGAATACATAAAGTTGAAGCAGCAAGAGATGGAGCTTGCAGAGGCAAGGGCAAGGCGAGCCGAAGAGTTAAAAAGGGAGAAACTTGAGCTCCAACGTCAGCAGCTTGCAATGGCAGCACAATCAACCCGGACGCAAGATTTAATTTTCTACAACACACCTCTCGACCCAAATATGCCCGCACGACAACTACAAGAACTTGAACAACTTAAGGCCTCAATCAAAGAACGTTACACCTTAGATTATTAAGTTGCAGTTTTTAATAAGTATTGTAACGTCTACGTTTTATTACTTTAAGTTTTTAATTATTGTTGTAATGTTAAGTATTTTTATTAATGAATTTTAATTTTGTTTTTAAAAATATTTGAATTAAAAAAAAAAATCTCAGGTCACCACTGTGGCAACTAGGTCGTCGTCAGGTCGTCGGAGAGAGAAAGCTGATGTGGCGGCGACGAACTAGGTCGCCTCTGTGCATAGCCTTAGTGCTCCTTGTGGCCACGGTTTTTTATGTGAATTTTTAATTCTCGTGTGGGCCGGCCGGTCAAGGGACATTTTGTGTGTTTATTTTTTGTTTTGAAGTAAGATGGTTATAAATATAGTGGGTCTCTCTTTTATATAAGCATTTGAATGAGGAGGAGTGTCAGAGTGTGAGATATTCCCTCAATAGTGGATAGAGGATGCAAGAGAATTTGATGGACTTAAATTAAAAAAATAATAATATTATATGAACAATTTTGATTCAGATGATGTAACAAAAAATAAATAAACAGGGCCTTAGGCTACTTGTAATGGGAGGTGATGTCTTACCATCACCGTCACGCCCCACCCTTAATGTGGGAGGCAGCCGTCACGCGTGACCCAAGGCAAAATAGAGAGAGAAGTGACGAGGGTGCTCACCTTTTGCATACCGAGTAATTTGTGGGCCTCTATGATATTTTTATTATTATTTATTTGATTTGTGAGTGTGTGTGGGGTATTATATTTTTAATAGTGATGAGGGAAGTGGTGACGATTGTGGCTAAAAGGTGAGGTGAGTGATGATGTGAAGATTGATGATGCAATGCTAATGTGACGCTAATGTGATGATGAAAGGCATAGTTGTTAAGATCTCGATTCTGATATGATCTTACGATTTTACGATACTACAAAGCAAAAACGATCGTGATCCTACATAGGATCTTTGCAAGCTAAAGTTTTTATAGGATCCCAATCTTGATCATAGGATCTTAAGATTCAATACGATCTGATCTTACTTTTCTCAAACCACAAACTAGAAAACTACAAAATTATGGATTGTATTTTGTAGAATTGAAAATCATAATTTATGACAACATTTATATGAAACATCCATGTAATTTTGTGTTTATAATATATAATAATTTGTAGATTTGTATAATATTCTCTGTTGTAAAAATCGGTCCAGGTGGCCGATTAATCCCCGCATAATCGTTGATCGCTCAGTAAGCGCCTTGATTTATCATAATCGGCCTACTTAATCGATTTGGTCGAAGATCGCTTAAAAATCGGTCAACAAACCGATTAATCAAACAAAATCGGTCTAGTCGGACAAAATCGCTTAAAAATCGGTCAACAAAATCGCTTAAAAATCAGACAAAACCGCTTAAAAGTCGGACAACAAACCGATTATCGAACAAAATCGGTAAAAGCTCGCTTAAAAATGGTCAATAACCCGAGTAATATCTATGTTTGACTTTGAACTGAAATATTTGAACTTTGATGGACTATGATTATCTCATACATATAATATAATATAATATCTAAAATTACAATTTTGTGCATAAAAATTCTAATCCGATTAATCTCCGCCTAACCGATTAATCACTAGGCCCTACCCGAACGCCTCACTAGCGCCAAGCGATTTTTACAACCTTGATAATATTACAAAGACTATTAAGAAAATGAAATTATAACAGAATCTTAAAATCTTGATCTGAGCTTATAATCTCAATTTTGCAAAGACAAAAATGATCTTGAATAAGATCCTAATTTTAGATAGGATCCTGATTTTGAAAATATTGATGAAAAGTATAATCTACCATTGTGTTTACTCTTACGGAGTTGTGTTTTCAAGTGCTACTTTTCCTCATCATGCTCAGTTGGGTCAGATGATTTTAATATGTTTGAGTTTGATGTGTTTTGGTAACTAGTGGACATTAGTGGCCTTTATTTCATATGTTAATTCTATTCTCTCATGTGGATACTGGTTACAAATGTCATTGTTTGGTCTTTATGTTTTCTTTGTTTTAGTTGTCAAGTGTTCGTCAGTTTAAGGTTAGTCTTTATTATCTATGTTGTATTTTGATTTTTCTCTTTTGGGTGTCCCTTTTCTTTTTAATTAGCTTGGTAATTAAAGTGAGATGTATTGTATCGAATCTTTTTTTTTCGGGTCTAATTTATTGTTGAATTTAAATAAAAAAAAGAAAAAGCATAAGTTTGATATAAAAATAAAAACTCATATATTAGAATTATTTTCACACTTTGATTATTATTACTACCTCCGTCCCAAAATTATAGTCTCCTATTGACTTTTTTTGTCTTTCTTTTTTAACTTTGACTTTAATTATTTTTGTGTGTGTTATACAATATTTGATGAAAAATATACTAATGAAAAATACATTTAAAACACAATCCATTCATATAATTTGCATCAAGTATTATATAACACAAACAAAAATATTTAAAGTCAAAGTTGTAAAAGAAAGACCGAAAAAGTCAATAGAGAACTATAATTTTAGGACGGAGGGAGTATTATTATTATTATTTTAATACAAACATCAAGAAAACCAAAAAGAATTATTATTTTATTATTATTATTATTATTTTTTTATGAACATCACTTTTTTTATCATTATTATATATATATATATATATATATATATATATATATATATATATATATATATATATATATATATATATATATATATTATAAACATCACTTCATTAGAAAATTACAAGAAATTAGTGGAAAACCGAGAGACTAACTGGGCCCCCACTCCTTTAGCAATAGCAAAACAAACCCTACTAAAAATATAGTTAGCACTTAGCACCACGCGCGCCAATGTCTTGAGTGACCGAGAACTTTCAGATTCGCTTTAGCAGGGTCACCGCCTCCTTCTCGAGTTCACCAAAAGAAGAGAAAGAGAAGGGGATAAACCTATATCCAATATCAGCGCATTTGGTATCATACTTGACACGTTTACGCTGCGCAACTTCAATCACGGCAGCTTCAATCACTAACTGGGCCCCCACTCCTTTATTATTATTATTATTGTTCATGTCACTACTTATAGGCATGGGCGGAGCTATTAAGGGACCGGGAAGGGTCCCGGCCCCAAAGGCCTAAGCTCGTTAATGTATTTTTTCGCGATTTCATGTGTATTTTCCGGAAAAAAGAAATTCGGCCCTCCCATTTAATGTATTTCTCGAAAAAAAATTGTTTCGGCTTCTCACGAAAATTTTTCTAGCTCCGCCATTGCTTATAGGCTACCTATATATATATATATATTTGCCTTTTCGATATGCATTACTTATATAAAAACTTTATTTTGTGGTCAAAAAACGTGCGGACAATTACGACTCATTTTCTCACATAGCACACTATATTTTTTTATATTGTTTTTTAGAAAAGAGAAAAGATTGATAGAGTACCTTGTTGCCGCAAACTGACAGGTGTTAGAACCTGCATAAAGAAAGATACAAAACATATAACTAAAGATAAATCAAAATATCATAGAAATTATTTTGTTATATGGACTAGCCTTTAATCTTTTTCTCAAAAAAAATAAAATAAATATAAATAAAATAAAATTATAAAGTATCTACCTGTGTTTCGTTTTGTTACTATTTAAAATTCAAACTAACATCTAAAGTTAATACTTGACTTCTTTAAGTTGAAGTTGGTAAGTTTTATCTAAGTCTCTTTACGAATCATTTAGTTTTACTACTTTTACAATAATACAATATCATATAAATAACTTATTTGTTATCATAAGCCAAAAAATCTCAAAATAAGCCACAAAAAGTGAGCTTATGAAACATAAGCTGAAAACCAAATAAGCCATAAACTAGCTATATAAGCCGAAACAAACACCTCATAATTGTTATCGCAAGCAATAGTTGTACAAAACACAACAACAAGAAAGTATGGGTTTGGGCTATATTTATCGTTTAATAAAAATAATAATATTAAAGGCTATAAAAACTACTCCATACGTTTCACAACAAGTTTCCAAACTTTTATTTTGCGTTGTGCTATAATTAATATTCTCTTCGTACTTCAATCAATCAATATAGATTTTAGTCGGTGAGTTTATTTATTTTTTCTGAAAATTATAATTAATGTGATTTTTATTAAACTTTATATATTTTCAAAATAAACATTTAGTGTGAGATGGACACCAACAAATTCGTAGATCCGCTTTGCCACCTTTCACCAAATTGCTATTCATAAACCTATAATCAAAGGCGAAGCTACTAGGTATTGAGTCACCTTTAATCAACTTATATCATTAATTAATTATTTATACTACAATCCATTTTTCTACTAGTTTTATAGATTTAAGCCCTCTTTATATTCTATAAACATGTCTACGAAATTTATAAATAAACAACTTAAACAATAAAAGACACACTATAGATTAAATTTTGAAACAATATCTATTACTATGACTTTTTATGTTAAGCGACGGCCGCCTTAACTAAAAGTATTAGCTCTGCCATGCTTATGATTAAAACTTTAAAAGTGTAATAAGCAATTCAGTAGATTTTTTAGGGATATAATTAATTTCTAAAGTTCTACTATGCTATAATTTCATTAATTTAACATTTTATATACTTTCACATAAATTTGATCGAGATAGAGTTAAATGGAAACAAACATATTAGTTGGCTTAAATAAACGAGCGGCTTTAATTAGTAAAATTGAGTACTTTGGAGACTTCTTTATACATAATCTCTTTTAATATATAATTCTAAAAATTGCATACATGAAGTTGACTTAATAAACAACAAAAGTTCACACTATTGGAGTGCTCATTTAAAGTCCATCATACAACATCAGGCACTATTCGTGGTTAATAACACAAGTTATTTATTTGTATATTAATTATGACATGAGGAGGAATGCTTAACTAGCCTCATAACCATAGAGTTATATTACCCTTGTATTTAACATGCAAAGCCAGCTTATTCTTTAAAGTGTGATTTAATCACATGATAACTTACTTTTAAAAGTCATTTAAACCTATTACGACCGAACATGGAGCCGATTATGCTTTTGGCGCAAAGTTAAGCCTATTCAACCACTCTTTGCTAGGCAAAGCCGGGTGTCACGGCAATTTTGGTCGGAGAAATGCATCACTTTATAGTTAGTTTGTGTGTAGCAGCGAGCTAATAGGTTCTAGAAAGTCAAAAGTTTATAACTTTAGTTGTCTCATAAATCTTTTAACTTTCATTTTAAAAGCATGAAATTAGATTAATAACTTATAAACTCAAAAAAGAATTGTTCGACTAAACAAACCTTAAACGTAACAAAATATCACTAGTACATAATAACTCAACTTTTTTTTACCCTTTGTTGTAGTATAGTAGCTAAAAATTTCTTACTCTATATGTATCTGACTTTTAATAGATAGCATGTAAAATGATGAAGCCACACTTTTTTTCTTTATTTGTGGTACCGTGCCACTCTTTTACATGCTATATTCAAGTAAATCTATTTTTAATGACATAAAAGCTTGTTAAATCAGTTTAAGATGACCTAGTAAAAGCTTGTTTTATTTTCCTACAAATTCCTGAAAAACAAGTGTAAGTTGACTGACTTGGATCGGAGCTCGTTGTAATCGCAGTGCCACCAAAATTACAGCTACTAGGAATCGGATTCTTTTGATAATAATTGTTGAATGCATAAGATGCATGGTGGTGAAGGGTGTTCGGGTTGTAACACCCGCCACCCTGCTGAATAGCCGAGCAGTCAGCACCACCTTTACCACAAGCCCAATCCAAAGCATCTTGTAATGCATGCTGTGAAACAGATTGACTTGCAACACACCAACTTCTACCTGCATGGGAAAATCCACTTTATGAGAATTATGCAACTAGCTAATTATGTACTAGCAAAGGTGACAAGTATCGCGTTGTTATTTTTTCTAAAATTCATGCAAACACGCTGATAATCAACAACACTAACTATTTTTGACAAATTAGTTATTGTTTACGTTTGCATGCAGTTGCTATATTTTTGTACTATATATATATATATAGGCAGGGGCGGAGCCAGCAAATTTTTGTCGAGAGGGCAAAATATGATAATTTTTAGAAACTACATTAAAAATTGGTTCGTTGGGGAGGGGGGGGGCAAATTACAAAAATAGTAAGAAATTTTTGAAAATTAACACTACAATTTTTTCGCCAGGGGTCACATGACCCCCCGGACCCCCTTTTATCTCCGCCTCTGTATATAGGAAACTATATTTTTGGATCCACCACTATATATTACCTGCATATGATGATGATGGTAATGGGGATGTTGTGGTTTTAGGTGCTGTGATAGGGTTCGAGTTTCCTGGAGTTATGGTTGGAACCGTTGTCATTGGTTTTTCTATGTCCCTTTGTGTGACAGAAATGTTTCCAGCCATGGTGAGGTGAATGAAGATGAAAGAAACAAGAATGATCATTGTGGTGTTTTGTTTGTAGGTATTGATTGATGAATGATGCGTTTTAGTTAGTTATTGTTTCGCATGGTGTAGAAAGTGAAAAAGTAAAAACATCATCATTACAATTTAGAAAATGTGAGGTGGAAAAGAAAAGTAATGGATGAATGGGAGAAAAGAGAATGATGTGGATGAAGGAGAAAGAAAGTGATCTAAAGTAATCTGTGTTATAGTCCAACTTAATCATCATGCTCTATCCACTTTAGTTGAATCATTCATCCAAAAAAAAAACTCTACGTTAAGTGCTACAAGTGACCTTAAATGTATAAACTCATTCATCTAGCTAGTTTGGTCCATACATGAAAGTGTTATTTCCACCTACAATATATTTCTTACTTATATTTTTACTAATTTAATTGGTACATGCGTAAAGTTGATTAGATGACATTATAAAAAAGAACGGGTGAGTTCTATATGGCATGTATTGTGGGAGTAGGAAGATTAGTAGGAAAAATTTGTAAGAATATGTAGCAATGCCCGTCCAAATACTTGCCAATGGAGTAGTATAATTTGTAACAATAGGGTAATTTACTACTAATAATATAGATAAAATTAAGAATTTGATAACCACTGTCCATAAAGAATATTAGCCTCCACGCTAGGGATTCAAGACTATCTTCTTCTTGGGATTCGACCTCAAGAATTCAGCTTTACGCAACGCACAAAAAATCCACATGAACGTCATTTGATTGCATTTTGTATGCATTGAAAGTGTATAAGATTTTCGTATATAGAATGTCACCAAGCACACCCTTTTATAGCTATAGTTTTTGGCATTTAAGCTGACCCACATGACTGTAAAAAAACAGAATTAATTGTTATAAAAGTCAGAAATTAATAAGCAACACTATGGTTAATCATATTTGTCAGAAATTAATAATGCTACAAGTGTAAAAAAAAAACAGAATTAATTGTTATAAAAGTCTATAAAAGATAAAACAGATTAATTTACCAGGCGAAAGATATTAAAGGGTGTTCTTTTTTTCTTTATTCTCACTTAATGAGAAGGCTCATCCTTTATCTATAGTACATTATAAAGTATTTGAGACATTCTCAAATGGAAGGCTAAAAAAATTAAGATTCAACATTTGCTTATAATGAAAAGAATTGTAATATTTTTGCTATTAAAACACTATTTACAACTATTTAAAGCACAAATACTGTTGAAGAAATAGTTCAAGCTTCTCAATGTTATAAGTGAGGGACTATTCTTGTCATTATCAAAATGTCTTTTATGTCTTAAATGAAGATTGTTGCTGATTGTCAAGATGGTCATTCCTTGAGGGCTAAATATAAACTTCTGGAGTATATATAGTCTCATCAAGATCTAGGGTTAATCATCTTTCATAATATGTCTTTTATTTCTGGTAGTTTTCTCTCTCAAGTTTCACACACAATCTCGTGTAATTTGATAGTCTGTTCAAGATCAAATACCTTTGATCTTGTTAGTTTGAGTGATTGAGAGTATTTGTAGTGAGGTTTGTGTGGTATCCTTCTAAAGGAGATCACATCTTGTCTTTTGTAATTGTTTGCTAAGCACATGTTTAGGGACTTATCTACCATAGCAGTTGATTAATAAAATACACCAAGGGGTGGTTGGCTGAGTGTAATCTCCAATTGTTGTGTGTTCTTTACCATTTTTACATGGTATCAGAGACACGGTTCTGATTTGGTGGTTCTTGGTTTGATTCTTGAATTAGGGTTTGTGATCTAATTTGGGGATTTTTGGATCTGGTGTTGTTAGTGGTTAATTGAGGCCGTATTCTTTACGGCCGTTGTGAGTCATCTGTTTAGGTGAGATCTGGTGGATTTGTGTGGGATTGTAAAATTAGGGTTTCTGAAACGCCGATTTACTTTTTAGGGTTTCTTGCTTCTTGGTATTTGTTGCTATTTTTTGGCTCTTGTTTGGTGATTTATAACTCTAGACTAAGTGAATCTAGAGTTATTGGTTGTCTTCTTCCTTTGCTTGTTTTATTGCACTGTAAGTGAATTTCTCTTTTAAGAACAACAAGTATTGGTTAATTGGGTGCAAACGGTTCGGTTAACACCTTGACCCTCCATCTTGAATGATGTGGAAGCCTGCTCTGGCCAACCCCAGTCCAATTGACTGAGTCTTTGTTGAGTCTTGGGTGTGTGTTTGTTTCTGATAGGATAGAGTTTGTTGTGTCTAGATTGTTGGAGGTTAGGTTCTTGGGTTTGTTGGAAGTTGTTGGTATTTGGTAGTGGTTTGTTATTTGTCTGGTTATCTGATGTGGTAGTTGTTTGGTTATTCTTTGTTTCTTCTGTTTCTTGATTGTTATTTTTTGCTTCTTAATCTGTTATCATGTCTGAAAATGGTGAATCTAGTGGTAATAGTAATGTTCTAATCAATAATCTTAATGCTGGTAATCCTCTGCATATTCAAACTAATGATAATAGTAATACTACTCTAAATCAATTCAAATTGGGTGGTACTGAAAATTATAGAATATGGTCTGGTGCTATGAAAATTGCATTACAAGCTAGAAATAAGTTTAGTTTTGTTGATGGAACATGTTTAAGAGAAACGTATGCTACTAGTGATGTGTTGACTGCTCAATGGGATAGATGCAATGCAATTTTTTTGACTTGGCTTATGAAATTTGTGTCTCAAGATGTTTATATGGGACTTGTTTATTCTTAAAATGCTGCATCTTTCTAGAAAGAATTACATGAGACATATGATAAAGTTGATGATTCTGTTGTCTATAATCTGTTACAGAAAATTAACTGTGTTAAACAAGGTGGTAGTTCTGTAGCTGATTATTATCATAGACTTAACTCTCTTTGGAGAGAATTTGATACCATAACTAAGCTGCCTACATGTGTATGTGAAGTTAAGTGTTCTTGTAATGCTAGTAAAGAGTTAGGGTTGCATAAGCAACTTATGAGATTGATGCAGTTTCTCATGGGTCTGGATGATTGATATCAACCTGTAAGAACTGCTTAACTAGGGATCCTCTCCCAGAGGTGAAAGATGCTTATATTACTGTTTCTAGAGAGGAATCCCACAGAGGGCTTCCTGAGTCTTCTAGTGTTACTGAATCTAAACTGAATGCTTCCTCATTTGTTGTTAAAACTTTTAATAACACTAGAAGGGTGTTTAACAACAACAATAATAACACTAGAAGTTCTAATACCAATACTACTAATAGAGGTCCTAATCCAAATCTAAATTGTAAAAATTGTGGTAATATTGGACATACTATAAAAAGATGTTATGAAATTATTGGTTTTCCTCCTGGCTTTTCTAAAACCAATGGTTCATTTAAGCAAAATGGTTTTAAACAAACTTATAATGCTAATGTTGAGGTTAAAAAAAATGAAAATCCATGTTCTGCTAGTACATATTCTGGTTTTACTTCTGAACAGATGAAGAAACTTCTGTCTTTGATTAATGATTCTCCATCTGGAAGCATACATGCCAATATGGCAGGTAGGGCTTCATTCTTTAATCAGCACCTTACTGTGTCTACTGATGGAATGTTTATTGTTGCTGATATATCTAGTTTAAAAATAATTATTGGTCACCCTAATGGTACTCTGGCTACTATAAATCATGTTGGTAATCTGAAACTTACTAATAATGTTGTGTTATATGATGTTTTAGTTGTTCCTGATTATTGTGTAAGTCTTTTATCTGTTAATAAACTTATCAGAGATAGTAAAATGTTTGTTGGTTTTGATGAGGATAAGTGTTATATCCAAGACTTGAAAAGGGAGACTGTCTTGGGGACTGGTAGTCAGTCTGATGGCCTTTATCTGTTTGATATGCAACCTGCAAATTCTGTGAGTAAATGTAATATGATTATGTCTCATAATGTGTCTAAGTTTGTTTGGCATAATAGATTGGGTCATCCTGCTGATCCAATCTTGAATGTGCTTAAGTCTGTTCTTGGTTTTTCCAAAAATGCTTCTATGCTTGTATGTGAGATCTGTCATAGGGCTAAGCAAACAAGGGAACCTTTTCCCTTGTTAGACCATAAGTCTGAGACACTGGGTGAACTTGTTCATCTAGACTTGTGGGGTCCATATAGAGTCACTAGCAGAGAAGGATATAAGTACTTCTTAACTGTGGTTGATGATTATTCTAGGGCTGTATGGGTATACTTAGTAAAAAATAAGGATGAAGTGTTTGATGTTTTGTGTCTTATATAAACATGTTTAATAATCAGTTCAATACTAAGATTAAAATAGTAAGATCTGATAATAGAACAGAATTTGTGAATAAAAAATGCACCAAGTTTTTTCTGATCTTACATAATACATCAAACTTCTTGTGTTCATATGCCATAGAAAAATGGGATTGCTGAAAGGAAACATAAACACTTGCTTAATGTGGCAAGGAGTCTTATGTTTCAGGAGGAATTCCTTTATGATTTTGGTCTGATTGTGTTTTAACTACTGTCTATCTGATTAACAGGCTTCCATCACCTGTGTTAAAAGGTAAATGACCCTTTGAGTTGATTCACAAAAGAAAACCTAATCTTTCCCATTTGAGGTCTTTTGGTTGTCTATGTTTTGCAACAGTCTTAAATAATCGTGATAAAATGAGTTTTAGGTCTGAGAAATGTGTTCTAATTGGTTATTCTACAGTTAAAAAGGCTTATAAACTTTTAATTTTGGATTCTAGAAATGTATTTTTTCATAGAGATGTAAGGTTTTATGAAAATGTTTTTCCTCTTAAAATGAAAACCTATGATTCTGTAGATGCACAAAATGCAAAGGAAACAGATCATTTGAATTTTTTTGATAATTTCGGGTCTCAAAGTCCCAATGATGAAGGGAGAGAATCACCAGTTGAAGATGGTAGTGAGTCACCTTCCAATGATGCAACATATATTACACCAGGTATTACTACAGATACTGCACAAATGCATTAGGAAGGGTGGAAATCTACAACCCACTATGGTGACCAAAACTGGTCTGAGGGAAATGTTGGTCAAAATATAAATGAATCAACTCAGTCTAGTTAAAGTGAGAATGATGGGCAATCTCCTGTTTTGAGAAGGTCAAATAGGGAAACTAAACAGCCTGTTAGGTTTAATGATTATGTGCTTAGTTCTAAGATTAGATATATTATAGAGAAGTATGTTGACTATAGAAGGTTGAATTTGTCTAATAAATGTATTGCTTCTACTTTGAATAAATCTGTTGAGCCAATGTGTTATAATGATTCTGTTAAAGATCCTAACTGGGTTGATGCTATGAATAATGAAGTTGAGGCTTTGAATGTGATTTACCTCTTGGTAGAAAACCTATTGGTTCCAAATGGATATGGAAAATTAAGTATAAGTCTACAGGAGAGATTGAAAGATATAAAGCTAGACTTGTAGCTAAGGGTTTTAATCAAAGAGAAGGGTTTGATTATGATGAAACATTTAGTCATGTTGTTAAAATGGTTATGGTAAGATATTTTATTAGTATGGCTGTTAATATGTCTTGGCCCTTATATCAATTAGATGTTAACAATGCTTTCTTGTATGGTGATTTGGTTGAAGATGTGTACATGACTTTGCCTGAGGGTTATAATAGTAATGATAAAAATAGAGTTTGCAAGTTAAATAAGTCTTTGTATGGTCTTAAGAAGGCACCAACGTAGGGGTGGCAATTCTCGATACGATATGATAAACGACACGAACCCGACACGAAATTAAACACGTTTGGGTTGTGGATAAACAGGTTTGGGTAAAAAACATGTCAACCCGTCTAACCCGTTTAATAAACAGGTCGTGTTTGGGTTGAGTAAGTATTATACAGGTCAACCCATGAACCCGTTTAAGTATATAAGATCTTAAAAATAAAATATATAACTTTGTTTTTATGTTGGATGTGGATTAAATGTATTTTGTTATTTACTTAGTATGAGCGAATTATAAGTTTATACCTTAGATATCATGAAAATTGACGCTTATAATTCATAAAAATGACGCATAGTTAATTGTATGTTATTCTTATCATATTTTAGATCGTTATATCATTTTTTGCATTTAAACTAGTTAAATCGACAAACCATCAACTTTATTCACTGCATGACCTATGGGTTACACGTGTTATGCAGGTCTGGGTTAGGGTTGAGTTTCTTGACACGATTAATAAATGGGTCGTGTTTGGGTAAAGGTTATACTAACCCGCCAACACGCGAACCCGAATAGGTTAACATGAACACGACTCGATTGCCACCCCTAGCACCAAGGCAGTGGAATGCTAAACTTACTGCTGCTTTGGTTGAACATGGTTTTGTTCAAAGTAAGTTTGATTACTCTTTGTACATTAAACAAATAGGATCTGTTTTTGTTGCATTTCTTGTATATGTGGATGATATTGTGATTACTAACAATGATGAATCTGAGATTAGTACCTTTAAAAAGTTTTTAAACTCTAAGTTTCTAATTAAAGATCTGGGTGAGCTGAAATATTTTCTTGGAATAGAAGTCTTAAGGAATGAAAAAGGAGTTTGTATGTCTCAAAGAAAATATTGTTTAGAGTTGTTATATGAACATGTTTTGTTGGATGTTAAGCCAGTGGATACTCCTCTTCCTGAGAATACTTTTTTGAATCACATTGAGACTAACAAAGACAAATGTTTAAAAAACATTACTTCTTATCAAAAGTTAGTTGGAAAACTTATATATCTTACTAATACAAGGCCTGATATTAGTTATGTTGTTCACTATCTTAGTCAACATATTCATTATCCCTTACAATCTCATCTTAGAGCTGCTTTAAGAGTCTTAAAGTACTTAAAAGGGTCTCCTGGTTCTGGTTTACAGTTCAATAAAGAGTCTAGTCTTAAATTAAGTGCATATTCTGATGATGACTGGGCTATATGTCCAAAAACTAGAAACTCTGATACTAGTTTTTGTGTTTTCTTGGGTGATTCTTTGATTTCTTGGAGAAGTAGGAAACAAGCTACTTTGTCAAAAAGCTTAGCTGAGGCTGAATATAGAAGCCTTGCTTCTGTCACTTGTGAAATTATTAGGTTGGGAAATTTGCTGCATAGCCTGGGTTTAAAAGGATTGTTTCCTGTGAATGTTTATGTGATAGTAGTGCAACCATAAAAATTGATGCTAACCCTGTGTTTCATGAAAAAACAAAACACTTTGAATTAGATGTGCATTTGGTTAGAGAGAAAGTGGTTGTTGGTGTTATTATGATTAACAAAGTTCATACAGATGAGCAGACTGCAGACATTTTTACAAAATGTCTTGGTCAGTCTCAACATAAATTTCTTTGCAAAAATCTTGGTTTGTTTGATATGTTTGTAGGCATTAAAAATACGGATATGGGTAACAAAGGAGTTGATAATGGTAATGGCGATCAGCTTAAGGAGGGGTGCTGAAGAAATAGTTCAAGCTTCTCAATGTTATAAGTGAGGGACTATTCTTGTCATTATCAAAATGTCTTTTATGTCTTAAATGAAGATTATTGTTGATTGTCAAGATGGTCATTCCCGGAGGGCTAAATATAAACTTATGGAGTATATATAGTCTCATCAAGATCTAGGGTTAATCATATTTCATAATCTGTCTTTTATTTCTGGTGGTTTTCTCTCTCAAGTTTCACACACAATCTCGTGTAGTTTGATAGTCAGTTCAAGATCAAATACCTTTGATCTTGTTAGTTTGAGTGATTGAGAGTATTTGTAGTGAGGTTTGTGTGGTGTCCTTCTGAAGAAGATCACATCTTGTCTTTTGTAATTGTTTGGTAAGCATCTATTTAGGGACTTATCTACCATAGCAGTTGATTAATAAAATACACCAAAAGGCGGTTGGCTGGGTGTAATCTCTGATTGTTGTGTGTTCTTTACCATTTTTACAAATACATTAACACATACAATTAATACACTATTTAAATCACTCCCTCACTCAAATATACAATCATTTTATCACAATGTATAATCTAATCAAGCTACTAATCATTTATTGTTAAAAACTTAAAATCCAATAAGCCAAACTTATGGATAAAAAAAAAAAAAAGACGCACATCTTAAAACACGTAAAATTATGTGAAACGCACAAGTCCATCAGGTATGTCATTAAGATGAACAATTCTATTTACAAATTGTAGAAATGCTTTGACACAAAATAAATAACAATAGTACGTGCCTCAAAATTAATAATTCGAAAAGTATGATTTGCTGAAAATTTTAGTTAAATGTTATTCACCGTCGCAATGCTCGGATACCCTATTAATTCCCTTTTAGTGGAAGAACATTCAAAAGCTCTTCTCTCTCAAATAAATGGGTGATATAGACAAAGGCCACACCCTAAATGTTAAAGTCTTTGACCAAATTATTAAACATCGTAGTGAAATTGCATGTGTAAACCTAATTGTCTCACCAACGTATGTGAGAAAAGATAGATGCATCACAGAAAGTTGTGTATAAATTAAAGCACAGAAGTTCCAACAAAATTGAATTTTAAAGATGAATAAACCATCTTGTTTGTTATCTCATGGTGTTGGATAAAACCTCCAACAAAATTAAAGCTTAGCTTGAAGATGATTAAACTCAATACCTTCAAGTTCAAGATCACGTACAAAACAATCAACAAGAGAAAGAAATAATATGCACACAATTCACCCTCAAACCCCCTTATTAATAACCAATAATAATTTACATCGAGACAAGAATAATAAATAAACTAGCATTCTTCCTCATCTTTATATTTAGAAATGGGGGATACAATCCTTATGGAATTAGAAGTCCATAGTATCATTGCTTGCCTTCCACCCTAAACAATCATAATTTAAGTTTAACCCTAACTCTATTTAACTAAGTATAATTTAATTCATATACATCGACTAATTTCACTTTAGCCTACTAAGAATTGTTACTATATCATAACATATTGGATCTCTCCTCATTGTGTGGTTCCTTCTTCTCGAACAAGGCTACAAATTGTTGGATAAAACGTGCAACAAAACTAAAGTTTAGCGCGAAATTGATCAAAGAGTTCACAAGTAAAGTCGACACCTCAAGATCACAAGATAATTGACAAAAGACAAAACAACATGCATACTATATATATCATCGAACCCTTTATTAATAACCAATAAAGGCTTACATAAAGACAAGAAAAATAAATGAACTAACATCCTCCACCTCTTACCTTCCAAAAAAAAAACATCCTCCACCTCTATTTATAAAGATGAGGGGGTACAATCCTTATGTAATTAGAATTCTATGATATCGTTGCTTGCTTTGCACACGAAGCAATTATAGTTGAAGTCTAATCTCAACTCTATTTAATTAATACACTTAAACTTTTATACATATATTAATTACATTTTAGCCCACTAAAATTTGTTACTATATCATAAGACACAGTTTTTCGTATATAACCGAACTAAGTTTTTACAAAACCCAAACTACTAATTAGTGTTAGTAAATTTTGTAATACATTAGAGGGTACTATGTAAATAGTAAATTATATTATATATAACTAGGATTGCATGGCTTTCTCCGCAAGTGTAGGTCGTTAAGGAATATGCCTGTGTAGTCGACATTCTCTTGGCAAATATAAGGATACCATTCATTTTAGTTTTGATTTATCGCGTGTGTTATTTTATGTCGATTTATATTGTATTTGTGTATGTCAATTATTGCTTAAAGTTATCCAGGTTTGGAGTTTATTCCGCTCTAACTCGCGTTTGTTACATTTCTTTTAAGTTCTAACAAGGATAAGAATTCTCTCATATTCATCTTTTCATGTTCATTTGAACAAGAGATGATCCTTATCCTTCTAACAATTATGACGAGTTTGTGTTTTATTTTACACTTGTGTCTGTTTTTCAGTTTTTATTCAAATCCAAGATTGATAGGTGGTACAGTCACAAATTCAAAATAATACTATTCAACTATTACCAACTTTTAATGAAAATATGGGATTGTGGTCAAAAAGGGTGTAATGAATTTCTCGTACTGGCCATAATTTTACCTGTTTTATAAAATGAAAGTGTAAGCTTGAAGTTTAACTTTATAATTATCAAATTATATTAAATATATCGTAATGATGTTCAAACACCATGCGTCTCATTTAATAACATTATTTTCTCCATCTATCTTTATATGCATGTAGATCTTTTGTGCATTCTTTTTTTCTAGTTATCACGCGTTACGGTAGAGTCTTTTAAATGCCATCTATAATTATCTAATAATTTCGATGAAGCATATAACTTTAGCATAATATTTACAACCTTTTAATCTCTGTGAAATTCTGAACATAAAAAAAAAAGAAAAAAAAAGAAAAAAAAAATAATTGTAAGAAATTAAATTTATACAATTTTAAAAACTAAACAAATCAATTAAATTAATAGCTTAAAATCCGTCCATCTTCAGTGTTGTACTTGAAAGCGTTAATCGAATTTAATATTTATCAAGAAATGTTGAGTGTGCTCGATATAATCTTAAAGCATTACACTGTGAAGCTGGTCAACCGGTTCAAAGATCCAACAAAGTCCTCCATTTGGTTGTAAAATATACGTGGGTTGTTCCTAAGACAACCAGTTATGTAACCCGACTTATTGATTGAGTATATGGTGTAGGATGATTATGACTGTGACATGCAAAAACTGTAATAAACGTGTACCTAGCTACTACGCGCACTAATATGGATGCCTATGATATGCAATTTTCTTGATTTCCGACAACTCACGTACGAAAATCAGTTTCAAGATAAGTCTAAAATATTATTCCTAATTTGGACATAGATGTGCACACTATGTTCAATTGAGCTTTAATAATGCAAAACACGGCCTAACTATATAAAATCTCAAAAAAAAAAAAACAATGGAAGAAATCACTGTAAACCTTTCTTAGGAAATAATGTTTGAGCGATTAATCCTAGCCATGAAACTATCATCTAAATTACATGCACAAAAGCAATTGTTGAGCAACTGCATCTTTTAAAGCAAAAATTCATGGCCTAAAATACTGGTTATAACATTTAGTCCAGTGGATCAATAAGGTAATACCAGACATTAGGCAGCAAAAAGCATAAACAAATTAAAAAAAACAAAAAAAAAAAAACAATTCTTTTTCAATAGCAACCCGAGAAATATCAACAAATATAATCTTGATAATTTATGATGAGAAAACATAAATCCTACCCAAAAGCAATAAATAGCATACCAAAATGAACCCGCATATGGAGAACGCGGTGGAATTTAGCATCGTGCTTCAACATACCCCTTTCCAAGAAACCACCATTTGATGGTTCTTTCGGTACGTGGAAGTGGCCTTTTAATCTGGACACACTTCATTGCAAAATCATCTGCCAACCATCATAATAAAGATTTCTATCGATTTCTCCGATCCTCCTCAAACAAAAAAGAGCTTTTTTTGTTGACACGTCTTGTAAGGCCTAAATAGGAAATAGAGAAACTATTAATAACCGCGTAAAAATATCCATACATGCGGTCAGACACATCACTGGCTATAAACCAAACCTACATTTTACACCATAACATCGAGGCCACCTAAAAACAATTTAGCCAAGACTAATCTTAGTAAAATAAAAGAATCATCGTTACAACGACTATAACCACGTCTGATAGCACTGAGTTGCGGGTTTGATCAAGAAATTTTATTCTATGCAAACGGAAACATATACCCATATATTCAGTAACAATATACAAACAAAAACTACAACACGTAACAAAGCACGTAAATTAGCAGCCACTCTTACAACAAACGATAGCTATAACAATCAAAAAGCTAAATTGAATAAAGTTATTAGCCACAACGTAAACATCACTTAATCACATGTAAAATCAAAGAAAAGACCTCTAGATATAGGCAAGGTTGTAAAAATCGCTAGGCGCTAGTGAGGCGGTCGGGGTAGGGCTTAGCGATTAATCGGTTAGGCGGGGATTAATCAGATTATAATTTTTATGCACAAAATTATAATTTTAGATATTATATTATATTGTAGACTAAAATACACCGTTCGTCCCTAAACTTGCTGCTGCGCATCGCGATGGGACAAACTTGGGCTTTTTCGTCGTCCGGAGTCCCTTTTCCAAGTTTCATACTCTTAACTGGTCCTTTGACCATATTTCCGTTAGTTAAGGACGTCAGTTGCCGTTTGATTTGTCTTTAGTCCAAGAGCACAATTGTCATTTCCTTATTTCAATACAGCGTGTTCGATACACTTTTCTGTGGGTGCTACAGTAATTAGTGCCTAATAAAAGCAACTCTTATTCACCAAGATACCCTAGCTGAACTCCTTCTTGAGAAGGAGAAAATATGCCGTTTGAGGAACTTCTGTGTTTTCTCCTGGATACTGATCATTGTCGTCTGTATATGGTTTATCTAGTGGGTTTCCAATGTCGGTGGTTTTTTGCCTTTTGAGTCGATGGTATGGTCTTTGTAATTAGTCTTGTGGTGATGGTTGACTTGTGAAAGTCATGGTTTGATGTACTTTGGTCCTTGTACAGTATAAGTAGTTTTACTTTTATGCTTTAGTCTTTATGAGTGTTATGCCCTTAATACTTGCTCCTTCCCCTTATAAATGATCAAACCCACATCAGTTGCCACACAAATATTATTTAATTCAAACCACACCTTAGTAAAATGATCAAACTCATAACACAGATCCAAGAATCATAGATGTATGAAGTCTCAAAGATGGATGAACAGACACCACTTTCGAGTATCAACATAAACTTGATATGGTGTTGTTCATCCATTTTTGATTCTTCATTCCTGTTTGTTATAATAGAATAACAGTATCCAACTCAAAACACAGATCCAAGAAAAACAGATCCAAGAATCATAGACGTATGAAGTCTCAAAGATGGATGAACATACACCACTTTTGAGTATCAACATAAACTTGATATGGTGTTGTTCATCCATTTTTGATCCTTCATTCCTATTTGTGATAATAGAATAACAGTATCCAACTCAAAACACAGATCCAAGAAAAACAGATCCAAGAATCATAGACGTATGAAGTCTCAGGGATGGGTGAACAGTAATTGACTTTGTAAAAGTAAACAGTTACTATGTGTATGAACTAGTAACAATACGTAGAAATACACGGTAAAGTGGCAAATCAATATAATAAAAACACAACTTAACCCATAGGCATAGACTAACATGACATGATTTCATACATAATGCAAATGGATATATTTCCAAATGCATAAAATTTTGTAGTCTACAAAGTTCAGAAACATACATTGTTTAAACACAACAAATGTTGTTTAAGGGAATACATATTCGATGGAAAACATTGGCTTTCATATGCTTAACCAACATTATTTTGTGGTGAAGAAAGCTTTGCTGCTATAATCTTGGTCTTAGTCCAAAATTGTTTTGGAGACCCACCAGAAGCAGCATCAACTTGACTTCCAGATTGAGACTGGACCACACTTGGTTGAAACTCACCTTCAGATTGAGCATCAGTTTGAAACTGAGGTTTTTCATTTCCTTCAAAGTTGTGACCTGTAACCTTTGCCTTCTTATTTGCTGTAACTTTTGGCTGGGATGAACCTATTTTTTGAGACTGTTGTGTACTGCCTTGACTTCCTGTTACACCTCCTTGCCCAAGACATGTTTTCTTGTTGTGTCCAGCATTGCCACATATACCGTAAACCACACTCTTACTAGACTGTGACTAGTTACTGGTTTTGTCACTATTATCATTTTCAGTAAAAGCCCTAGTTCTTTTCTTTCGTGGCCTACCTAATGGTTTATGATGTTTAGGTGGAAGAATGTGTTAATACAAATAAGCCGTAAAAATGTTTATTTATATTTTACGATCTTCTAATGTTTTGTCGATAACAAACGTAAAATCATTTTAACGAAACAAATAAAATACGGAAATGGTTTGAACTAATAGTTTTAAACATATTCACATTTTCACATAAAACACTAAAACAAGTATAAGTGATTTTATGATTTAATATTACATATGCACAACAACTAGTGTTTACATATTTGGGTGAAATATACACATAACTAATATGTAGTATATTGGGTAATATAAATGGGTAGAAACTTAAGTATCATAACCCATTGGGCAAATACATTGAATGTAGTTGGGTACAACCCAAAGCCCATGACCCATGGAGCTTGACCCATAACCCATTGCATGACATCATGCTTATATCATACATGGATAATATCCATAACCCATGGATCAACCCATACCCAAGTGACCAAGTGCATTGCACTCAAAAGATACATTGTATCTAGCAAAAGATCCATGGTTCAACCCATGACCCATAACCAAAATACCCATGGGTAAAAGGGAGCATCCCACGGATCCCCAGCTTAACGCTAGACGGATCCCTTGTGGAAGGGATCCGTGGGATCCGGGGAACAATAGATTTTTTCTTCTATAAATAGTGAGCCATTTCTTTATTGTTTCTCACCCCTTTCTAACACACTTTCTCCCTGAGTTAAAAACTCACTAACCTCAGATCCAAGAGATCTATGTTTGTAGTTTTGTTTTTGTGTGATCTTCTAGGTTCCTCTTAAAGGCAAGATCACCACCTTTGAAGACGAGCAAGCTCAAGTCCATGAGTTGCCATGCTTCCTCATGATCAAGGCTACTGAAGTCTTCTTGTTGATGATTCCTTTCTTTCTTCTAAGAAGTGTAGTGTTGAAGACATTAGTGAAAGATGTCTCAAGTGTCAAGACGAAGATATTAGTGAAGGGTATCTATCGTCCATATCATAAGCACTTGTGGTAGGTGCTTAGAAGTCAAGACTAGAAGCATTACTGAAAGGTGCTTAGAAGTCAAGACACAAGACATTAGTGAAGGGTGTCTTGTAGATCTAGTCAAAGGCATTAGTGAAAGGTTCCTTAGATGTACATTCGATATGGTGTATTTCGATGTACAAGATAGACTAGTATTAGATCCAAGGATATTGATATCCTTGATGATGTTGTAAAGGAGTAGATCTCCTTTGGGATTAGTCGTTGGTGTAGTGTGCTGGTAGTTCCTCCATTGCAATGGAACTAGGTGCTTAGCCTATTACCTAATAAAGGGTAGGCGACGTTGTGTAGGTATAGTTCACCTTGGAGTGAAAGAACTAGGTACTTAGCCTAGTACCTTATAAAGGGTAGGCGACGTGAGTTCACCTTAGAGTGAAAGAACTAGGTACTTAGCCTAGTACCTTATAAATGGTAGGCGACGTTGTGTAGGTGTGGTTCACCTTGGAGTGAAAGAACCCGGTGGTTAGCCTAGCACCAGAAAAAGGGTAGGCGACGTTGTGAAGGCTTCTCCGCCATAAGGAGATTGGTGTAGTGTTTACGAACTCTCGAGTAGGTGACTTGGGGAGTGGAGTAGGGCAAGGAATGTGTCCTTGTAGCCGAACCACTATAAATACTCGCGTTGTGGTTTTGTGCTTCTTACTCTTATCTTTTCACTACTTACCTTTATATGCTTGTTTATCAACATCCAACACACACATCCAAATAGATTGACATAAGTCGATCTAAATAGTTTAAAAGGAAGTTTTAATTGGCAAAACTATTCAACCCCCCTTCTAGTTTTCCACAATTGGCATCAGAGCTTCGTTACCAAGCTTCTTGAAGTATATTGTACTTTAAAAACTTGATACGATCCATGGTTAATTGAAAACTACAAAGAAGGTTTTTCATAAAAACAAACACCATGTTTTTTTTAAAAACTATATGTTTGGATGTTGATTTGATAACAACATTTTTTTATTTACTTTTTCCTTTAATCGCACTAATCTTCTTTGTCATGATGATTAGTCAAAGCTCATACCCACCAAGCTATAGGAATCGTTTGGTAACAAGAATACCTTCCTTAAGAAGGTATCCTAAACGCAAAGGAGCGGGAATCGTCTAAGTGACATTTGTTGTGTCATTTGTAAAGACATTCCTAAGTGCGCTAGAGGTATGATTTTCTTTTTATTTTGCTTGATAATTAAGTATGCCTATTTAGGTATTTATATGATTATCTTTTGTGCATATACATGTATTACATGAAGCTTCATTAGGAAGTCTTTTTCTCACATATATGTTATATTTTTTCTCGTCTAAATTCGTGGTATATAAAACTTATGTTTTATTTCTTTTAATCCAATAATAAAACAAAACACGAATTTCAAAAATTCTCATTCCTCATAAATACTCCCACCGTCGACCACTCTATCAAACCCCCACTTTTTCAAATCTTCCAATTTCAAAAATTCCCTCTCACTCAAAACTTCATCTTCCTCTCCATTTCATCCCAACCGAAACCAAGAAGGATCATCTTCAACATGGTTTACATCGCCCTCGTGCTCATCGTCTTAACACTCATCGCACTTGTGTTCCCTATGATGAAGTTCACATACGGAGACATTTACTTTGTGTTGTTAATCTACATTGGGGTTATATACCCAATCCTTTGTATCATTCTAAGCATTGAAATGAAATATTATTAATAGTCTAGTTTATCTAGGTTATTATTATCATAATGTCTTTGTCATTTCTTTTGTTTCATATGTTTCATACTCTTTCGTGATACATTAGAAGTCATGTATGCATGCTAAAAGAAAATGTAGGCTAAAACACATATCTTGGGAATAAATTTGTAAAACCTATGTTTTTGTAAAATCTGTTTCTGTAACTACAGATCTACGGATCCTTGAAGATATACTAGCCGAATCCCTTTTGTAAAGGAACCGTGGGATCTGTCCTATTGGAAAATAGTTTTTCATGCAAAATGAAAACCACTTTCTCTCTAAAAGAAATATTCCACTAGAATGTCAAAACCATAAGTGAGTTAAGTGTCATTGTTGTTAAAAACCATTGTTAATAACAATCTAGTAAAAACATTAGATAATCATAGGTTGAACACAAACATCACTTTCTTTTAACTCTTCATTTCTATAGGTTCAACTATGACGCATGAATATGAGTTTGATTTTTCACTCACTAGCGTCTACTCTCCGAACATCTCCCTTGAACCCAACACACCTGGTATTCATGTCCGTGGGTTCAATAACCTCGAAAACCGTCACTTCCACGAAGGACGTATTGTAGACACCTCTCTACAATTCGAAGAAGGTATCAATACCTCCTTCCGAGCCATAGGACTAGAATGTCTTCTTGAAATCAATGAGAAGATATGTCCAAGGTTCATAATGGAATTCTTCCGTCAAGTTGAACTCGTTCGTAACAAGGATCGCTCTCTATCTCTTTGGTTTTATATCAAAAAACCAAAAGTTCACTTTAACCCTTGGGCATTTTGCTCACATCCTCCGAATTCCAAATCATGGATAATGTGCCTTCACCGAAGATTGGTCACTTGATTCTCTCTTCAACTTTCGTGAAGAAAATAGTCCATATTGTTCTCACATACCCTCCCCGGAAGATTTACATCGCATAATATGCAAACCTCGACCATATTACTCCGATCTAAACATTATCTTCACACGGGACATCCGAGAAGAGTACAAGCCCCTTTCACTCATCCTACGTGAAAATGTTTGGAGTCTTAGGGGAAATCGAGAAATCCTTCCCGCTTGTTGTGCTCACATGTTGTACTGTTTGCTAACACAACAACCATACAATCTCGCCTACTTCTTCGCAAGGCGAATTGTAAATCTTCAAGGCTCCAAGAATAAACTCATCCCTTATGGAATGTTCTTGACACGCCTCTATCACAACGTTATGCACTTCCATCCTCAATTTCAAAGTCCGTTGTACGTACTTGTGAAAAGATGATGGAACCGCTAAACATATCTCTCATAAAGACTTTCTTCATTCTTGATTCCACTAACACTCATCAATCACGTAATGATCCTCCTAGCGAAGACACTCAAGGAACCTAGTAGTATTTCAAAATAGGATCAATTCTCTTGTACTCGTGCTTTATCAATGTAATCCTATTTCCCTCATGAAATAAAAACATCTTACATTTGATATCTTAGTATTAGAACCCCTTTTAAACTAACCTTGGAATATAATGCATTGTCAAGATCATTGCATACCTTTAGTAAAGGTTCTGCTAAGCAGATGGACGGATCCCAAAGTTTGTACTAGACGGATCCCTACACTTAGGGAACCGTGGGATCCGGCAAACAGAAAATGCAATTGCAAGCATTATATTTCAAACATATCCTTAGAACACCTCACACTAAGCTAAACATAGTGTCTTAAGGCAAATTAAGTCCTTATCAAGATAGGTAGATCCTTCCTACTCACACATAACTCACCTAGATCACACTCTAAGAAGCTTGTAGATCTATCGTTTCATTTTTAATCCATTACTCTTCCGCTCTTAAACTCACACTTCATTTTTCACTTGATCCCTCACTTCTAGTGTTAGAAATCTTTTCGATTATGGCAAAATTGATCATAAATCATCCCTACCTCAAAATTGATCAAAGTTGATCAAACTCTAGTTTTCCATCTCAAAGCTTCTAGGATATTTTACAAAACACTATCCTAAATCACAAACTGATCTCTAGGATCATTTAGCTTCAATTGACACTCTCATCTTTAGTGTCATCCTTGCTCATCCATTGGCACTCATGAAAGTTCCAAATCCTTCCATAAAAGACAATCATTAGCTACATCACTCATTACCTCCAAGTACTTAAGCACCCCTTCATTTAAGACACTTAGGAGGACTGAAACACTCAAGATGATATAGATCTTAGATCTTAGAAACATCATTTCCACTCTTTCATAGCTGTTGATAGCCGGATCCCTAGGATTAGCCTAGACGGATCCCTCTGATGAGGGAACCGTGGGATCCGGATGATAGTTTATGTCAAATCTTGCTAAAACAATCATTTCAACTCATCTTTCTAACTCAAACACTCAATCTCATCTTAAATGAGTTCCTAGATCAGTATAAACTCTGAAGTTGACTCTTGTGCATGTTAATCATCACATTCCAATGAATCTTAGTGGCTTAAGGCTTAAATGCACTTGCCAAATCTCTTGGTTTATAAACCACATTGTTAGGAATTCCATAGTCATCACCTTCATCCTAACTTTCAGCACTTTAGAAACCCTTACAAACCTCTTGAAGTCATCTCATCATGAGGAAAACTCCAAGTAGTAACCTATCCACCAAAGAACCATCCATGAAAAAGGCTCGTGTTATACATGAAATCTCTTCAACCGAATCATCTCCGGTCAAGCCAACAAATGATAGGATCTTTCCTCAACCAATCAAACCAATTCCTAAAAGGATAGTACCCACAAAACAACCTATGCCAAACACCACCATACCTCCTAGGCCAAACAATATCATCTCCACTAAACCATCACCACTGGTTCCTAGAGCTATTTCATTTACATCTCTACTATCATCACCACACCTCTACAATTTAGAGGATTTGCCTCCTAGGCTGTCTCATCCGCCTCCGCCGACAACATTCTCCTCATTAGGAGGCATAATGGTACAAAATCAAGGTGTTGAGTCAACACTTGCTCCGGCTTCCTTTTCGCTGTTTCCATCATATAATCCCATTTGGATTATAAGAAATCATCAAAGTCAACGACCCGACCATATGGAAGTTGACACTTCTTTACCACCACCATCATTCTTGGTCGAGCCATTCTGAAATGCGCCTCCACCAATCCCTCCATCGTTTGAAGCTCCACAAGCCACTTCACTTGATCCTTCGCATCAAGCCATTTCATTTCTTCCACCACCACTACCTAGCCATGACAAAGATTGCTATCATTGTCAACATGTTGAAAGTTTGATACATGAAGTACGAGAAGACCAACGTTTCATGTTCTATCATCTCCTCGAACGTTTCGATGAAATTAAACCTAAACAAAACTTGAGCTAGAAGATTTTAGTGGTGTCCTAGTATCAAGCGATAGTTGGTCTAGAAATTCCTAGTTATGTATTTTCTTATTTTCTTAGTTTTTAGAGTCATGTATATCATAACTCTAGCTTTATTAAATGAAATTACATGCTACTTGTTATATTTCTGAGCATATGATTACATTGTATTCATATCTCATTTTTGTGATAACATCACTTGTTATATCACTTTGCTAAAATTAATCATCATCTAATACGGATCCCTCAGTATTGCCTAGACGGATCCCTACTAGGAGGGAACCGTGGGATCCGTATGACAAAAAACTATTTTCTACTAAGTTGGACCACATTTGCAGGAAATTGTGAATTATACTTGTTGTCTAACCTTTGTTTTATTGTTATTCAATTTACACATGAAGACTTTGACATCCTAAAGCTAGGGGGAGTTTTATGTCAAAGCAATACATTGCAAATTACTTGCAATATTAGGTTTACATTTCGTGATATCCCCTTGCAAAATTGCAATCATCAAGGGGGAGCACATTCGTCACTTAGACGAAATCTTTTGCAAACTTACTTGCAAACAAACTAGATTAGTATCACCTTCTTGACGCCCTTACATAGGGATGGACTCGTCAAGGGGAGTAAAGACGAGATCCTTTCCCGTTACTTGCTCTCTATTTTTTTTATATATATCTTTCACATGTTTTTCTTAAAAACAATGTGTTGCTTTCTTTCGAAGCTCTTTTTGTTTCGACAAAAAGGGGGAGAAGAAAGTAAAAACTACAAATTCAAACTTTTACGAATTTTAGCTTTTCCTTAAAATAATTTTATGTTTTGTCATCAACAAAAAGGGGGAGATCGTTAATACAAATAAGCCGTAAAAACGTTTATTTATATTTTACGATCTTCTAATGTTTTGTCGATAACAAACGTAAAATCATTTTAACGAAACAAATAAAATACGGAAATGGTTTGAACTAATAGTTTTTAACATGTTCACATTTTCACATAAAACACTAAAACAAGTATAAGTGATTTTATGATTTAATATTACATATGTACAACAACTAGTGTTTACATATTTGGGTAAAATATACACATAACTAATATGTAGTATATTGGGTAATATAAATGGGTAGAAACTTAAGTATCATAACCCATTGGGAAAATACATTGAATGTAGTTGGGTACAACCCAAAGCCCATGACCCATGGAGCTTGACCCATAACCCATTGCATGACATCATGCTTATATCATACATGGATAATATCCATAACCCATGGATCAACCCATACCCAAGTGACCAAGTGCATTGCACTCAAAAGATACATTGTATCTAGCTAAAGATCCATGGTTCAACCCATGACCCATGACCCATAACCAAAATACCCATGGGTAAAAGGGAGCGTCCCACGGATCCCTAGCTTAACGCTAGACGGATCCCTTGTGGAAGGGATCCGTGGGATCCGGGGAACAGTAGATTTTTTATTCTATAAATAGTGAGCCATTTCTTTATTGTTTCTCACCCCTTTCTAACACACTTTCTCCCTGAGTTAAAAACTCACTAACCTCAGATCCAAGAGATCTATGTTTGTAGTTTTGTTTTTGTGTGATCTTCTAGGTTCCTCTTAAAGGCAAGATCACCACCTTTGAAGACGAGCAAGCTCAAGTCCATGAGTTGCCATGCTTCCTCATCATCAAGGCTACTGAAGTCTTCTTGTTGATGATTCCTTTCTTTCTTCTAAGAAGTTTAGTGTTGAAGACATTAGTGAAAGATGTCTCAAGTGTCAAGACAAAGATATTAGTGAAGGGTATCTATCGTCCATATCATAAGCACTTGTGGTAGGTGCTTAGAAGTCAAGACTAGAAGCATTAGTGAAAGGTGCTTAGAAGTCAAGACACAAGACATTAGTGAAGGGTGTCTTGTAGATCTAGTCCAAGGCGTTAGTGAAAGGTGCCTTAGATGTACATTCGATATGGTGTGTTTCGATGTACAAGATAGACTAGTATTAGATCCATGGATATTGATATCCTTGATGATGTTGTAAAGGAGTAGATCTCCTTTGGGATTAGTCATTGGTGTAGTGTAGTAGTAGTTCCTCCATTGCAATGGAACTAGGTGCTTAGCCTAGTACCTAATAAAGGGTAGGCGACGTTGTGTAGGTGTAGTTCACCTTGGAGTGAAAGAACTAGGTACTTAGCCTAGTACCTTATAAAGGGTAGGCGACGTTGTGTAGGTGTAGTTCACCTTGGAGTTAAAGAACTAGGTACTTAGCCTAGTACCTTATAAAGGGTAGGCGACGTTGTGTAAGTGTGGTTCACCTTAGAGTGAAAGAACCCGGTGGTTAGCCTAGCACCGGAAAGAGGGTAAGCGACGTTGTGAAGGCTTCTCCGCCATAAGGAGATTGGTGTAGTGTTTACGAACTCTCGAGTAGGTGACTCGGGGAGTGGAGTAGGGCAAGGAAGGTGTCCTTGTAGCCGAACCACTTTAAATACTCGCGTTCTGGTTTATTGCTTCTTACTCTTATCTTTTCACTACTTACCTTTATATGCTTGTTTATCAATATCCAACACACACATCCAAATAGATTGACATAAGTCGATCTAAATAGTTTAAAACGAAGTTTTAATTGGCAAAACTATTCAACCCCCCTCCTTCTAGTTTTCCACAGAATGGTTGTAGGAACTTGTGACTTATTCCAATGTTGATAACCATTTATTGGCTGGATGTGGTGTTTGTAAGTTTCTTCCCAAGTCTTAAGCAAGTAACATGGATGAACCCATGATTCAACAGATCCTACTTGCATTCCATTGAACCTCATACACCGGTGGGTGGCAACAACATGTTTACATGGGATACCTGTAAGCTCCCATGTTCTACATGTACAAGCCTTAGCTTCAACATTCACAAAACACTTATCTCCCCATCCACTGACCTCATACATATCTCCTTCAACCCGTAAAATGGTCTACTTATAAGCCTCTTTCTTTATCAAGTCTAACATGAGTGTTGCCTTTGGTGTTAATGGTCCAGCACACTTGTGAATCACATTCACAACATTCACTATTCTTTTCATACAATATTTTCTAATGTTATTCCAAAGGAGTAATGATGGGTTGGTGCCTACCTCCCAATAGTTTCCCATTAAACACCTCACACATGTTATTAAGTAAGACATCAGAATGAGCCCTCCCTACACATTTATACAACATGTTTGATTTATACAAACAACAGTGTTGAATAATGTCGTAGAATAAAAGATGTATACGTAGACATAGATTTGGTTAGTTACTTGAAAAATGCAACTTGACCAATGGGTTAGTGGTATCTTACTTAACCAAGCATGGGCAGGTTCGCTAAACCTCTTGAATGCCAGCATGGCTGCCTCAAATTGTTGGACGGTTGTTGCTACTGCACATCTCCACAAATGTTCCTTGTATGCTTTAGCATTCCATTGCAATTTCATATTGTCATGGATGTGCTTCAAACAATATTTGTGTTCAGCACTAGGGAATACTGCTGCTAATGCTGGAATGATACCATACACAAATAAACATCAATTGATTACTAATAAAACTTGCATTTATAAAAAATACAAGTGCATCTAATCAACTAAATGGTAACATCACCTTTTGCCTGTCGCTGATAAAAGTGTAGTTTGAGTTTGGTTGCAAGTCAAGATCATCTCTTAGACATTCAAGAAACCAAATCGATGAGTCTTTGCTTTCAGCTTCTGCAACCGCGTAGGCTAAAGGGTATATTCCATTGTTGCTGTCATTAGCTGGCCAGGAAAAGGACCCCACATAAAAGCACCATCTAACCCCAACAACTCTTTTTGATAAGCTTTATATCCTTCCTTCAAAGCACCTAAGCATACATACATTCTCTTGAAAACTCTGGTTGGACTTGTTGCATCTGTTGCAGTTTGTACACTTATCATAACTGTTGTATCTGGGTTTGTTTTCTGCAACTCTTCAACATAGTCTCGTAAAAGGGTGTATTGCTGCGTATGATCACCCCTAATCTCATTTTCTGCCTTGTTTTTTGCCCTCAATGCCTTTTGCATAGAAACCTGAACTTCAAACTATTTACTGAGCTGATCTTGAACAGCCTTGATTGGAATATCTGGATTGACTTGAACTTGGTCAACTATTTTCTTCGAAAGAAACTTGTAGTCACAAGCTTTAATCTCTCTTGATTGCAAACATTTTTGTTCATCCCTGAAAGTTCGAACAATCCATACATATTTAGCTGTATTTTTTGCTACAAACAACAACCATGGGCAATCTGTTGCTTGCTCCTTGAGTGATCGCAAATATACATCCCTTCCAAGGCCTCTAGTTATCAGACCAGTTTTCCTCTTTGGGACTTTTCCCAGCCCAACACATTCGGTTATTCCACAAACAGGTATTTTTCCAAGACACCTAACTCTAATTCTCTGTTTGTCATTCTTAACGAGTTGCAATTTCCTCCTAGTCTTTATTGAAAGCAGGTAGATCCTATCTTTCACTTCTTTTGCAGTTACAAAAGTTTGACCACAGAAAAAATATATTTCATCCTCTATTTGTGCTGCCTCACTTAACTTTTGTTTCTTGTATGCTCTCATTTTTTTCTTCCTAATAACATACTCATCCTCATTCTCAGAACCACTTGCAAAATCATTATCATCTAACAGATCCAACTCACTTTTCTTAAAAAAATCATCTGGTATCTGGCTGAAGGTACCTATATATGGTAACTCTGTAGTCTCAGTCACTTTGAACAGATTAACATCAAAATTAGGCTCCTCAAAAGTATTAGCCTCATCGACAACTGTGTTTCCATCACGATTGTTCTCAGTATCATCATCATCAGTCATATAACTATCTGTGTCACTCACATTGTCATCACTTAAAGCTTCATCAATTTTACATACCTGTACAGTTTTACCTTTTTGGATATGCTCCACAGGATTACATATTTCCTCCTCTTGATGACCTAACTCTTGATCATTTTAACATACCTCTTCAGGACTATCTATTTGGATATGCTCAACATGTTTATTTATATGCTGGTTGACATCACCTACAACATCTTCAGTCTGACAGACCTCTATAGATGAAAACAAGGGTTATGTTTCTGGCATCTGACTAGATTGTACCAAAGTATTGACTTCCAAAGGTTGATGTATAACCTAACATATATCCTCTACCACAGATTTATTAACAATGTTTTCTAAGAACAATTTGTTTGAGCAATATGGAACAATAGCAAGAGCTTCCTTTTTCTTTGTTGCATCCACATCAGCAATAACTGTCCTAATTGACTTTGGTGACATTTAATCAAAATCCAATGTTGTCTTACCATTTTCAACATAAACCTCTTTCATCTTATGGTCATCAACAAGATCTTTCAATATTTCTAAATTAGCACTCTCACTTAAGCTATACAAACCATCATCTAAATTACTACCAGGCTTAACAAAGTAATAGTAATTTTTTGAACCAAGCTCATAACCCAATTCATACATAAGAACATCCAACTCTTCGACTGACACACTATCAACATCAACCAAATCAACTAAATTTTCCATACCTCCAACGTAGATTCTACCAGGCCAGTATTTAAAGAAATCGTTGTGATGAACCCTCGTGCTAAACATATTGGATCCACCACCTGAAAACATGTCAATATATGTTTAGGTCATTCAAAAAACTTAATTGGCAAACAATAAATACCCCAATTAGAAATTCCAATGTCTATAAAAAAAAAAAAAAAAAAAAAACAGTACCGTATTTCTTCTTAGCAGAGTCGTACAGGACGGTATCATCAACTGGATAACCTGGATGTCTTCTTACTTTCCATAGAGTAAAGTCCATGTTTTGGTTTTATGATTGATAAACAGGGGTTTTGTGACATGCAATTAGGGTTTGTGAATTCTGATAATTCTTGTAACGAAAGTTCTGGGACGAAAAATAATCAGACTATGAGTTTATGAGGCGGGAAGATGGTTACATTACATGTGGCAATAATTAATAAATTTTTAATTGAAATAAGGAAATGACAATTGTGCCCTTGGACTAAAGACAAATCAAACAGCAACTGACGTCCTTGACTAACGGAAATATGGTCAAAGGACCAGTTAAGAGTATGAAACTTGGAAAAGGGACTCCGGACGATGAAAAAGCCCAAGTTTGTCCCATCGCGATGCGCAGCAACAAGTTTAGGGACGAACGGTGTATTTTAGTCTATATTATATGTATAAGATAAGCATAGTGCATCAAAGTTTAAATATTTCAAGTGTTCAAATATAAATATAATACATTATTGTTCAAATTTCAAAGTCAAACATAGATATTACTCGGTTTATTGACCATTTTCAAGGGATCTTTGACCGATTTTGTCCGATTAATAGGTTTGTTGACCGATTTTTAAGCGATTTTGTCCGATTTTTAAGCGATTTTGTTGACCGATTTTTAAGCGATTTTGTCCAATTAATTTGATTAGACCGATTTTGTCCGATTAATCGGTTTGTTGACTGATTTTTAAAAGATCTTTGACCAAACCAATTAAATAGGCCGATTATGATAAATCAAGGCGTTTAATGACCGATCAGCGATTATGCGGGGATTAATCGACCGCCTGTGCCGATTTTTACAATAGAGGATATAGGTTACTGGATTAATAAATTTTCAAGCCATAACACGTGTCATAAATAGTAACCTGAGGTGCAGTCGCAGAAGTATCTACACAGTCGTGGATAGCGAACACCACCATAAAATACCCATTTTTACTTGCAGTCAACAACATATGTGTGACACACGGAAAATTTTCACTTATTATTAAATAATAAATGGTGATTTATTATTACTAAGCATATTCATTAAACATACATTAGCTTGCCTGATCATTTTGAGTGGTTAACTCATACACTGTAGCATACTGTATAACTTTTTGCATTATAATTTAATTAGAGAATTGTGATATTTTAGTCCTGAAATTCTCTTATGATTAAAAGTTGTAAGACGAGAGGTTATCTCGTTTTCCACTGAGACCGACATCGCATGCATACCGACACTAAGATAAGGGCAAAGTAAACATATGGTAAATCCCCGGAATAGAAAACATTACCAATGTAATACCATTTCAGAAACGTATTCATAAAGCGTTTCAGCATAAAATCCATTGAACCATAAAAATACGATCACAGTATAATTTCGTGAGGCACTAAGTACATAACGCAATTAAATGTACTACTTACAATATAAGTCAAATAACCATTTACCCATGATTATAATACCCAATACATTAAAATACTACTTATCTACTTATAAAAATAAAAGCATCACATAATATCTGAAATAATATACAACTAAATTACTTTGATATTTCATATACCTTCCCCTTTTGTGTCTTCTCCCCTCACGACAAAACCCAAAATTAGAGAAAGAAAAGCAAATCCTCCTATTCCCCTAGAACCTGATCATCGAGTAGGTCAAATCTCCCAAAGGAGAAATAAAACACTCTCCTTTCCATCATCTCCAAATCTCTCTCATCAAAACCATGACTCCTTTTTTCTCAAATACCTTTCTCTTGGAGGCTTGTGACATCCATTCGAATGAATACAAGCGCGTCAAGACAAGGATACCAAGAAAGAAGCACACATCAATATCATCTCATCTAGAGTTAAGGTTCAAGACCTCCTAGGTTGTAGGATCCTTAGCTTATTTTAGCTTCACACCAAAACCCAAGGGAGAGAAAGAAGAGTCAAGACCTCCTAAAAACACCTCTCTAAATAATAGTGAAGGTAGGAGGCGCCTAAATCAGTTTCCATCACCACTCGTACAAAAATTAGGGTTTGTGTAAAGGTTAGGGTTTTCAAAAATTGAGTTGGGGGTTTTGCAATTTAAAGTGTATTCGAGGTAATTCAAGCTTCAATTTGGGGAAGTCGCAAAGAAATCGTGGTCAATTAAACCTTCTTGGGCCGACTCCTACTCCTACCCGTTGCATACTTTGTAAGATTAAGTCTCATTTGATTCCTAATAAGTCATGATGGTATAACGATTCGTGTATTTAGTCACATCCATGTTCTAACTTTTTGCTATTCTTGTGATTCGACAATGTTGGAGATGAGCATATAAAGATTTCATTTTAATAGAACATCAAATCTTGGTAAATGTGGTGTTATTGTGATTCTGAGTTGTGGAAAAACCTTGTTTTAAAAAATTTTGTCCTTGCAACAGTAAACCAGGAATAAAGAAAGTGAGACCATGAAAAATGGTATCTTATGTCATTATGAGTTAGCAACCTGAGTCCAAAGTGGTTGAACTGACTTGACTCTAAGTCCAGTGGACTTGTCGTAGCAGTCGAATGAAGAATGGACCCTCAACGAGGGTGTCAATCATTACTAAGTATGGTGAACCCATCAACCGGCATGAGCCATAAGGGTGTATAAAGAGGTCGAGTCAAAGGCGTGACGAGTTGTACTCAACCGACGCCAAAGGGCTTTACCACATTCTTATTCTCCAGCGTCTTTAAGGTATGTGCTAGTAATGTAGGCTAGTGTGACTTGTGTTGATGCTTGGAACCACAAACTAGCCGAAATAAACTAGATTTGATATAGGAGAATCCTTTCAGCTTGTGTCAATCCAAAAGGTGTTTTAGAGCTTTTCTAGTTATGTGTGAATAATCGGTTAATAAAATTTTAGTATGACTGTGGGTACCACCACAGTGGTGAAATCTTGGTAGAAAATTTTGAGTAAAGAAATCCAGTTTGTGGTAAATCACTCGAAGGGTCAATCCACAACAAGTGAGTCGAATTGGGTCTTTGACCTCAAATCTTAGCGTCACACCCCTAGTCGTAAAAACGATGGTTGTATTGCGTCTTGAGTACACTTGTTAGCCTAACCCCAATAAACAAGTTCAATTGCATTTTATTCCTAGTAAGGCAACACCCCATGTAGGGTGCATATGCCTTGAGCGCACATTCGTCCGGCCTAGCAAAAACTAACACGAGGGTGTTTGGTTGAGTGAGCCGTGTGGACTACTTTTGAATTCAAAGCAACCCATGAGGGGAGTGACTTGGTCTAGATAATCGATCGTCACTCCCGCGAAGGGAGTAGCATGTTTACAAATCTACTATTGTATCACGTTATGTTGTTTTGTTGCCCAAGTCACAAACACCCACAAAGGGTGTTAGTCTACCAATGGCATCTTGGTGGAAAATGATGTATTTTCAAGCTTGTCTCACAACTAGTATTTCTAAAAATCGAAGCTAATGTGCAATCACTGAATTCTTAGAGTGTCACCTGGGCCATCGCCTATTTCATGCTCCTCTCACATCAAATTGGGCTGTAGCTCACTGTCCATATGGCAAAGTGGGTTCTTCTTGGGCCACAACCCTTCACAAATTATGAATACATGTTGTATATGTAAACTTTATATCATAAAAATCAGTAGCGATGTAAGTATGTAAAAGAGTAAAAACCGTAAAGTCCGAATGCAAACCAAGTCACTCGCGTCTCGCCAATACACCATACATCCGGCATCCTTCTCTGTTGTTCAAATACTTGTTCGGAACGGTGTGATCTATTTAAATACAACATAAATTATGCCAATTTTTGACAAATAAATATTGTCTAGCTATATAATTTCAACATATGGTAGATTTGAAAGTCTTCAAATGTAAAATGAGTATATTCTAACAACAAGAGACATTAGAAAATAAATCAACCTTGTTTGATTTCAAAAATACAATTATGTGTCAACATAAATAAGTATATATTTACATGTATATACTTACTAGTAAAACATTATGATTATTTTACAAACCAATTCCGGTTTTGATACCGTTATAAAAACAATATTAAATTAACCATTTTAAGTAAGTCCTACTTAAAATAATAAACTAAATCTTTGCCCTACTTATCTAGGTCGTGTTTCGGTGCAGTTCCATACATTCATTGAAATCCCACCTTTGGACTACTTATTGCTAAGGTGAGTTTATAGCCCCATTTTTACTTGATAAATTGTTTTATGCATTTTGGGGTGAGAAAATATGCAAAACCTTTTTATGGACCTGAACTATTGCATGATTACTATTACGTGGTTTAGCCTAAGCCCTTATGTCCCTAGAAATGCCCCCTTCATGAACCGTCAGTTCCCTGCTGGGAAGCGCGGATGTTATAAATAGATTTATTGAGGGTGACTCCTCCGTTCGATTGGCCATACTTAGGCCAAGGCGAAACGTATATCATGTCGGAATCGAGTGTAGAGGGACAAAACACTCGCATTGGGTCCCATAAATTGTATGACTTCATTTGCATACAGAAACTGTCGTAGCTTCGGTTGCATGAACTTAGTGTTAGCATAATAGACTTTCATTTATATAACATTATATTCATTGTAATGATTATATGCCTTTGAATTATGGTCCATGCTTACTGTTTTATTATAAACCTATGAACTCACCAGCTTTTAGCTGACCTTTTAGCATATTTTCTCAGGTGTTTGAATTGATATCTTGGTTCAAGGCAAGGAGTGGCAATGGTCGTAGTTATCCTAAAAGAAGTGTTTTATCACATGTTGATGTTTTATTTGGGACTACTAAATTTATGGGTTGTGCCATTTTATTTAAATAATGTTGTAAGATAATGTTTTAAAACGATTTTATGAAATTAAACGGAGTATGTATTCCGTTCTTTATTACTTGTGTTATGATCTCCGATTTAGTAGCACCCCATGACCCGTATGCTTCTGCTAAACCAGATTTGGGGGTGTTACAGATTGGTATCAGAGCCTAAGTTATAGAGAACTAGGTACATATAAACCCTAAACTATAACTATTTTTACAAAAACATCACTCTACGACCGCCAGTTGCCCACTTGCCTTACTTGCCATTTTAGGTTTTTCACCTGCTGAACGCATCCCAGCCCCTTGACACTGGAAACTGTTAGGATTTAGTAAATCCAGTTATTAAAGTGTCGGTCACCTCAAGTATATGTAATCGTTAGAATGCTCGTAGTCGTAGTTATTTAATGTTAAGCAGTATTTAGTTAAGTAATAACGTGGAGGACGGACGGGTCTTTACGCACTGTATGCCTGATCCACAGCCTGTAGGTGGCGTTTTATGTAAGACTATAAATACTGATGGGTTCCACGAGGTTTTAAATTTGTAAACAAGAATTACCGGTTAACTAGGAACACATTCGGGCAAGTATACCCTAGTCAAGTTGTAGTATAGTATATGGTAAATCAAGGTCGTCCCAAGAGACTTGGTTGCACTACAAGTGTCGTTTGTTTGTTTAAGCAAGTAACAAGTTGATGGTTATGATTGTCACATATCAAACCAACAAGAAAAGCAATATAATAACAAGCACGTATCAAGGTCGTGGTTATGATTGTCATGGATCAAACCACTAAGAAAAAGCACACAAAGAACATACATGTTTAGACAAATGATCACAAGGATATTAGGATGTTTAGTTTGGAAAACATATTATCAAAGATAGAACCTATAATAATAGTTTAGTGTTTTATAAATCAAATGTGCATAAGCCTCAATCAAGTGGTCATGTCATGAGCCTTATACCAACAACAACAAAGAATCCGTTTCGACGTTAGACTTTGATGTTATTAATTTGTGAAGTTCCATTTACTTGAAAGATAATGAGATCACATATTCAAAAGATTCCTTTCGGCCTTAATCCAAATTAAACCTTTACTTGTTATGTTTATTAATTCTCTTGCACAATCGTCACAAAGTACAAGACCAAAATCATTTGTCGATTAATGAATTGGAACTAACCATTGTTAAGAATATTTCGACATTAGACTCAACAATGATCAACCAAAATAATAAACAAGAACAAGTTCTAATTCAACCAAATATGATGTTATCAACATATTCCAAACAAACACTACAATTATCCAAACATCCTTTTATCACAAGTTCTCATATGAAATAAACAAGTATCAAGACAACATTCACAAGAATCACATAATCAACACAATCAAAGAACCAAACATGAACAATAACATTCAACATCATAAAATTAACAAGGATTTACCCAAAGTAAGATTACATTAGGCAAGGGTGAAGGATTATAGCACTCCTTCAAGCCTCCAATCAACTACAACTTCTAACCAAGCATACTTCTGGAAATGGCAGAGGTTTGTTGTCTTTTGGGAGAGATAAATTTGGTTGATAGTTGGTGGAAATTCGTCCTTAAGGGTGGAGGATCAAATTTCACACCTTTGGTGAGGGTAAGTTGAGAGAGGGATGTTGTTTTAGGTGGAAATTCGTCCTTAATGGTGGAGGATCGAATTTCACACCTAGAGATGGAGTGGTGGGTGAAAAGGATGAGAAGGATGGAGAAGTGATGATGAAATAAGGTTGCAAAGGCCTTTATTTATACTAGAACCAAGGCTAGGGGTATTCAATGCTCAACTTGGCCTCTAATCTCCTTGAGGTTTATTCATTTCTTTCTCGTTTCCCTTCTTGAACTTTATTCTTGAGTCTTTGGACCACTAACTTGATGACTTTACCTTCTCGAATATACTCCACAAGTCTTGCTTTTGTCAGGAATTCTTCGTATTTGGAGAAATCTTCATATTTTACTTCTTTTTCCGCCTTTTTCTCCACTTTCTTGTACTTGGCTACAAATGAACTAGCAAACGCACTTTTGTACGATTAAGCATTAAAAGCATATGATTATAACCAAATAACACACATAAAAGCACATATAACGCTACTAAAAACATGCACAATTTGAGCGTTATCAAATACCCTCTACCTCCCAAGGTAGAGGGTTGGAGCTCATAATAATATTTTCACTTTCTCTCACTAAGTTCCCAAACCTCTAACTCTTTCTCTCTCTAAAACCTTATATTATACGCCTCATATTGATCATGGTTTGATGTATTTGTGAAATCCAATATGTTACAAATGGTATCAAGAGCCATGGTTTGATCATCTCTCTTACATATCTTTGGATTTCTAGTGGTTTTATATGGTTTTTGGGTTTGAAAAAGTTTAGTGGTTTTTGCATCATTTGGATCATTTTTTGTGTTAAAGTTTGAATTTTGAGTGTACTTTTGTGTTTAGAATCATTGTAAGTGCTTGGGTTTTGATTTGGAAAGCTTAAATCACTGTGGTTGGGCTTGTTTTGGATTGAAAAGTGTTGTCTTTAAGTTTTTCTACCTAGCGACTTGAGTCTCGGAGTAGTTTTCTTCGTAGAAATTTGCTTTGTTAAATTGCAGTGACTTATAGTTGAAGTAGTAGTGACTTGAGCCTAGCGACTTGTTTATTGAGACAAGCCGACAAATAGTACAAAGTAGTGGAGGTTCCACTTTGGCTAGCGACTTGGTTGAAGTAGCGACTTGTCTCTATTGTTTCTAGCGACTTTCCTTTGTTGTTACTAGCGAGTTACTCTTTAGCGACTTGATCTCTCAGCGAGTTTCTCTTTAGCGACTTGTTAGCTTAGCGATTTGGTGTCTTTAGCGACTTGGTCCACTTAGCGAGTTGTTCTTTAGCGACTTGTCAGCTTAGCGATTTGGTGCTTTAGCGACTTGTGTCTAGCGACTTGGTTCATAGCGACTTGTGCTTAGCGACTTGATTCACAGCTACTTGAGGTTTTAGCGAGTTGCTATTTAGCGACTTGGTGACTTAGCGACTTGTTTCAAGGGTTATAGCGACTTGGTTGATATTGGTTTCTAATACGGTTTTCTCTTGATTTAGTAAAATCCCGTGAAAGAATCTATTTTCCAGTTTAATCACAGAGTTATAAAATCCCGTGAAATCTATAAACATGTCTACCAACGTGCCTACAATCATCTCTACTGTAGCTGAGGACGTTCAAGCAGCTGGTTCAGATACTCGTCCACCCATGCTTGACAGAACTGACTATGACTCATGGGCTCAACGAATTAGGTTGTACTGTTTGGGAAAAGAAAATGGAGTCAACATTCTCAAATCAATTGATGAAGGACCGTATCAAGTTGAGACAACCAGAGACATACTTGATACTGCTGCTGATGGCTCGATGATATTAGGACTGGACAGACCTAAAATGTATGATGAACTGACTGATAAGGTGAAGAAGAGATACGATGCAGACATCAAAGCTTCTAACATCATACTTCAAGGTTTACCTAAGGACATTTACAAGCTGATCAATCACAACACCGAAGCTAAGGCAGTTTGGGACAATGTCAAGATGCTTCTCTCGGGTTCTGAACTAACCAAGGAAGACAGAGAATCACAACTGTATGATGAATTTGAGCATTTTAAGATGAAACAAGAAGAAAGTGTCTATGAATATTACGTGAGATTCCACAAACTTGTTAATGACATGAGGAATATCAAAATGATCATGCCAAATATTCAGCTGAACTCAAAGTTTGTGAACAACATGAATCCCGAATGGCACAAATTTGTCACCTCTGTGAAGCTGTTAGGAATTAGAAAATTCAGTCGTTAAAGAGTCGGTCACCTCAAGTATATGTATTCGATAGAAAGCTCGTAGTCGTAGTCAAGATATGTTAGTAAGTAGTTTGTTAAGTAACACCGTGGAGGACGGACGGGTCTTTACCCACTGTATGCCTGATCCACAGCCCGTAGATGGCGTTTATTTGTAAGACACTATAAATACCCTCTACCTCCCAAGGTAGAGGGTTGGAGCTTCAATACTATTTTTCTTTGTTTCACATAGTTCCCAACTCTCTTCCCTTTCTCTCTCTAGAACTTTCTCTCTCTAAACATATTGAACGCCACATTTGGTTATGGTTTAGTGTGTTTGTAAAATCTTATATCCTACAATTGGTATCAAGAGCCATGGTTTGATCTCTTATCTTTCATGCTCTTTGTTTTGGTGGATTTCATAAGGTTAGGAGAGTTTGAATCATTTGGACTAATTCTAGTGTTAAAGTTTGAATTTTTTTTGTACTTTTGTGTTTAGGATCATCATATGTGTTTAGGTTTTGAATTGGAAGGCTTAAATCATTGTGGTTTGGGTGTTTTTGATTGATAAAGTGGTTGTTTGTGAAAGTTGTACGAAGCGAGTTGAGTCTCGGAGTTGTGTTTTTCGAAGCGAGTTGCTTTGTTATTGGAAGCGAGTTGGTATATGTGACTTGGCTATTTAGCGAGTTGACTCCGTGTGCGACTTGGGTTCTAAGCGAGTTTTTTCTTTAAGCAACTTGAGTTCTAAAGCGACTTGGCTATTAAGCGAGTTGTACAGCTAGCGAGTTACCTCAAGCGACTTGTTTCTTTAAGCGAGTTGTCTCTATTTGCGACTTGGCTATTAAGCGAGTTGTCTTTGTTTGCGACTTGGATATTAAGCGAGTTGTCTCTATATGCGACTTGGCTATTAAGCGAGTTGGTTCTTTAAGCGACTTGTTTCTTTAAGCGAGTTGTCCATTTAGCGAGTTGATAACTAAGCGAGTTGACTGTTTAGCTACTTGTCTATTGAGACTTGTTACTTCTTCATACTACATCTTTACGGTTGTTCTTTTGGTTTAGTAAAATCCCGTGAAAGAATCAATTTCCCGGTTTAATCAAAGAATAGTAAAATCCCGTAGAAATTGTAATCATGTCTACCAACATACCTCCAATTATCTCCACTGTTGCTGAGGATGTTCAAGCAGCTGGTTCAGATACTCGTCCACCTTATGCTTGACAGAACTGACTATGACTCTTGGGCTCAACGAATCAGATTGTACTGTCTTGGAAAGGAAAATGGGGTCAACATTCTCAAATCCATTGATGAAGGACCTTATCAGATTGAGACTACAAGAGACTTAATTGATACAGCTGCAGATGGAACAATGATCTATGGATTAGACAGACCAAAGACGTATGATGAGCTCAATGATAAGGAGAAAAAGATATTCGATGCTGACATCAGGGCTTCTAACATTATACTTCAGGGTCTTCCAAAAGACATCTACAAGCTTATCAATTACAACACTGAAGCCAAGGCAGTTTGGGATAATGTCAAGATGCTTCTCTCAGGTTCTGAATTAACTAAGGAAGACAGAGAATCACAACTGTATGATGAATTTGAGCATTTCAAGATAAAACCTAATGAGAGTTTCTGTGAATATTATGTGAGATTCCACAAGCTTGTGAATGATATGAGGAATATCAAAATGACCATGCCAAACATTCAGCTGAATTCGAAGTTTGTGAACAACATGAATCTCGAATGGCATAAGTTTGTCACCTCTGTGAACCTAACCAAAGGATTGAAGAATACCAACTATGAGAAACTTTATGCATTCCTTCTTCAGAATGAGAGACATGCTATGTTTGAAAAAAGGATTCTTGAACAGTTCGAAACCAACCAGGGAGAAACAAGCTCACCAAATGATTCAACAGCTTTCTACACCAATGTTGGAATTACCACCAAAGTGTTTCAAGTCATACCCATGGGTAATGGTAATTACAAGCTCATCCCTGATCCAGCATATAAGCCTCCTGACCCAAACACATTAATGGAAAACTTCATCAATCAACTGTCTCTCATGGTTAGTCAAAACATGAACTCTCTCCCACACACCAACAATAACCTCAGAACAGCATCCAATCCACACAATCAAGCTATTGTAAGAGATAGGAAGGTTATGGTGCAACCAGTTCAAGAAAGGCAGTATGAACAGGGAAGAGGTGGAGTTGGTAGAGGATATGTGGTAAATCAGAATCGTGGAAGGAATCCAAATCAGGGTCAAGCTAAGCCAATTAAGTGCTACAACTGTGGTGGTGATGGACACATAGCAAGGAACTACACTTCTCTAAAACGCCCTCAAAATGCAGAGTATTTCAAAGACAAGATGTTACTTGTGCAAGCTCAGGATAATGGAGCTGTGTTGGATGAAGAGGAGCTGTTGTTTCTTGCTGAGGGCAATGCAAAGACATATGATGCAGATGTGGATGAGCAACCAATTCAGGAGATAGGTCATAATCATCAGAATGCCTTTCAAGTCGCCGACTGTGATGCGTACGACTCTGACGTTGATGATGAACCTACTGCACAGACTATTTTCATGGCTAGCATTTCTCCAATGGTCTCTCCAAAGGTCCCCTCACCACAGCAAGCTGGTCCATCCAAAGAATCAATCATCTCAGAGGTATTAAAACTATACGATGATGTTGATGAGTAAAAGATACAGGACAAAGTACAATCAACTGAAACTATTGAGTCAGATTATGAAAATATGGGTAATATCAATGTTGTCCCATATGATCAATATGTGAAACAAAATGAAAGTGAGACTGTAACAAGTGATGCATCTTCTGCAGTCAATGATGACTATATTTTTGATGAATACACTGCATGTGCCCTTGATGATTCTGTTATTTCTGAACTAAATGCCTATAAAGAACAAGTTGCTATTTATGAACAGCGTGCTAAGTTTGAGTTAACCACCCGTGAGCAGGAAATGGATGACCAAATGCGTACAATTATTAGAAAAAGTAATTTTAGAGAAGAAGTATTAAAACAAGAGTTAAGCTCCTTACAAGAAAAGCTTTCTAAAACTGCTAAGAAAAAACAAGAACTTCAAGAAAATGTTAAAATGCTTAAGCAAGAATTCAATGCTAAGGAATCAAAACTTTTGAATGATTTTTCCTATCTAAAAACTTTGAAAAAAAAGCTTGAAAATAAGTTGTACGTACAAGGGAACACCATTCAGACTACTCACATGATCACTAAGCATAGAGTTCTCAGCGATAAGCATAGTACCCCCATTATAAAGGAATCCAACCCTGAGTATGGTAAGAAAGCAAAAGCTGCTCAAAATGTAATCTATGTTGGCAATGAGATTCTTAAACCTAGACAGAAACCTAGTTGCATTGAGTGCACTGAGGAAGATAGAAAATTAGATGATGCATCTAGGGAGAAAATGGATAGGAAGCTTAACGATCCCTCTGTACTGTGATAATAAAAGTGCCATTGCTCTCTCTTGCAACAACATTCAACATTCAAGAGCCAAGCACATAGAAATTCGACATCATTTCATTCGGGAACAAGTGGAAAAAGGTGTGGTGGAACTCTATTTTGTGAGGACTGAATACCAATTAGCTAACATCTTCACCAAAGCTCTTCCTAGAGAACGTTTTGAGTTTATCCTTCCACGTCTTGGTCTAAAGAGTCTACAACCGGAAACACTCAAGCGTCTTCAAGAGGAAGACGAGGAGTAAAGGTCTTTATTCATCTATCTCTTGTATATATTTATTCAAAAAACAAAACACAAAATTTCAAAACCCACAAAAGAAAATATAAAAATATACAATTCTCAAAAACCCATAAAAAATTAGAAAATCTTGAAAATTTTCAAAAATATTGTTATTTTGTCATGTTTTTCTTAATTCGATATCATCTACGGACTTTGTGTTGACATTCAAAGAATGTCACGGGTCTTTAGATGTTCTTCGAATGTACGTAAGTTTGTTTTCTTAAAAAAAAAAAAAAGGCGGAGAAAAATGGTTGTTTACTGTCATTTCAGGCAGTAACCCGTTTTAAAAAGTAAAGAACAGAGCCATGCCTTATCTTATTTTTCAAATCTCATGCTCTGATTCTTAAAACAAATGTTTGTCATCAAAAAGACAAATGTTTCTCTTTCCAAATATTTTTCCGTCTAATGATTCTTCTGAAAAATATTTGCCATCTAATGAAAACTAAATTGCTTTGAAAATACCTTGTACTCTATTATTCTTGTAAATCATCTGTGCTTTTCATCTGTCAAAATCTCTATCTCTCAATCAACAACTTGTGTCAGTGATTGAGGGGGAGAATGATTTCAATCGAATTAAAAAAGGTTATTTTGAAAGGTTATTCTTTTCAAACAATTGGCACGTAAATGAGCAAGGTTTATTCTTGGAAAATTAAAAAGAACAATGTTTTATACAATTGATTCAAAACCTTTGCTAATGTTATGTTTTCAAAAGATAATCATGCATGTTTAATCAATGGAGTTTAATGTCTCATATTTCGATCCTTATCAGTTAAAATGTTTTCATAATCAAGTCACAATTCTCCTCAAAAGCTTTCAAAATCAATTTAAATCTACAGAGATCACAAATCTCAAATGATTTGAAAATTGTGATAGGGGGAGAATTTGTAATTTAAATTGGATTTAAACTGATGATTCGATAAATGGTTTCACAAGTGTTTTGCAAGCTTTCCTCCCCACATGTGCCAAACGATTTCAAATTTTCCATGCACATGTTGAGGGGGAGCATCTTTTAAACCACAAAAGAATTGAAACGTGATTGATCTGTCTCTAAGTGCAGGTTCCCTCTAGTATGTGCAAAACTCTTTCAAACCTCGAGGCACATATTGAGGGGGAGCAAACTTTTGAAAACCTCATCCTTCCCCAATATGCTTTATCTATTTGAGTTAATCAGGGAAGTGATGTTGATATCTTTAAGAAAATGGTAATCAAAGAAATTAATTCTTCCTCTTGCCTCCGTGTGCTAAAACGATTTCAAATACATGAGGCACATGTTGAGGGGGATTTCTTTTTCTAAAAATATCAAAAACAATTCAGGTACAAAATGCTTTGATGATATATCACAAGTATCTGGATTGATTTTTCAAATGGTTTTCAATTGGTTCCAACGGCAGATGATCAATACCAAATAGACCGACCAAATTTACTTTATGTATGGTGATATAAGGATGATAAGGTTAGATATTTTCTCCCATGATCCATCAGAACCGGAGGGATCTACCCAGGGACAATCCACTAGTTAGTGTAGAAGTCCTTAGGTATGATGAAAAAAGGAGAAAAGTGAGATATGGGAAGAGTGCAGACTGAGACTGAGCTAGTACTAGAATAAACCCAACAAGGTTTTAGTTATTAAGTCTCGGTAAGCACTGAAGGGGTTGAAGAATGAAAAAGAATTAAATGTGAAAAAGGGTGAAAAGAAATAGCCCTCAATTTATTCAACCTTAGGGCAGAAACCGGGTTCAATTCATATGCTACTGGTGGTTACCAAGGTAACATCGGTATTGAAGACAAGACGTCATGGACCTAGTGACGCACTGCACTTCAACTTCCCAAACCACTCAAGTTCCTCTTAAAAGGGCTTGTTTCATTCTCACAGGGAACCGACACTATCTATCGACTTTCTCTTAGAGATTGTTGATATTGAAGAAGGAGACCCTCTCCCTAGTCTCCGGCATAGGAACCAAAATATGCACAATTAAGTCTAGAGCCACGAGATCGTAAAATAAATCTCTTTAGGAAACTATCAATGAAGTCTCTCTGTTTCACAAAATGTGGAAAGAGAGATTATATCTTATGAGTCCTATGCATTATCTTTGTGGTATTGCCAGAACATCTGAGTGATATGCAAACATATTCACAATGAAGATGGAAAGCCTTCTGGAGCCAACATCAAACAAGCTCCTGGTGGGTGGCATGTGAGATCTATCCAATAGATCAACCATGTGACAACTGAACAGACACAATGGGGCGATGCAATCTTTTGAATCAATCCTGGTTCAGGTTATGGATTGACGGATACCTTTGAAAAACCGGTCGTTGTCCTTAAAAACTCTTTCCTTTAGCACATTGACTGTGTACTAATATTTCAAAATAAAAGGAGTTAATGATTGATAATTGATTTTCATTAAAACCTTCGTTGTATGGCAAAAAAAATTTCTATTGAGCGGTATATGATTGTTTTTCAAATATCTTTTCGTCAATCAGTGAATCTGAATTCGCTGGTTCACTCACTCCGTGTTGTCTTCTTTGAGACGTTCCGGTTTGAGAACAACTAGAGCAGCTGCGAAACCCTGTCAAGGAAATTCTTCGGAATTATACCTGATCACAGACAGTACTTGTACTGATCAACGGGGAACCGTGGTCTGTGTACCTCAATTCAACGAAAGTGATCAAATACACTTTCGTGCACTTTATTGCTAACTGTTGTATGCAGGTACGCCCGACGTTTGCAGCTGATCAGAATGAAGCGGTCAATCCATAACCGCATGCTCACACTACACATTCATCTCTAAAGAAATCATGATAAGTGCTTCAACGACTCTGATACTTTCACTCCATGCTTCTGCTATGCTGCTGCAAATATCATGAATCAGTAAAAGCTTCCGCTACTCTAACGAGAATATATCGTGATCCGGAATGTGAGCATGTCGGTCCAAATGTCACAACATCACATAATACCAACACCACAATGGATAAGTCAGAGATTTATGTTAGTTGATGATCTCAATGCTGGCTCAAAACTCATCATCACGTGGATCAGTTAAAGACCTCCACTTGAAATTATCCAAACATGCGGAACATGAAGAATCAAAGACTACGAGCTACTGAGCAAAGAACTTAATCAAGAATACTAGAACAATCTAATGTAACATCTGTTTGTATTCATTGTAAATTGAGGTGACCTCCCTTAGGGGGAGATTGTTAGGAATTAGAAAATTCAGTCGTTAAAGAGTCGTTCACCTCAAGTATATGTATTCGATAGAAAGCTCGTAGTCGTAGTCAAGATATGTTAGTAAGTAGTTTGTTAAGTAACACCGTGGAGGACGGACGGGTCTTTACCCACTGTATGCCTGATCCACAGCCCGTAGGTGGCGTTTATTTGTAAGACACTATAAATACCCTCTACCTCCCAAGGTAGAGGGTTAGAGCTTCAATACCATTTTTCTTTGTTTCACATAGTTCCCAACTCTCTTCCCTTTCTCTCTCTAGAACTTTCTCTCTCTAAACATATTGAACGCCACATTTGATTATGGTTTAGTGTGTTTGTGAAATCCTATATCCTACAGAAGCTAACCAAAGGATTAAAGAACACCAACTATGAGCAACTGTATGCCTTCCTGCTTCAGAATGAGAGACATACTATGTTTGAACGAATGATTCTTGAACAATTCAAATCTAAATAGGGAGAAACAAGCTCGTCAAATGATTCAACAACCTTTTACACCAATGTTGGAATTACCACCAAAGCTTCTCAAGTCATACCTACTGGAAATGGAAATCACAAACTCATTCCCGATCCAAGTTTCAAGCAACCTGATGCTAATGCAGTCATGGAACACTTCATCAATCAACTGGCTCTTATGGTTAAACAAAACTTATCCCTCACTCCCCATCCTAACAGTCTTCACACTAACAATGAAATCAGGACTGCATCCAATCTACACAATCATGCTATTGTCAGAGATGGAAAGGTTATGGTGCAACCAGTTCAAGGAAGACAGTATGAACAAGGAAGAGGTGGAGTAGGTGGAGGATATGTGGCTAATCAAAATCGTGGAAGAAATGCCAATCAAGGGCAAGCAAAGCCAATCAAATGCTACAACTGTGGTGGTGAGGGACATATTGCAAGGAACTGTACATCTCCAAAACGTCCACAGAATGCAGAATACTTCAGAGACAAGATGTTACTTGTGCAAGCTCAGGATAATGGAGCAGCTTTGGATGAAGAGGATTTGTTGTTTCTTGAAAAAGGGAATGCTAAGACATATGATGCTTATGTGGATGAGCAGCCAATTCAGGAAATAGGTCACAATCATCAAAATGCCTTTCAAGTTGCGGACTATGATGCATTTGACTCTGATTTCGATGACGAACCTACTTCCTAGACAATCTTCATGGCTAGCATCTCACCCATGGTCTCTCCAAAGGTCTCATCACCACAACAAGCTGGTCCATCCAAAGAATCAATCATCTCAGAGGTATTAAAACTATACGATGAGGTGGATGAGCATAAGATACATAACGAAGTACAAACTCTTGAAACTTATGAATCAGATATTGATAATGAGGGTAATATTAATATTGTCCCATATGATCAATATGTGACACAAAGTGAAAGTGAGATTGTGCCAAGTGATGTATCTTCTGCAGTCAATGATGATTATGTTTTTGATGAATACACTGCTTGTGCCCCTGATGATTCTGTTATCTCTGAACTGAACGCCTATAAAGAACAAGTTGCTATTTATGAACAACGTGCTAAGTTTGAGTTAACTAGCCGTGAGCAGGAAATGGATGACTAAATGCATACAATCATTAGAAAAAGTAATTTTAGAGAAGAAGTGTTAAAACAAGAGTTAAATTCCTTACAAGAAAAGCTTTCTAAAACTGTTAAGCAAAAGCAAGAACTTCAAGATAATGTTAAAGTGCTTAACCAAGAATTTAATGCTAAGGAATCAAAAATTTTGAATGATTTTTCCAATCTAAAAACTTTGAAAAACAAGCTTGAAAATAAGTTGTACGTACAAGGGAATACCATTCAGACTGCTCACATGATCACTAAGCATAGAGTCTTAAGCGATAAGCATAGTATTCCCCTCGTTGAGAACCCCAATCCTAAGTATGGTAAAATAGCTAGAGAGGCTCAGAAGGTAATATATGATGGTAATGAAATCCTTAAGCCTAGGCAGAAACCTAGTTGCGCTAAGTACACTGAGGAAGATATGCAATTTGAAGAAGTCAATAGGGAGAAAATGGATAAGAAGCTAAAAGATCCTGAGTGTAAAAAGCAAAACATTACGTTCAAACCCCATGATTACACAAAAAAAAATTAGATCTCTCTGAACAGGTTTAAGCCCCAAACCCAATTAACCCCAGAACAAATTTTTTGGAAGAAAGATATGGATAAACAAAAAGCAAGTGAACTTGTTGAAACAAACCCTCCCCTTAGGAAAGTGCCTGCAGCTATTGTGTATCCTCCAAATACACCAATGAATTAGTTCCTAGAACTATTTCCACTAATAGCAAGACCTTAATCAGCCTGTATGTTGTTTATCAACTATTTGTTGATTTTGAGAAAACGTGTAAGAAAAGGATCACACCCACTGGGATTACTGAAGGGGAAAGGGGTTTTGAGCAAACTAAAGAATGTTATTTAACTGAGGTCATGCCTTTCTTTAAACAATTAAAAGGTCAATTTGAGAGTCTTCAAAAAGGAATAAAATCAGATATTAAAGAAATGGAAAAGGAATTTGATGCAATGATAGTTGAGGTCAATGATTATGAACAGGAACTCAAATATAATGAAGTTGAAAGGAAGAACTTGCATATCTTAAATGAGAACTTGATTTCGAGTTGTGTTGCTCAAGATGTGTTTTATACTGTGACGAAGTATTCTATTACTGCATCTCAATTTCATGAATTATCTGTTGCTTTGAAAGTTTCCCATGATCGTGTCATTGAGCTTGAAAACAAAAACTCAAAACTAAATGAGAAAATTGATCAGGATGATCACGATAATTTGGTAAAACATCTTTCTAAGCTAGAAGTTGAACATTTTGATCTGCAACTAAAATATCAACATCTCAAAGAAAATGTTAAAACCTCAAACATCGAAACATCCTCAAATGTTCCAGAGTTTGATGCAGTTTTTCAAATAAACAAACATGACGAACAAATTCAAGCTCATTGTAACATGATCAGAAAGTTGAAAGCCCAAATTTCACAATTAAAGGGTGAAAAGAACAATGTGACTGGCTCCCAAATGCCTCCTTCTTTAGATTCTCAGTGTTCTCAAACTTTTCATCTTCAAAACTTGGTTAATGTTTTACAAAAGGAAAATGAGAGTTTTCTAGAAGAAAATAAAAAAGTTAAACGACACTTTAAAGAGTTATATGATTCAATGAAAGTCACTCGTGACAAGAATAACGAAAAAATAACATCTTTACAAAAGGAAATTGAGAATCTGAGGAGTCAGGAAAAAGGGAAAATGCCACTTGTCTTCAATGAGAATGTTGCATCAAAGTCATCTGCAGACTCTAAATATACTGTGACTGTTAAATACATTCCTCCTCATCTTAGGAATAACGAACTTGTATTTCATAACTATCTTGCTCGCCTTAAGGATAGTCTTGAATGTCTCCGTGAGATTGTAGAAGAGGACTTCATAAATAAGCCACTTGATAGTGAAATTAGGTTTGCTTGCATTCAGGCCAAACGATCTCAGGAGATGTTAGAATGTTTAATAGCAAAATGTCCTAAATCCTTAGGTTCGAAAGATAAAGCTGTGATGCCTTGTTCCATGCCTAGTGCTAAGTATACAAACCATTCTATGCCCATCATTAAGAAAGTGAATTTTAATGTGCCTTCAAGTAGTTCAGATCCCTGCACTTCTAGTTCAAGAATGCAAAAGGTAGCCCAACCAACTAATGTTCCCATAATTCCCTCTACAGGAGTAATCAGTGACATTAAAGCAATCGGGTCAAAGCTTCCAGGCAATACAAAGCAAGATAGGACCTCGCAAGCTAAGAATGTGCATTGGAAGAGAGTAGAAGACCACCCTAGGAACACTAAGTCTGAGTTGAATAAAACGAATCGTGTTGATTCTAGTATTAGCTATAAGCGTACTGTAATTAATTCGAATTCTGCTACTTTTGGCAAAACATGTAATGATGATTGCTTGGTTTCTGTTACTAGTCATGAATGTGGTGTGAATGATTTGATTAATGCTGTTAAATGCCCTGTTAAGATCGTTAATGCCATAAAACATGTTAAGAAGGGTAGAAAGCAATGGAGAAAGAAGGTTAGAAAATATTGGAAACCCACAGGAAGGAAATTTAGTAACATAGGTTATCAGTGGATACCTACTGGCCGCAAGTTTAATCTTAATGAGTTGTGCCCTAAATTTTATAAGTCAATGCCCATTAGCAAATGGATGCCTACTGGTAGAACTATTCCTTTAAGAAGTGAACATACTTTGAATAGGTCAAATACGGACACTAGCACTGTATCTATCCTTGATGATTCCATTGTTTCCACTTCCAATGTGGGTGTTCCAATCACTGTTACTAACTAAATGGAACCCATTCTTGCATGGGGATCCCAATTATCCATTCTTGTCTGTGTTCAACTGCAGATCGTTCAAATCGTTATGTGGTACCTGGACTCAGGCTGTTCCAAGCATATGACTGGAGATCGCTTGCGGCTCATGAACTTCGTGAGTAAATTCATCGGGACTGTTAGATTCGGGAACGACCATTTCGGTGCAATTATGGGTTATGCAGACTATGTTGTTGGTGAAAGTGTAATCTCCAGAGTATATTATGTTGAAGGTCTTGGTCGTAACTTGTTCTCTGTTGGTTAATTCTGTGATTCCGATATAGAAGTGGCTTTTAGAAAACATATTTGTTTCGTTAGAGAACTTGATGGTGTGGAACTGTTAAGAGGAACTCGTGGTTCAAATCTTTACACCATCTCTATCGAAGACATGATGAAGTCTTCTCCAATCTGCTTGTTGTCAAAGGCATCAAAAATAAAATCATGATTATGGCATCGTCGTCTCAATCACTTGAACTTCGGAACCATTAATAATCTTTCCAAAAAGGATCTTGTAAGAGGCTTACCCTGTTTAAAGTATGAAAAAGATCATCTTTGTTCAGCATGCCAATTGGGAAAAAGCAAAAAATATGCCCACAAACCCAAACCCAAACCCACCAACTCAGTAATGGAAGTTCTTCATACCATTCATATGAATTTGTGCGGACCAATGAGAGTGCAAACGATAAATGGGAAGAAATATATTTTAGTCGTTGTGGATGACTACTCTCGATTTACTTGGGTAAAGTTTTTGAGGACAAAGGATGAAACTCCAGATGTCATCATCAAACTTATCAAGCAGCTTCAGGTTCGACTCAACAATACTGTTAGAATTGTTCGAACAGACAATGGCACATAGTTTGTTAACAAAAACTTAAGTCAATTTTATGAAAGTGTTGGAATCAGTCATCAAAGAAGTATTCCTCGAACTCCTCAACAGAACGGTGTAGTTGAAAGACGAAATCGAACTCTTGTGGAAGCCGCAAGAACAATGCTAATTTATTCAAAGGTTCCAATGTTTCTTTGGGCTGAAGCCATTGCCACTGCTTGCTACACCCAAAATCGTTCCCTTATACACACCTCCCATGAAAAAACTCCATACGAACTTGTCCATAAACGAAAACCTGATCTCTCATACCTTCGTGTGTTCGGTGCTTTGTGCTATCCAACGAATGACGGTCAAGATTTAGGTAAATTAAGAGCTAAGGCGGACATTGGAGTTTTTGTAGGTTATGCATCAAACAAGAAGGGTTACCGAATCTACAACAAAAGAACTCGAGATATCATGGAAACTATTCATGTCACGTTCGATGAGCTGTCCGGGCAAATGGATCCAGGACAATCCAGTTCTGGACCCGCATCTCAACCTTCATTAAGTAGTCCTATTGATTCGTCTCTTGTACAAAATCTCTCACCAGCAACTCCTTATGTACCTCCTTCAGAAGATGATTTGAAGAAATTGTTTGATCCAATGCTTGATGAACACTATGAGCCAATTTCTAATGATCTATCAATTCCATCAATAGAGGCTGCTCCTATCCCTGTCAATGAAGTCAACCCTTCAGTATCTATGTCATTAAGTCAAGAAGCGCCTGCTGCTGATCACTCTGTCTCATCAAAAAATCATCAATCATCGAGTGTACATCATGGAATTATGTCTGGCACCTATGATGGAGATAATCCCTTTGCTACTCCTGAAGATGCCCCCTTTGAGAACATATTTGCTCCTGAACCATCATTAGAACCATCTTCATCAGGAGAAAACGACTCTGCTACTCCAGTTCCTCAACAACAACCACATGAACACCTTAGAAAATGGACACATGATCATCCATTGGACAACATCATTGGAAACCTTTCTCGTCCAGTATCCACTCATAAACAACTTGCAACTGATGCCTTATGGTGCTTCTTTAATTCCATACTATCTAAGGTCGAACCAAAAGACGTTAAAACTGCCATGAATGAAGACAGTTGGTTCAATGCCATGCAAGAAGAAATTCATGAGTTTGATCGACTAGATGTATGGGAATTAGTACCTGCTCCTGATTGTGCTATGATCATTGCTCTAAAGTGGATCTTCAAAGTAAAACTTGATGAGCATCGTGATGTGTTAAAGAACAAGGCTCGATTAGTTGCAAAAGGATATCGTCAAGAGGAGGGTATTGACTTTGAAGAATCATTTGCTCCAGTTGCACGTATCGAGGCAATCCGAATCTTCCTGGCTAATGTTGCAAGTAAGAACATGGTTGTCTATCAGATGGATGTAAAGACGGCTTTTCTTAATGGAGATCTTAAAGAAGTCATATACGTCAGTCAACCGGAAGGTTTTGTGAATCCAGAGCATCCTACTCATGTCTATCGCTTAAAAAAGGCCCTTTACGGTTTGAAGCAAGCTCCAAGGGCATGGTATGATACGCTATCAAAGCTTCTTCTATCTACCGGATTCAGCAAAGGAGCAGTTGATCCAACATTGTTCACCAGAATGTCAGGCAAACATTTAATTCACGTTCAAATTTATGTTGATGATATTATTTTTGCCTCGACTGACCCCAATGAATGTAACCGTTTTTCTAATGACATGGGTTCCAAATTTCAAATGTCTATGATAGGACAAATGTCATTTTTCTTGTGATTACAAATTTCACAAAGTCCCGGAGGCATTTTTATAAATCAATCTAAATATGCAAATGAGATTTTAAAGAAATTTGGATTTGATTCTTGTGATCCTGTTGACACTCCCATGATAGAGCGTACTAAACTGGATGAGGACCACTCAGGGATCATGGTAGACCAAACGAAATATCGTAGTATGATTGGATCCCTGATGTACCTCACAGCCAGTAGACCAGATATTCTGTTCGCTGTATGCATGTGTGCTAGATACCAGGCTAAGCCTACCAAAAAGCACCTTGAAGCGGTTAAACGGGTCTTTCGGTATCTCCAAGGAACCATCAATATGGGTCTTTGGTACCCGAAGGACACCGGTATGTCACTAACAGCCTATACAGATGCTGATCATGGAGGATGTCAAGATACACGTCGAAGCACGTCAGGAGGTGCTCAGTTTTTTGGGTGATAAGCTTGTGAGCTGGTCTTCTAAGAAACAAATGAGTACTTCTATATCCTCTACAGAGGCTGAATACATAGCCATGTCATCTTGTTGTGCTCAAATCCTATGGATAAGATCCCAATTATCTGACTATGGCTTTGAATTCAACAAAATCCCTCTGTATTGTGATAACAAAAGTGCCATTGCTCTCTTATGCAACAACGTACAACACTCAAGAGCAAAGCACATCGACATTCGACATCATTTCATCAGGGAGCAAGTGGAAAACGATGTGGTGGAACTTTATTTTGTGAGGACTGAATACCAGTTAGCAGACATCTTCACCAAAGCTCTTCCTAGAGAACGTTTTGAGTTTATCCTCCCACGACTTGGTCTAAAAAGTCTACAACCGGAAACACTTAAACGTCTTCAAGAAAAAGAAGAGGAGTAAAAGGTTTCTTCATCCATCTCTTGTAAATAGTTATTCAAAAAGCAAAATACAAAATTACAAAATCAACAAAAAGCAAATAGAAAAAATATAAAATTTTCAAAATCCATAAAAATTAGAAAATCTTGAAAAATCCCAAAAATATTGTTATTTTTCATGCTTACCTTATTCGATATCATCTACGGACTTTTTTTTGACATTCAAAGAATGTCACGGGCTTTTAGATGTTCTTTGAATGTACATAATTTGTTTAAAAAAATGTTTTGAGAGAATGTGAAACAAAGGCTTATAGTCATTTCAGTCTATAACCCGTTTTTAAAGAAAGAACAGAGCCATGCTTTATCTTATTTTTCACATCTGCATGCTCTGATTCTAAAAACAAATGTTTGTCACGAAAACGACAAATGTTTTCTTCACGAGTATTTTTCCTTCTAATAATTCTTCTGCAAAATATTTGTTATCTAAATTGAAAACTAATAAAAATAACTCGATCCAAATTTTTGAAAATCATCTGAACTTGACATTAGTCAAAATATCTATCTCTCAACCAACAACTTATGTCATTGATTGAGGGGGAGAATGATTTCATTTAAATCAAAAGGTTATTTGTCATACAACTGGTTTAGACCAAGGTTTATGTCATGTTTTCAAAAGATACTCAAGCGTGTTTTTGGAGTTTAAAGTCTCAGCTTTGATCCTTATCGGTTAAATGTTTTCATAAGCAAGTCACAATTCTCCTCAAAAAGTTTTCAAAATCAATTTAAATCTCTAGAGATCACAAATCTCAAATGATTTAAAAATTGTGATCGGGGGAGAATTTGTGATTTAAATTGGATTTAAACTGATAATTAGATAAATGGTTCTATAATGATTTACAAGCTCTCCTCCCCACATGTGCCAAACGATTTCAAATTTTCCATGCACATGTTGAGGGGGAGCATCTATTTCAAACCAAAAAGGATTGAAACGTGATTGATTTGTTTCAATGTGCAGGTTTTCCCTAATATGTGCAAACCACTTTTAAATCTCTATGCACATATTGAGGGGGAGCAATTTGTTGAAACCACGTCCTTTCCAAAAATACCCTTAACAAAGTATGAAAAATACTAATTTTGATTAGGAAAGTGATGTTGATATCTTTTAGAAAATGGTAATCAAAGAAGTGAATCCTTCCTCTGGCCTCCGTGTGCCAAAACGATTTCAAATACATGATGCACACGTTGAGGGGGAGCTCTTTTTCTAAAAATATCAAAAACAATTCAGGTACAAAATGCTTTGATAATATATCACAAGTATTTGGATTGATTTTTCAAATGGTTTTCAATTGGTTCCAATGGCAGATGAACAATACCAAATAGACCGACCAAATTTACTTTTATGTTTGGTGATATAAGGATGGGTAGGTTAGGTATTCGTTCCCACGATCCCGCCAGAGCCGGAGGGATCTACCCAGGGACAATCCACTACATAGTGTAGAGTCCTTAGGTATGATGAAAAAAAAGGGGAGAAAAATGAGAAATGGGAAGAGTGTGGACTGAGATAGAGCTAGAACTGGAATAAACCCAACAAGGTTCTAGTTATGAAGTCTCGGTAAGCACTGAAGGGGTTGAAGAATGAAAAAGAATTAAATGTGAAAAGGGTGAAAAGAAATAGCCCTCAATTCATATGCTACTGGTGGTTACTAAGGTAACACTGGTATTGAAGACAAGACATCATGGACCCAGTGATGCATTGCACTTAACTTCCCAAGCCACTCAAGTTCCTCTTAAAAGGACTTGTTTCATTCTCACGGGGAACCGACATAATCTATCGACTTTCTCTTAGAGATTGTTGATATTGAAAAAGGAGACCCTCTCCCTAGTCTCCGGCATAGGATCCAAATGTGCAAAATTGAGTCTAGAGCCACGAGATCATCAATAAATCTCTTTAGAACACTATCAATGAAGACTCTCTGTTTCACACAATGTGGAAAGAGAGATTATATTTTAAGAGTCCTACGCATTATCCTTGTGGTATTGCCAGAACATCTGAGTGATATGTAAACATATTCATAATGACGATGGAAAACCTTCTAGAGCCAACATCAAACAAGCTCTCGGTAGGTGGCATGTGAGATCTATCCAATAGATCAACCATGTGACAACTGAATAGAAACAATGGGGCGATTCAAAATTTTGAATCAATCCTGGTTCAGGTTATGGATTGACGGATACCTTTGAAAAACCGGTCGGTGTGCTTAAAATTCTTTTCTCTAGCACATCAACTGTGTATTAATATTTCAATAATAAAAGGTGTTTATGATTGATAATTGATTTTCCTTAAAACCTTCGCTGTATTGCAAAAACAATTTATTAAGCAATACTCGATTGTCTTTCAAATCTCTCTTAATCAATCAGTGAATCTCAAATTCGCTGGTTCACTCACTCCGTGTTGTCTTCTTTGAGACGTTCCGGTTTGAGAACATCTAGAGCAGTTGCGAAACCCTGTCAAGGAGATTCTTCAGAATTATACCTGATCACAAACAGTACTTGTACTGATCAACGGGGAACCGTGGGCCGTGTACCTCAATTCAACGAAAGTGATCAAAGACACTTTCGTGCGCTTTATTGCTAACTGTTGTATGCAGGTACGCCTGACGTTTGCAGCTGATCATAATGGAGAAGTCAATCCATAGTCGCATGCTCACACAACACATTCAATTCTAAAGAAATCATGATAAGTGCATCAACGACTCGGATATTTTCACTCCATGCTTCTGCTACGCTGCTGCAAATATCATGAATCAACTAAAGCTTCCGCTACTCTGATGAAAAGATTTCATGATCCAGAATGTGAGCATGTCGGTCCAAAAGTCACAACTTCACATAATGTCAACACCATAATGGAAGATTCAGAGATTTATGGTAGCTGATGATCTCAATGCTGGCTCAAAACTCATTATCACGTGGATCAGTTAAAGACCTCCACTTGGTTTAATCAAACATGCAAAAAATGAAGAATCAATGACTACGGGCTACTAAGCAAGGAACATTAACAAGAATCCAAGAACAATCTTAATGTAATATCTGTTTGTATTCAATGTATTTTGAGGTGACCTCCCTTAGGGGGAGATTTTTAGGATTTAGTAAATCCAGTTATTAAAGTGTCGGTCACCTCAAGTATATGTAATCTTTAGAATGCTCGTAGTCGTAGTTATTTAATGTTAAGTAGTATTTAGTTAAGTAACACCGTGGAGGATGGACGGGTCTTTACCCACTGTATGCCTGATCCACAACCCGTAGGTGGCGTTTTATGTAAGACTATAAATACCCTCTACCACCCAAGGTAGAGGGTTGGAGCTCATAATAATATTTTCACTTTCTCTCACTAAGTTCGCAAACCTCTAATTCTTTCTCTCTCTAAAACCTTAGATTATACGCCTCATATTGATCATGGTTTGATGTATTTGTGAAATCCAATATGTTACACTAACCCGTACAGGGTAGTGTATCAAGTTCACCAGGAGGGTACTACCCACACTCCACCTGCTCACTTCGAGATTGTCACTACTATCACCATTATACCTACCAGTTCCACTACTCCTACACCCTCACCAAGGCATCAAAGAGATCCACTTCTCAGTTGGGAGATACCTGCTGGCAAGAGGATCTGCCTCTTTGCATCATCACCATCATCCTCTGGTACGCCACCTCCTAGCGTGTTCGAAGTTGGAGAAACTTCGGAAGCAGCCACTGCTAGACCACCAACTCTCGACACAGTTATGGCACGCATAATACGTCATGAGGAACAAATAGAAGAGATGTCGGACCATCTGGAAGTATTACCATTAGAAAGGATTGAAGGAATTGAGGATGTGGTGGAAGAAATGCAAGCACTTGGCGAAAGACTCAAGGAATGCAACGACAATATTGGAACAACTTTGGTGGAAACTCGTGAGAAAATGAAAGAGATAATTGCCTGCCTTGAAGACCACATCGAAGGAGGTACTCAATAGACTCCGAGAGACACACGGGAACGTCTCGCAGAGATTGAGAGTCGGTTGGCACGTTTCAAGACCGCTACTACAGTAGCACTAACTCAGTCAGGGTATCTGGAGGGTGTCGTAGAATTTCTAAGACGTACTATGGAGAGTAGGGAAAATGAGGCCAACAACAGATTTGCCAGGATGGAGGCCCAGCTCAGAGAGTTAGAGCAATGGAAGGCAACTCAACAAAGTTAGCTTGGGGCGGCACCGGGAAGCGCTTAAGTTACACTAGTTATTGTTATAAGCATCGTGATGAGTGGTTTCAATAAAAACACTGGTAGTAGTCTTGTTGTATGACAAACTAGAGCGAGTCAATGAACGCATGCTATGTATCGGCCCTATGAGCCTGGAATCTTCTTAGAATGTAATCGAATTAATGGTGATGAAAAATTATGAACAACGTCTTGTGAATTATATCCTTATGTTAAACTTGCTCCAACCAAACTCCGCTTTCTTAACGTCATCATAATAGACTAGGTCTACGTAATATCCATTTAATACAACATAGAAAATACCATATTGAGAAGAGTGCATGTTGAAATTTTGGAGGATCTCCACCATGGTACCCATACTCATAGAAAACTCATTGTTGTCATTTCTTGTGGTTGAAGGAAAATGTTTCCAGTAAAGCAGAACATGGACACAACCACCGTTGAGAAATTTGTTACTGAGCGAGTTGCTGCAAGGATTGCTAACTATCAAGCCAATCACAACATCAACAACATCATCCAGGGGAACATGGAAGAAGTTGTGTTAGGAATTAGAAATTCTATAGTGAAGCATCGGTCACCCAAATATTATCTAGCATAAGTTAGCTCGTAGACATATCATTTATTACGTTACTTGTTAGTTAGTTATTAGTGTAGTTTAGTCTAGTGCATCACCGTGGAGTAAGGACGGGTCTTTACCCATTGTATGCCTGATCCACAGCCCGAAGGAGGGCGTGCTTCTATGTATAAACAGCCCTCTCCCCATAAGGGACAGGGTTGGATGTTCATTTGGAATCTAACCTTCTATGTCTTTCTCTCACTAGAACATCTCTCTTTCTCTCTCTAAACATTGTATACGCCCATATGTTATTGGTTTGATGTGTTTGTGAAATCCTATAATCTACAATTGGTATCAAGAGCCATGGTTAGATCACTCATCTTTCATGCTCTTTGTTTTGGTGGATTTCATAAGGTTTTTGGGGTTATAAGTGTTTAGGAGAGTTTGAATCATTTGCTCAATTTCTAATGTTAAAGTTTGAATTTTGATTGTACTTTTGTGTTTAGGATCATCATATGTGTTTAGGTTTTGAATTGAAAGGCTCGAATCATTGTGGTTTGGCTGTTTTTGATTGATAAAGTGGGTGTTCTTTAATATTGTACGAAGCGAGTTGAGCCACGGTGTTGCATTTCTAAGAAGCGAGTTGCTTTGCTATTAGAAGCGAGTTGGTTTATGCGACTTGGCTATTAAGCGAGTTGATTCTTTAAGCGACTTGAGTTCTAAAGCGACTTGGCTATTAAGCGAGTTGTATTGGCAGTGAGTTGGTTTATGCAACTTGGTTGTTAAGCAAGTTGTCTCTGTATGCGACTTGGCTATTTAGCGAGTTGACTCTTTATGCGACTTGGGTTTTAAGGGAGTTGTTTCATTAAGCGACTTGTCTTGTAAGCGAGTTGACTGTTTAGCGAGTTGATACCAAAGCGAGTTGACTATTTAGCGACTTGTCTATTTAGCGACTTGTCTATTGAGACTTGTCATTTCTTCGTGCTACGTTTTACGGTTGTTCTTTTTGTTTAGTAAAATCCCGTGAAAGAATCATTTCCCGGTTTAATCAAAGAATAATAAAAATCCCGTAAATTCTGACACTCATGGATTATACCACTGATCCATTAATTTCCAATGTCCTCAAACTATATGACTCAGTGGACTGCAAACAAAGTACGTACTACTCAGAAAGCCTTTCCTTAACAGATTCAATCAATGATGATCAAAACACCATGTACTCTGATTCAAATCCCAAGAAATTACACCAGCTTATGCTGCAAAATGCCTTGCAAATGGAATGCAGCCTTGAGCCATATCAACTACTCCACTCTCATCTCTTACAGCTCTTATCTACAATTGTGGATCGAACATGCAGTGTTCTTTTCCGTCAGGAATTACCTACATTGACGAGAACCTTGCTGACGAACTTAGAATTATTAAAGCATCAACGTACCAAAAAAAAAGGCACCGAAAGATGATTCCAATGCTGCACTTCAGGTAATCCACAACCAATTCCAGCCATTTATCAATGGGGAATATTCCGCAGACTTCGATCAATACTCAACTGGAATTTCTTTCAAGAAACATACTGGAATGGAAATTCAGGAGTTCATCGATACATTTATCCGACTAATGGATAATGTGAAAAAGTACATTGAGGAAGCTGCTCAAAAGGATGATTTCGTGAATGAATGTCAAGTGCAATTAGGAGATAGTGGTGAAACTTCGGGTAATATTTCAGTTGAAAGGACGAGTGTTGCTTGATCTGCGCAAAACCGTCAAGTCAAACAGACTTAAAACAGCTCAGACACAAATACAATGAAGTCCTGGAGAATATAATGGATTCCCGGGTCGTTAAGTCCCACGGAGACTCAATGGTGTGTTAAACACTTGATCAGACGATAGAATGATCACTAATGATAGCGATCAGAAAGGATTTGGATAAGATAATTACACTACTGAAAAAGTTTATAAAATAAAGCGACTTAAATGCAAATTAAAAGAAATTAAAAAGTTAAAAATATTAAATAAACGCTATCACTATTTTTACAATGATGAACGTTTAAAACCTAAAACTTAAAACTTACGTTTAAATAAAAATAACGTAAACGTACAAAATAAAAAGTGAAACTTACACAATATAAATCCTAAAAATATGAAAAATACATTTTTACAAACCTAATGATAAGAAAAAAATTTTAGAAAAAGAAAATTATTTTTACAACTATTTAATTAATTATTATTAATTAAAAACTATTTTATACTATTTAATAATACTCAAAAATAAAAGAAAATATAAAATAAGACTAGAAAAATAAAATTAAGACTTAGAAAAATCTAAAATATGATAAAACTAATTTTAAAACAGAAAATATATTTTTTAGACTTTTTATGTATTTATTATTAATTAAAAACTATTTAAAACTAATTTAAATTATTAAAAATACCAAATAAAAGGAGAAAAATAGGGAAAAATACTTTTTAGGCTTTTTATATTTATCTTAACTTAATAAAAATGAAAAATTATTTTTTTGAACCTTTTTCTAATTTTTTATATTAAATGCTATTTAAAAATGCTTAGAAACTAGATAAAATGCAGAAAAATACCAAACAAGCTAGGAAAAATCTGAAAAGTTCAGGAAATGCTTAAAATAATATAAGGAATAAAGGAAAAATATAAAAACCAGGTGCTATGTGGAGGAATTAAGAACTGCTTAACAAGTGCTTATTATTAAGCAACCCAAATAAGCCAAATGGACAATTTATGCTACCAACTGTTTACCAAAGCTATGATAAGCTAAAATGACCAAAATGCAATAAGTTTTAACAAGCTAAACCAACAGAATCACAATATGCTAAGATTTGAGGTTGTGAGCTTTTAAAAGCTAAAACAGTTCCCTGGTAGCAACTTTAAGCTGATGCACAAGCTTAACAATAAGCTCAAACTGGAAACTATAAGTTGTAACCTAGAGAAGACCTGGTTGAGATTGAATGTACCAAATTTCAGGCCATGAAAAGCTCTTATAAGCTCTGTACATGAGCTGCAATAACTGAGGAAATCTCAGTATTCACTGAGATCTGTGGTGCAGGGGAAATGGGGCCTAAAAGGAGCTTATGCACAGGCTTATACAGGGAGCTTATGGGAAAACCAACATTGCAGTCTTCAAGACCACCTATCTGACTAACTCTAGACCAAAAATGAGGCCTTAACTACTTGAATTAACAACTGTGCAAGGTCTGCAAGTTGCTTACAAAAAACTGCATTTGGACATGGTTTTGACTTTTACAACAGATGTGATGTTTGACTTTTGTGAGATTTGATCTCAAATGCTTGGTTGAATTCGATGTTCTAAACTAAAGTAAGACTAATAGAAGCTAGCTCAACAGTTTCTAAACCTATATGCAACATTTTAGCTTCTAAATCTAACTGAATCAGTAGCTAGAACAAATTTTAGAAAAATTTGACTATTAGTGATATAAGATGCAAGAACTTGATTCATTTGACTCTGTAATACCTAGATTGGACTAAAGAAGCTGAGCTTGGCTAGTTTTCATTCCTCTTACTCAGTATACCAGCTAGAACCAAACACTCCTAATACTACTGTTATGCAATTTAAAATACTTAAACTACCAATATGACTTAGACCAATGATCAAACTAAGCTTACTCATGTCTAATATAACTAAATAAACATATTAAAAGCAATAGTGACCACAGATACATGTGCAAGCTCAAACTGCAATATAGGCTTGAAATTAGAAAGTGAGAAAACCACTCACATGAGTTCCAGCTATTGCAGGCCAACACCAAACACAAAACCAAACTAACCTAATCTAATTTCAACCCAAAATTCACCTCTGCAACATCCCAGGATCCAATTCCCATTCTTGACCAATTTCCTTGACTTTTATTGACCATCAGTGAAACTTGCTCAAAAATGATTAGCAGGCTTACCAAAGCTTATCATAAGCTTAAATGAGCTTATTTAATCTTAACATGAACTTATTATAAGCTTGGATATCAAAGTTGAATCTAGAAATTTCCACAGTAAGCTTGAAAATATGAATCTTAAACAAGACCTTGAATTAAACTTGAGAAACAGATTAAATTGATGAAATAACTTGATGTGAATACAATGGAACAGAAAACTACATCTTAGAACATTAATTAAGCTTAATTAATAAAAAACGACATACAAATTTTATTAAAAATTAACTACTTCTCAAAGTTGCTTCTTTCTTCCCTTTTTATAGTCCCACTAGTCTCTTCTCACATATCTGAATAAATCCCACCATAAATCCTGACCCTTGGATCCTTTGAAGCTCATCTTGACCATACATTCATTTTGGCGGGAAATGAGATTTTTGGCAGTTTTTTAGGATTGAGTGAGATTAGGGGTGAAGCAATAAATGCTATTTGGAGTTGTGAGGAGGTGGGGGGATAGGGAAGAAGATAAGGTGAGGAGGGGGTGGTAAGTTGAGTGTTGCAGGGAAGTTACAGGCTAGTGGGGAGGGTGAGTTGTTTTTGGCGCGTTTGGGATTAGTCAAACCATTTTGACTAGGCAGAGCTAATAATCCAGGGGTCCAAAATGATAAATGACAGGGGTCCAAGAGTTGTTAAGGGTCAAAATAGGTTTAGGCTTTAATAATTGACAAGGTCTAAAGTGTAACTTCTGAAATCCCAAGGACCAGTTCTGCCAAATCTCAAAGTTGCTCCAAGGACTGAAATTGACAAGTTTCAAAAGTACAGGGACCAAATCTGTCATTCTCAAATTTTCCAGGGGCCAATTCTGTCAATTTTGAAACTTGGAGGACCAAATTTGAAATTTTCTCAAACTTTTTACATTTTTCACCAAAGGACTAAATTTGACAACTTATGATTTTAAAAGGACCTTAGGTGATTTTTCTTTTGAAATTTTGTGCTCAGGGACTGTTTTTGACAATTTTTGAAACTTGGGGGACTGAAACTGCAATTTTTGCAAATTTGATATGTTTTTCATCTGATTTTGATATTTTTGTATTTAAAACACATAAAACACTTGTTTGTGATATTTTGATCATTTTGATGTGTTTCTGAGTGTTTTCAGATGATTTTGCAGTTTAAAAGGTATAAAAATGATGAGTATTTAGACACTCATCAATCCCCCACACTGAGATATTGCTAGTCCCTAGCAATGATTTGAGAAAACATAATGGATTTGAATCTCTTTACCAAAAGCCATTACTTCTGGAGTAGCCAAATGTTTCAGTTCAAGTAAGAACCATGGTACACCGATAACCATGTGATTTTGAGCAAACCACCAGCTTTCAACGGATTTGATTTTGTCTTTACCAGAAGCCGTACCCTTCTGGACTAGCCAACTCTTAGATAAATTATCAACATTATCTTTGGTGAGCTGATTACCAATTATGGTTTTTCCACTGCCTTTACCACAAGCCATAATCTTGCGGGCTAGCCAACTCTTCACTTTTTAAGATATGGTGAGCTGAATACCATACAATTTTGGGCAAATTGCAAGCCGTCAACGGATTTGAGGAATCTTTACCAAGAGCCGTTTGCTCCTGGATTAGCCAATCCTTTTGTCTTACAGACATGGCGGACTGATAACCAGATGAGTAAGTGTAAAACACTTACTCCAAAAAAAAATTTTGGCCAAAAACGGGGGAATTGGTATAATTATATGATAGAATTCGTGAGAATTCCCCCCCACACTTAGAAATGAATATTGCCCTCAATATTCAAAGTACCGGCGGTTATGCCGAAACAAAGAACGTAAAAGGGAAATACTACGGCCATTATTTAGAAAGGTTTTTTTTTTTTTTTTTTTTTTTTTTTTTTTTTTTTTTTTTTTTTTTTTTTTTTTATAACATGTGGGGCACTCCCCCACACTTAGGGTGGACACATGGGTGAAAACCCATGTTAAGCTACTGCTTTTTGATTACCGAGTCGCTAGCTTGACTCGACCCCAAATTCATTGGTTCATGGGGAAGTAAAGTGGAAGAGACAATCTCCATCGGACTTTCATTCAAGATGTTTGGACAAACATTTGAAGCACGTGAAAGTTCCACACCGATGAGATATACATAGAACCGGCTAAAAAATGATAATTGAAAATGCCGGGGTCAAAGATAGTGTCTTCATTCCCGAAGGAGTGAAGATGAAGGGAAATCACAAGATATTTGAGGAAAGGAAGAAAGGTCTTGATAACAATCAAGATCCATTCTTCATCCTCACATGTAGACGTATCGGGAGGAAGGGTGAAGGTAGTATCATTGATAAGCAAACTCGTATGATAGAGTACACCTTCCTCCAAGCTAATATCATCCTCAAGATCAAAATAGAAATGATCATGTTCCGGAGGAGACATGTCATGAGAGAGTTCACCGGAGAACTCTTCATGATGAGAATCATTCACATGGAGTGAAATTGTGAACTCTTGTTCCATTGTGGACTCATCACTATCCTCAATCTAAGCATCAAAGAGTGGATTCTCAGAAATTGAAGTGAATTCAGAGTTGAATTCAAATAGAGGATTGGTGAAAGTAGCTTTGAATGTTTCGGGAACAAAGTGATCAACATTCTCGATTGGACTGTTAGGATAAGAAGTGAGTGAACGATCATTATCAATGAGACTTTCAGTCTCTTCCAGATCGGCTTCGAAATCAAAGAGTGGATTGAAGTGAGTGAGTTCACCGGAGAACTCCTCAAGAAGGGGATCAGCATCAGATTGAGGAAGTGATGCCTCAACGTACTCGATGTTTCCAAAGGAAGCACAATCATCGCTAAAATCAGAGAAAGTTTCCAAATGATCTTGAGAACACTCAAGAGGGAAAGGAATATCACACAGATGCTCGAGAATTCCCTGTGACTCTCTTGGGATTGGGACAAGGTTCTCAACACTAGACTTTATGAATTCGTCCGATTCCTTTTCAGGAACAGTGTCAAGATGCTCATCCCCCATGTTCAGAGAGTGAGTGGGAGCTTCGGGTGTGATAACAACAGACTGAGGGATTTTAGAAGGACTAGCATACATATGTTTTATACTTAACATTTGTTCTTCTGCTAGTAATTCCATCATAGTCTTTTCTCCCTGACTTTTCATGGAAGGAATTTCAACTGATGAACTTGATGAACCGTTATAAAATTGTAGGATATCAAGGATATCTTCATCATCATCGTCATCAAGAATGAAACGGAATCGAGAGCTAGATTTGGCGGCTTTTTCTATTGCAATTGATTCCCTAATAGATTGTTCAAAGGCAATTTGGGAATCTAATTTAGCAGCCCGCTCTTCGGCTAACAAAACTTCCATGGATTTCTCATTTGGATTATCTTGGGAGGACATAGCCGACTCCTCCTTAAGTTCTTTTAATAACTCCAGAGTCTCCAGTAGAAGATCTGTCGTAGTTTCATGAGGAGTCGCTTGAATCATTTGGTATTGTGGAGGTTGGTCTTGATATGAAGAGCCGTAATCGTTACAAGGAAATGGGTTCCCTGTTTGACAATCCGAGCTAGAGTGAGGACCTCCACAATACTCACAACAGTAAAACTGATGTGGCTGTGAGTGGTATGTGTTGTAGTCATAATTGTTATCAGGAACCTGCTCATAGACAAGCGTGCTTCCTGATTGACAATCAGAACTGGAGTGTGAACCACCACAGTACTCACAACAGTAAAACTGCTGAGTCTCACAGTGTGGTAGCTGATGGAATAAATCAGTCGTGTTATGGTAGGAATAGGGATCTTGGTTATAGACAGACCCGTTTCCTGACTCCACCATGCCACAACTGGGGCAATTGCCACCATTATAAGGACCACCACACCATTGACAACCAAGAGGGTGAGGATAAGACATAGAAAGAATCAAAGGTTATCAGAGGGTAAGAAATGAAGAATCAAACAGGTGAGAGGGTAAAGAGGAATATTTTTGATGTTTTTGAAAAACATGCTATAAAAACAAAGAAGGAAAATATTTTTGGATTTTCTGATAACTTTACAAAAACTTTTTACAAAGGATGGGATATGTGCAAGAATGGATCTGAAAATGGCTAAACACACGCTAAAGCCTCCCCGGCAGCGGCGCCAAAATTTTGATCTGCGCAAAACTGTCAAGTCAAACAGACTTAAAACAGCTCAGACACAAATACAATGAAGTCCTGGAGAATATAATGGATTCCCGGGTCGTTAAGTCCCACGGAGACTCAATGGTGTGTTAAACACTTGATCAGACGATAGAATGATCACTAATGATAGCGATCAGAAAGGATTTGGATAAGATAATTACACTACTGAAAAAGTTTATAAAATAAAGCGACTTAAATGCAAATTAAAAGAAATTAAAAAGTTAAAAATATTAAATAAACGCTATCACTATTTTTACAATGATGAACGTTTAAAACCTAAAACTTAAAACTTACGTTTAAATAAAAATAACGTAAACGTACAAAATAAAAAGTGAAACTTACACAATATAAATCCTAAAAATATGAAAAATACATTTTTACAAACCTAATGATAAGAAAAAATTTTTAGAAAAAGAAAATTATTTTTACAACTATTTAATTAATTATTATTAATTAAAAACTATTTTATACTATTTAATAATACTCAAAAATAAAAGAAAATATAAAATAAGACTAGAAAAATTTTATTAAGACTTAGAAAAATCTAAAATATGATAAAACTAATTTTAAAACAGAAAATATATTTTTTAGACTTTTTATGTATTTATTATTAATTAAAAACTATTTAAAACTAATTTAAATTATTAAAAATACCAAATAAAAGGAGAAAAATAGGGAAAAATACTTTTTAGGCTTTTTATATTTATCTTAACTTAATAAAAATGAAAAATTATTTTTTTGAACCTTTTTCTAATTTTTTATATTAAATGCTATTTAAAAATGCTTAGAAACTAGATAAAATGCAGAAAAATACCAAACAAGCTAGGAAAAATCTGAAAAGTTCAGGAAATGCTTTAAATAATATAAGGAATAAAGGAAAAATATAAAAACCAGGTGCTATGTGGAGGAATTAAGAACTGCTTAACAAGTGCTTATTATTAAGCAACCCAAATAAGCCAAATGGACAATTTATGCTACCAACTGTTTACCAAAGCTATGATAAGCTAAAATGACCAAAATGCAATAAGTTTTAACAAGCTAAACCAACAGAATCACAATATGCTAAGATTTGAGGTTGTGAGCTTTTAAAAGCTAAAACAGTTCCCTGGTAGCAACTTTAAGCTGATGCACAAGCTTAACAATAAGCTCAAACTGGAAACTATAAGTTGTAACCTAGAGAAGACCTGGTTGAGATTGAATGTACCAAATTTCAGGCCATGAAAAGCTCTTATAAGCTCTGTACATGAGCTGCAATAACTGAGGAAATCTCAGTATTCACTGAGATCTGTGGTGCAGGGGAAATGGGGCCTAAAAGGAGCTTATGCACAGGCTTATACAAGGAGCTTATGGGAAAACCAACATTGCAGTCTTCAAGACCACCTATCTGACTAACTCTAGACCAAAAATGAGGCCTTAACTACTTGAATTAACAACTGTGCAAGGTCTGCAAGTTGCTTACAAAAAACTGCATTTGGACATGGTTTTGACTTTTACAACAGATGTGATGTTTGACTTTTGTGAGATTTGATCTCAAATGCTTGGTTGAATTCGATGTTCTAAACTAAAGTAAGACTAATAGAAGCTAGCTCAACAGTTTCTAAACCTATATGCAACATTTTAGCTTCTAAATCTAACTGAATCAGTAGCTAGAACAGATTTTAGAAAAATTTGACTATTAGTGATATAAGATGCAAGAACTTGATTCATTTGACTCTGTAATACCTAGATTGGACTAAAGAAGCTGAGCTTGGCTAGTTTTCATTCCTCTTACTCAGTATACCAGCTAGAACCAAACACTCCTAATACTACTGTTATGCAATTTAAAATACTTAAACTACCAATATGACTTAGACCAATGATCAAACTAAGCTTACTCATGTCTAATATAACTAAATAAACATATTAAAAGCAATAGTGACCACAGATACATGTGCAAGCTCAAACTGCAATATAGGCTTGAAATTAGAAAGTGAGAAAACCACTCACATGAGTTCCAGCTATTGCAGGCCAACACCAAACACAAAACCAAACTAACCTAATCTAATTTCAACCCAAAATTCACCTCTGCAACATCCCAGGATCCAATTCCCATTCTTGACCAATTTCCTTGACTTTTATTGACCATCAGTGAAACTTGCTCAAAAATGATTAGCAGGCTTACCAAAGCTTATCATAAGCTTAAATGAGCTTATTTAATCTTAACATGAACTTATTATAAGCTTGGATATCAAAGTTGAATCTAGAAATTTCCACAGTAAGCTTGAAAATATGAATCTTAAACAAGACCTTGAATTAAACTTGAGAAACAGATTAAATTGATGAAATAACTTGATGTGAATACAATGGAACAGAAAACTACATCTTAGAACATTAATTAAGCTTAATTAATAAAAAACGACATACAAATTTTATTAAAAATTAACTACTTCTCAAAGTTGCTTCTTTCTTCCCTTTTTATAGTCCCACTAGTCTCTTCTCACATATCTGAATAAATCCCACCATAAATCCTGACCCTTGGATCCTTTGAAGCTCATCTTGACCATACATTCATTTTGGCGGGAAATGAGATTTTTGGCAGTTTTTTAGGATTGAGTGAGATTAGGGGTGAAGCAATAAATGCTATTTGGAGTTGTGAGGAGGTGGGGGGACAGGGAAGAAGATAAGGTGAGGAGGGGGGTGGTAAGTTGAGTGTTGCAGGGAAGTTACAGGCTAGTGGGGAGGGTGAGTTGTTTTTGGCGCGTTTGGGATTAGTCAAACCATTTTGACTAGGCAGAGCTAATAATCCAGGGGTCCAAAATGATAAATGACAGGGGTCCAAGAGTTGTTAAGGGTCAAAATAGGTTTAGGCTTTAATAATTGACAAGGTCTAAAGTGTAACTTCTGAAATCCCAGGGACCAGTTCTGCCAAATCTCAAAGTTGCTCCAAGGACTGAAATTGACAAGTTTCAAAAGTACAGGGACCAAATCTGTCATTCTTAAATTTTCCAGGGGCCAATTCTGTCAATTTTGAAACTCGGAGGACCAAATTTGAAATTTTCTCAAACTTTTTACATTTTTCACCAAAGGACTAAATTTGACAACTTATGATTTTAAAAGGACCTTAGGTGATTTTTCTTTTGAAATTTTGTGCTCAGGGACTGTTTTTGACAATTTTTGAAACTTGGGGGACTGAAACTGCAATTTTTGCAAATTTGATATGTTTTTCATCTGATTTTGATATTTTTGTATTTAAAACACATAAAACACTTTTTTGTGATATTTTGATCATTTTGATGTGTTTCTGAGTGTTTTCAGATGATTTTGCAGTTTAAAAGGTATAAAAATGATGAGTATTTAGACACTCATCATTGCTGAATGCATAATATCAGATACAACTGAGAATGAAGTAACCAGCAGTTTGGTAACTCCTGATGTGGATACACATGTAAGACCAGTGGATGAACTGTTGTCATCTGATGAGGTACCCTTAACAGTTCAACATTATGCATCTGCTAGTCTACCTAAACAAACTGATTTTAAGCCTGAACATGATTCGGATGAATGTTCTCTAGTTGAGTCTGAGTCTAGAATTTTTAAAACAAATGAAATGGTTGAAAAAGGGGGTTTTGATGAACTTTCTAACAAATACTCAATTCTCGAAAAACACTGCATTTCCTTAGAAATTGCAATACAACAAAAGGAAGAAAGTTTTCTTGCTACAAAACCTTGCATAAATCCGGAATTCCCAGAATTTCGAGAATTTTTTGAACTTAACCTGTTAAAAACCCAGATTTAGGACAAAGACTCAACCATATGTAATCTGAAAATACAACTCTCAGATCTGCATAAGAAATATTATAAAGGGATGAACAATCTTAACTATGAGGTGAGTGATCCGATTAAATCTAGAAATGATGAATTAGCTTTATGTGTGACCAAGCTATTAAGGGAAAACGAGTCCTTAAGGAAGAACTTATTAGAGAGAAATTCTAAGCTGTTAGATCAAACAAACTCCTTGTTGGCAGACATTGATGCCCTCAAAGCCCAAATTCAGGATAAAAGCTTCACCATTGTTGCCTTAAAAAATGAGCTTAGGAAAACCATTAGAAATAGAGTGAACACTAAGTTTACAAAACCATCGACCATGGGGATGCCAATTGCACTTAACAATACAGTACGACCTGTAGTTAGGCAGCCAAATGCATTTTAGACAGAAATATTTAAATCCTCTAAATCTAAGCTTGCCTCCCAAGTTGATCAGAATATAGTTTTGTCAAAACCAATCACTTCACTAATTCATTAAGATATGATGAATAACAATCCACAGCTGAATGCTCAAAACTCTAAGTTCAGAAATATAAGGAGCTCATCTAGTCCATATAAGATGCATCAAATGGCTGACAAATCCCCTAAGAAACAAATTAATTGCAAAAGGACCAATGCTCAGAACAGGGATTTTGCTTCATCTAACTCAGCTAGAAGTTGTTTTGAGTGGATTCCTACTGGTAGACTATTTAAGTTCTTAGGTACCAAACGGACTTACTCACCTAGATCTTGTCTTAAGTGGATGCCCACAGGTAAAATCTTCAAGAATGTTGGACTTAAAGGGATTTCTATTAATGATACTCCTAGACCTGACTGTACAACATCAAAAAATGAGGATACATCTGTCACTAACCCAACTATTTGCAATACTACATGTGCTGTTAGTGCAAAGTGTCCTCAGTCTTTTTCAGGTACAATGCTCAATTCATTCATGAACATCATGACCTGGTTTCCAACAGAAATGAAGACTGCTCACTCTGGAATTCTAGCTTGTCAAAATTGATGTACCTCGTACTCTGACTCCTGATCCCCTCTTTACAGGACTCGTTCTCATTAAGTCTTGTACAAATTTTTTTTATACATTTAAAAAAAATAAAAAATTAGACTCGTTTTTACAAATTTCTGTCATCGATAACATCTACGGTCCTAGAAATGTCATTCAACAATGACACGGGGCTTTAGATGAAGTTCGAACAGAGTCTTTATAATCTTTAGTATTATTCGTCTTTACAATCATATACTTAAGTTGTTATAAACCCACTGTCAAGTTACTGAATCAATCAATGATTAATTTCTATCCAGTATCATTGATTGAGGGGGAGAATTGTGCACCTTCATTTGATTTAGTACTTGGGTTTGATTAATCATGATCATTTTGGTTGCATGTATCTGCATTCTTAATTGTGTGGTCTGGTTGTTGCATGCTATGTGGAGTTATTTTATGATTCTTGGTGTGATATAAGGTGTTTATCTGTTTTTATTGTATGTGTGTTGCTTATTTGGATCATGCGTGTTGACATCTTGCGAGTTGACCAACCTAGTTGATGCATGCGTGTTGCCAGGAATGCGAGTTGCTAAGTAAAGGGACTAAAAGTGTCAACCCTCTATAACTGTGTACTTATGTAAGCGGGTTGTGTCTTGGTCAAATAAAAAAAACACACTTGGTCAAAGCTCTTTTTTTACAAAAACTATTCTCTCTCAACTCTTTATTAAGCGAGTTAATCCTATTTGATTGTGTGGTAAGCCTCTTTGCTATCTGATCTTAATTATCATATCTTTATCATGATCTGTACTCGAACCCTGTCTCATTTTCAATATATCGTGCAGATTGTGTCCTTTCTCTCTCTCATCTCGATCAATATTCACTAACTATAGGTTTGTATATTTTTTATTAATGAAATTGAAAGTAGTCTTTGATGCTATTGAATAGGGGTGCTTACGTCATGTTATGTGTTGGGGTTGATTAGATGATTTAATTGGATTATTTTTTTGATGCGTGTTGAGGTTGATTATGTCTCGTGTAAAATGGTTATTGGACTTGTTTTGGTTGTTGCCCTAGTTCGTTGAATAATGATCCCTTTAGGCGTGTGATTTATCCGAGTGTTTATTATCATGTGTATTGGTTAAGTGATTGGTTAATTGGGTCGATTATCTTGTGCTCTTCTAAGCGAGTTACCCATGTATACTTATATGCGAGTTGCCTTGGAATATTCTTTATAGAGAGTTCCCCATAGCTGCTTATATGCGAGTTGCTGTTGAATATTCTTGAAAGCGAGTTGCTATATGCAAGTTGCATTATTTATGCGTGTTGACCAGCTTCTTTTGACCAAAGCGTGTTGATGAATGCGAGTTGCCATATGCGACTTGCCTCATACTTTTGATGTATGCGTGTTAACCTATACGTGTTGACCAGTTTCTTTTGACCAAAGCGTGTTGATGGATGCGAGTTGCCATATGCGACTTACCTCATACTTTTGATGTATGCGTGTTAATTTTAAATGTTTCTTATGCGTGTTGAGGTATGCGTGTTGATTTAATTTGTGTTCCATAGCGAGTTGCCTCGTGCGTGTTAACATTCTTGTCATATGCGAGTTAAGCTATGTGAGTTGATAAATTTTAGTGTGATATTTTCTTATTGATGTCCTCTCGTAAATTATCATGCATTCATATGTCCCCGCATACTGCTTCTCTGTAGACTTTATGTTTCTGCTTATGTGCTTATGATATGAGGTCACTAAGTGGTCATATTAGATAACCTTGTCTTAACTTAACAATTTTTCTGGATATCGTTGTTGGTGAATGTGTAATTATCAGATTTCAATGGCTGACACCACATCCTCTGATATACTTGCTGCCACTGCACCAATTGCCACTCTAACTGATGACGAATTACTTCCACATGCGGAATGGGTTTCAATTGCTAAGAGCAACTGCTATGTAGATGTGGATAGAGGGCAACAAAATCCAACTTACCGACTGGCTATCGACATTTTGAAAGACACCAACTTCTTTAATGCCTTAACCAAGCATTGCACAATTCCCTCCATTTATCTTCAGTAGTTCTGGAAAACTGTTACGTGGGATAAGATATATGCCACATAGTCGTGTAAGCTTGAAGACAAATGGTATGACATCTCAGTTGAAACGCTCAGGGATGCTCTTCAGATCACACCAAGAGACCCTTCCAACAATTTCATCACTCCACCCTCCACTCAAGAAATTTTAGACTTTGTCGATGAATTGGGATACCCGGAAAGACTAACCAAGATTTCATCACTCATCAATGCCAAAATATATCAACCATGGAGATCAATCGTTACGATTCTCAATCTATGCCTAACCGGTAAAACGTCAGCGACAGACAGAGTACGAGCTCCCATAATGCAAATACTGTGGGGAATAGTCAAAGGGAAAAATGTTGACTTCGCTGAACTTATTTGGGAAGAATTCATCTTGTCCTTAGACACATTTATCACCGATAGAATTAACTCTGAGAATAAAGTCAAAGGCAGAAAAGGTCTTGGTAAACGAGTGATTCCCAGCATCAGGTTCTCAAAACTCATTATCTATCATCTGCAAGAAACTCACCAGTTCAACTCACGAAGCGAGGCAGCCCTGCATGAAGCAGACGATGAATTCGTTCTTGGCAATATAAAATATATTGCCAGAGGACATGACAAGGAGATCTTTGGAATGCCCGTTCCTGAAGCTTTGCTTACTGAAAGAATCAAGAATGCTGATTATTTCAAAAGATATGTAAAGAAAGCCTCCGCCACAACCGCTGATGACACACCCAAGTCCACTCCCACATAATCAAAATCAAAACAATCAGGGTCCACCTACTCAAGCCTTCCTAAGAAAAATAAAAGACCCGATAGCTCTGTATCTTCTATCTCATCATCTCAAAAACAAAAGAAAAGAAGGAAAGACTCTGGCAAGGATAAAGATGATGAAACAAGGGTTCCACTGGGAGAGATGCATTTGATAGATGAAGACGAAGTTGCATTGCAACAAGGAATTCAAAAAAGTCTGGATAGTCTGAACGTGTCTCAAAGACCACCAGTGGGAGGGGTTGTGATAAGAGAGCCAGAGCCAGCACCACGACAAATCAATCCTGCCAGACAAGACAAAGGTAAAGGAATTTCTGGAGGAGAAGCAGAACAAGGTGCTCATATGCTACTAACCATCTCTTCACCTCCTCCTAAAACAACTACCCAGTTTGAACTCAATAAAAGAGATGTTGTATCATCCTCTTCACAAGTACAATCTGGGATGGAAAAAGATGTGGCAAAACCAGTCACTTCACAGAATATAGTTTTGTCCTCTAAATCCTCTAAATGCATTTTAGACAGAAAGATTTAAATCCTCTAAATCTAAGCTTGCCTCCCAAGTTGATCAGAATATAGTTTTGTCAAAACCAGTCACTTCACTAATTCATTCAGATATGATGAATAACAATCCACAGCTGAATGTTCAAAACTCTAAGTTCAGAAATATAAAGAGCTCATCTAGTCCATATAAGATGCATCAAATGGCTGACAAATCCCCTAAGAAATAAATTAATTGCAAAATGACCAATGCTCAGAACAGGGATTTGGCTTCATCTAACTCTGCTAGCAGTTGTTTTGAGTGGATTCCTACTGGTAGACTATTTAAGTTCACAGCTACCAAACGGACTTACTCACCTAGATCTTGTCTTAAGTGGATGCCCACAGGTAAAATCTTCAAGAATGTTGGACTTAAAGGGATTTCTATTAATGATACTCCTAGACCTGACTGTACAACATCAAAAAATGAGGATACATCTGTCACTAACCCAACTATTTGCAATACTACATGTGCTGTTAGTGCAAAGTGTCCTCAGTCTTTTTCAGGTACAATGCTCAATTCATTCATGAACATCATGACCTGGTTTCCAACAAAAATGAAGACTGCTCACTCTGGAATTGTAGCTTGTCAGAATTGATGTACCTCGTACTCTGACTCCTGATCCCCTCTTTTCAGGACTCGTTCTCATTAAGTCTTGTACAAATTTTTTTTTATACATTTAAAAAAAATAAAAAATTAGACTCGTTTTTACAAATTTCTGTCATCGATAACATCTACGGTCCTAGAAATGTCATTTAACAATGACACGGGGCTTTAGATGAAGTTCAAACAGAGTCTTTATAATCTTTAGTATTATTCGTCTTTACAATCATATACTTAAGTTGTTATAAACCCACTGTCAAGTTACAGAATCAATCAATGATTAATTTCTATCCAGTATCATTGATTGAGGGGGAGAATTGTGCACCTTCATTTGATTTAGTACTTGGGTTTGATTAATCATGATCATTTTGGTTGCATGTATCTGCATTCTTAATTGTGTGGTCTGGTTGTTGCATGCTATGTGGAGTTATTTTATGATTCTTGGTGTGATATAAGGTGTTTATCTGTTTTTATTGTATGTGTGTTGCTTATTTGGATCATGCGTGTTGACATCTTGCGAGTTGACCAACCTAGTTGATGCATGCGTGTTGCCTGGAATGCGAGTTGCTAAGTAAAGGGACTAAAAGTGTCAACCCTCTATAACTGTGTACTTATGTAAGCGGGTTGTGTCTTGGTCAAATAAAAAAAACACACTTGGTCAAAGCTCTTTTTTTACAAAAACTATTCTCTCTCAACTCTTTATTAAGCGAGTTAATCCTATTTGATTGTGTGGTAAGCCTCTTTGCTATCTGATCTTAATTATCATATCTTTATCATGATCTGTACTCGAACCCTGTCTCATTTTCAATATATCGTGCAGATTGTGTCCTTTCTCTCTCTCATCTCGATCAATATTCACTAACTATAGGTTTGTATATTTTTTATTAATGAAATTGAAAGTAGTCTTTGATGCTATTGAATAGGGGTGCTTACGTCATGTTATGTGTTGGGGTTGATTAGATGATTTAATTGGATTATTTTTTTGATGCGTGTTGAGGTTGATTATGTCTCGTGTAAAATGGTTATTGTACTTGTTTTGGTTGTTGCCCTAGTTCGTTGAATAATGATCCCTTTAGGCGTGTGATTTATCCGAGTGTTTATTATCATGTGTCTTGGTTAAGTGATTGGTTAATTGGGTCGATTATCTTGTGCTCTTCTAAGCGAGTTACCCATGTATGCTTATATGCGAGTTGCCTTGGAATATTCTTTATAGAGAGTTCCCCATAGCTGCTTATATGCGAGTTGCTGTTGAATATTCTTGAAAGAGAGTTGCTATATGCAAGTTGCATTATTTATGCGTGTTGACCAGCTTCTTTTGACCAAAGCGTGTTGATGAATGCGAGTTGCCATATGCGACTTGCCTCATACTTTTGATGTATGCGTGTTACCCTATACGTGTTGACCAGTTTCTTTTGACCAAAGCGTGTTGATGGATGCGAGTTGCCATATGCGACTTACCTCATACTTTTGATGTATGCGTGTTAATGTTAAATGTTTCTTATGCGTGTTGAGGTATGCGTGTTGATTTAATTTGTGTTCCATAGCGAGTTGCCTCGTGCGTGTTAACATTCTTGTCATATGCGAGTTAAGCTATGTGAGTTGATAAATTTTAGTGTGATATTTTCTTATTGATGTCCTCTCGCAAATTATCATGCATTCATATGTCCCCGCATACTGCTTCTCTGTAGACTTTATGTTTCTGCTTATGTGCTTATGATATGAGGTCACTAAGTGGTCATATTAGATAACCTTGTCTTAACTTAACAATTTTTCTGGATATCGTTGTTGGTGAATGTGTAATTATCAGATTTCGATATACTTGCTGATATACTTGCTGCCACTGCACCAATTGTCACTCTAACTGATGACGAATTACTTCCACGTGTGGAATGGGTTTCAATTGCTAAGAGCAACTGCTATGTAGATGTGGATAGAGGGCAACAAAATCCAACTTACCGACTGGCTATCGACATCTTGGAAGACACCAACTTCTTTAATGCCTTAACCAAGCATTGCACAATTCCCTCCATTTATCTTCAGTAGTTCTGGAAAACTGTTAAGTGGGATAAGATATCTGCCACATAGTCGTGTAAGCTTGAAGACAAATGGTATGACATCTCAGTTGAAACGCTCAGGGATGCTCTTCAGATCACACCAAGAGACCCTTCCAACAATTTCATCACTCCACCCTCCACCCAAGAAATTTTAGACTTTGTCGATGAATTGGGATACCCGGAAAGACTAATTAAGATTTCATCACTCATCAATGCCAAAATATATCAACCATGGAGATCAATCGTTACGATTCTCAATCTATGCCTAACCGGTAAAACGTAAGAGACAGACAGAGTACGAGCTCCCATAATGCAAATACTGTGGGGAATAGTCAGAGGGAAAAATGTTGACTTCGCTGAACTTATTTGGGAAGAATTCATCTTGTCCTTAGACACATTTATCACTGATAGAATTAACTCTGAGAATAAAGTCAAAGGCAGAAAAGGTCTTGGTAAACGAGTGATTCCCAGCATCGGGTTCTCAAAACTCATTATCTATCATCTGCAAGAAACTCACCAGTTCAACTCACGAAGCGAGGCAGCCCTGCATGAAGCCAACGATGAATTCGTTCTTGGCAATATAAAATATATTGCCAGAGGACATGACAAGGAGATCTTTGGAATGCCCGTTCCTGAAGCTTTGCTTACTGAAAGAATCAAGAATGCTGATTATTTCAAAAGATATGTAAAGAAAGCCTCCGCCACAACCGCTGATGACACACCCAAGTCCACTCCCACATAATCAAAATCAAAACAATCAGGGTCCACCTACTCAAGCCTTCCTAAGAAAAAGAAGAGACCCGATAGATCTGTATCTTCTATCTCATCATCTCAAAAACAAAAGAAAAGAAGGAAAGACTCTGGCAAGGATAATGATGATGAAACAAGGGTTCCACTAGGAGAGATGCATTTGATAGATGAAGACGAAGTTGCATTGCAACAAGGAATTCAAAAAAGTCTGGATAGTCTGAACGTGTCTCAAAGACCACCAGTGGGAGGGGTTGTGATAAGAGAGCCAGAGCCAGCACCACGACAAATCAATCCTGCCACACAAGACAAAGGTAAAGGAATTTCTGGAGGAGAAGCAGAACAAGCTGCTCATATGCTACTAACCATCTCTTCACCACCTCCTAAAACAACTACCAGTTTGAACTCAATAAAAGAGATGTTGTAACATCCTCTTCACAAGTACAATCTGGGATGGAAAAAGATGTGGCAAAACCAGTCACTTCACAGAATATAGTTTTGTCCTCTAAATCCTCTAAATGCATTTTAGACAGAAAGATTTAAATCCTCTAAATCTAAGCTTGCCTCCTAAGTTGATCAGAATATAGTTTTGTCAAAACCAGACACTTCACTAATTCATTCAGATATGATGAATAACAATCCACAACTGAATGTTCAAAACTCTAAGTTCAGAAATATAAGGAGCTCATCTAGTCCATATAAGATGCATCAAATGGCTGACAAATCCTCTAAGAAATAAATTAATTGCAAAAGGACCAATGCTCAGAACAGGGATTTGGCTTCATCTAACTCTGCTAGCAGTTGTTTTGAGTGGATTCCTACTGGTAGACTATTTAAGTTCACAGGTACCAAACAGACTTACTCACCTAGATCTTGTCTTAAGTGGATGCCCACAGGTAAAATCTTCAAGAATGTTGGACTTAAAGGGATTTCTATTAATGATACTCCTAGACCTGACTGTACAACATCAAAAAATGAGGATACATCTGTCACTAACCCAACTATTTGCAATACTACATGTGCTTTTAGTGCAAAGTGTCCTCAGTCTTTTTCAGGTACAATGCTCAATTCATTCATGAACATCATGACCTGGTTTCCAACAGAAATGAAGACTGCTCACTCTAGAATTATAGCTTGTCAGAATTGATATACCTCGTACTCTGACTCCTGATCCCCTCTTTTCAGGACTCGTTCTCATTAAGTCTTGTACAAATTTTTTTTATACATTTAAAAAAAAATAAAAAATTAGACTCGTTTTTACAAATTTCTGTCATCGATAACATCTACGGTCCTAGAAATGTCATTCAACAATGACACGGGGCTTTAGATGAAGTTCGAACAGAGTCTTTATAATCTTTAGTATTATTCATCTTTACAATCATATACTTAAGTTGTTATAAACCCACTGTCAAGTTACTGAATCAATCAATGATTAATTTCTATCCAGTATCATTGATTGAGGGGGAGAATTGTGCACCTTCATTTGATTTAGTACTTGGGTTTGATTAATCATGATCATTTTGGTTGCATGTATCTGCATTCTTAATTGTGTGGTCTGGTTGTTGCATGCTATGTGGAGTTATTTTATGATTCTTGGTGTAATATAAGGTGTTTATCTGTATTTATTGTATGTGTGTTGCTTATTTGGATCATGCGTGTTGACATCTTGCGAATTGACCAACCTAGTTGATGCATGCGTGTTGCCTGGAATGCGAGTTGCTAAGTAAAGGGACTAAACGTGTCAACCCTCTATAACTGTGTACTTATGTAAGCGGGTTGTGTCTTGGTCAAATAAAAAAAACACACTTGGTCAAAGCTCTTTTTTTACAAAAACTATTCTCTCTCAACTCTTTATTAAGCGAGTTAATCCTATTTGATTGTGTGGTAAGCCTCTTTGCTATCTGATCTTAATTATCATATCTTTATCATGATCTGTACTCGAACCCTGTCTCATTTTCAATATATCGTGCTGACTGTGTCCTTTCTCTCTCTCATCTCGATCAATATTCACTAACTATAGGTTTGTATATTTTTTATTAATGAAATTGAAAGTAGTCTTTGATGCTATTGAATAGGGGTGCTTACGTCATGTTATGTGTTGGGGTTGATTAGATGATTTAATTGGATTATTTTTTTGATGCGTGTTGAGGTTGATTATGTCTCGTGTAAAATGGTTATCGGACTTGTTTTGGTTGTTGCCCGAGTTCGTTGAATAATGATCCCTTTAGGCGTGTGATTTATCCGAGTGTTTATTATCATGTGTCTTGGTTAAGTGATTGGTTAATTGGGTCGATTATCTTGTGCTCTTCTAAGCGAGTTACCCATGTATGCTTATATGCGAGTTGCCTTGGAATATTCTTTATAGAGAGTTCCCCATAGCTGCTTATATGCGAGTTGCTGTTGAATATTCTTGAAAGCGAGTTGCTATATGCAAGTTGCATTATTTATGCGTGTTGACCAGCTTCTTTTGACCAAAGCGTGTTGATGAATGCGAGTTGCCATATGCGACTTGCCTCATACTTTTGATGTATGCGTGTTACCCTATACGTGTTGACCAGTTTCTTTTGACCAAAGCGTGTTGATGGATGCGAGTTGCCATATGCGACTTACCTCATACTTTTGATGTATGCGTGTTAATGTTTAAATGTTTCTTATGCGTGTTGAGGTATGCGTGTTGATTTAATTTGTGTTCCATAGCGAGTTGCCTCGTGTGTGTTAACATTCTTGTCATATGCGAGTTAAGCTATGTGAGTTGATAAATTTTAGTGTGATATTTTCTTATTGATGTCCTCTCGCAAATTATCATGCATTCATATGTCCCCGCATACTGCTTCTCTGTAGACTTTATGTTTCTGCTTATGTGCTTATGATATGAGGTCACTAAGTGGTCATATTAGATAACCTTGTCTTAACTTAACAATTTTTCTGGATATCGTTGTTGGTGAATGTGTAATTATCAGATTTCAATGGCTGACACCACATCCTCTGATATACTTGCTGCCACTGCACCAATTGTCACTCTAACTGATGACGAATTACTTCCACGTGCGGAATGGGTTTCAATTGCTAAGAGCAACTGCTATGTAGATGTGGATAGAGGGCAACAAAATCCAACTTACCGACTGGCTATCGACATCTTGAAAGACACCAACTTCTTTAATGCCTTAACCAAGCATTGCACAATTCCCTCCATTTATCTTCAGTAGTTCTGGAAAACTGTTACGTGGGATAAGATATCTGCCACATAGTCGTGTAAGCTTGAAGACAAATGGTATGACATCTCAGTTGAAACGCTCAGGGATGCTCTTCAGATCACACCAAGAGACCCTTCCAACAATTTCATCACTCCACCCTCCACTCAAGAAATTTTAGACTTTGTCGATGAATTGGGATACCCGAAAAGACTAACCAAGATTTCATCACTCATCAATGCCAAAATATATCAACCATGGAGATCAATCGTTACGATTCTCAATCTATGCCTAACCGGTAAAACGTCAGGGACAGACAGAGTACGAGCTCCCATAATGCAAATACTGTGGGGAATAGTCAAAGGGAAAAATGTTGACTTCGCTGAACTTATTTGGGAAGAATTCATCTTGTCCTTAGACACATTTATCACCGATAGAATTAACTCTGAGAATAAAGTCAAAGGCAGAAAAGGTCTTGGTAAACGAGTGATTCCCAGCATCAGGTTCTCAAAACTCATTATCTATCATCTGCAAGAAACTCACCAGTTCAACTCACGAAGCGAGGCAGCCCTGCATGAAGCCAACGATGAATTCGTTCTTGGCAATATAAAATATATTGCCAGAGGACATGACAAGGAGATCTTTGGAATGCCCGTTCCTGAAGCTTTGCTTACAGAAAGAATCAAGAATGCTGATTATTTCAAAAGATATGTAAAGAAAGCCTCCACCACAACCACTGATGACACACCCAAGTCCACTCCCACATAATCAAAATCAAAACAATCAGGGTCCACCTACTCAAACCTTCCTAAGATAAAGAAGAGACCCGATAGCTCTGTATCTTCTATCTCATCATCTCAAAAACAAAAGAAAAGAAGGAAAGACTCTGGCAAGGATAAAGATGATGAAACAAGGGTTCCACTGGGAGAGATGCATTTGATAGATGAAGACGAAGTTGCATTGCAACAAGGAATTCAAAAAAGTCTGGATAGTCTGAACATGTCTCAAAGACCACCAGTGGGAGGGGTTGTGATAAGAGAGCCAGAGCCAGCACCACGACAAATCAATCCTGCCACACAAGACAAAGGTAAAGGAATTTCTGTAGGAGAAGCAGAACAAGCTACTCACATGCTACTAACCATCTCTTCACCACCTCCTAAAACAACTACCCAGTTTGAACTCAATAAAAGAGATGTTGTATCATCCTCTTCACAAGTACAATCTGGGATGGAAAAAGATGTGGCAAAACCAGTCACTTCACAGAATATAGTTTTGTCCTCTAAATCCTCTAAATGCATTTTAGACAGAAAGATTTAAATCCTTTAAATCTAAGCTTGCCTCCCAAGTTGATCAGAATATAGTTTTGTCAAAACCAGTCACTTCACTAATTCATTCAGATATGATGAATAACAATCCACAAATGAATGTTCAAAACTCTAAGTTCAGAAATATAAGGATCTCATCTAGTCCATATAAGATGCATCAAATGGCTGACAAATCCCCTAAGAAACAAATTAATTGCAAAAGGACCAATGCTCAGAACAGGGATTTGGCTTCATCTAACTCTGCTAGCAGTTGTTTTGAGTGGATTCCTACTGGTAGACTATTTAAGTTCACAGGTACCAAACGGACTTACTCACCTAGATCTTGTCTTAAGTGGATGCCCACAGGTAAAATCTTCAAGAATGTTGGACTTAAAGGGATTTCTATTAATGATACTCCTAGACCTGACTGTACAACATCAAAAAATGAGGATACATCTGTCACTAACCCAACTATTTGCAATACTACATGTGCTGTTAGTGCAAAGTGTCCTCAGTCTTTTTCAGGTACAATGCTCAATTCATTCATGAACATCATGACCTGGTTTCCAACAGAAATGAAGACTGCTCCCTCTGGAATTGTAGCTTGTCAGAATTGATGTACCTCGTACTCTGACTCCTGATCCCCTCTTTTCAGGACTCGTTCTCATTAAGTCTTGTACAAATTTTTTTTTATACATTTAAAAAAAATAAAAAATTAGACTCGTTTTAACAAATTTCTGTCATCGATAACATCTACGGTCCTAGAAATGTCATTTAACAATGACACGGGGCTTTAGATGAAGTTCAAACAGAGTCTTTATAATCTTTAGTATTATTCGTCTTTACAATCATATACTTAAGTTGTTATAAACCCACTGTCAAGTTACTGAATCAATCAATGATTAATTTCTATCCAGTATCATTGATTGAGGGGGAGAATTGTGCACCTTCATTTGATTTAGTACTTGGGTTTGATTAATCATGATCATTTTGGTTGCATGTATCTGCATTCTTAATTGTGTGGTCTGGTTGTCGCATGCTATGTGGAGTTATTTTATGATTCTTGGTGTGATATAAGGTGTTTATCTGTTTTTATTGTATGTGTGTTGCTTATTTGGATCATGCGTGTTGACATCTTGCGAGTTGACCAACCTAGTTGATGCATGCGTGTTGCCTGGAATGCGAGTTGCTAAGTAAAGGGACTAAAAGTGTCAACCCTCTATAACTGTGTACTTATGTAAGCGGGTTGTGTCTTGGTCAAATAAAAAAAACACACTTGGTCAAAGCTCTTTTTATACAAAAACTATTCTCTCTCAACTCTTTATTAATCGAGTTAATCCTATTTGATTGTGTGGTAAGCCTCTTTGCTATCTGATCTTAATTATCATATCTTTATCATGATCTGTACTCGAACCCTGTCTCATTTTCAATATATCGTGCAGATTGTGTCCTTTCTCTCTCTCATCTCGATAAATATTCACTAACTATATGTTTGTATATTTTTTATTAATGAAATTGAAAGTAGTCTTTGATGCTATTGAATAGGGGTGCTTACGTCATGTTATGTGTTGGGGTTGATTAGATGATTTAATTGGATCATTTTTTTGATGCTTGTTGAGGTTGATTATGTCTCGTGTATAATGGTTATTGGACTTGTTTTGGTTGTTGCCCTAGTTCGTTGAATAATGATCCCTTTAGGCGTGTGATTTATCCGAGTGTTTATTATCATGTGTCTTGGTTAAGTGATTGGTTAATTGGGTCGATTATCTTGTGCTCTTCTAAGCGAGTTACCCATGTATGCTTATATGCGAGTTGCCTTGGAATATTCTTTATAGAGAGTTCCCCATAGCTGCTTATATGCGAGTTGCTGTTGAATATTCTTGAAAGAGAGTTGCTATATGCAAGTTGCATTATTTATGCGTGTTGACCAGCTTCTTTTGACCAAAGCGTGTTGATGAATGCGAGTTGCCATATGCGACTTGCCTCATACTTTTGATGTATGCGTGTTACCCTATATGTGTTGACCAGTTTCTTTTGACCAAAGCGTGTTGATGGATGCGAGTTGCCATATGCGACTTACCTCATACTTTTGATGTATGCGTGTTAATGTTTAAATGTTTCTTATGCGTGTTGAGGTATGCGTGTTGATTTAATTTGTGTTCCATAGCGAGGTCCCTCGTGCGTGTTAACATTCTTGTCATATGCGAGTTAAGCTATGTGAGTTGATAAATTTTAGTGTGATATTTTCTTATTGATGTCCTCTCGCAAATTATCATGCATTCATATGTCCCCGCATACTGCTTCTCTGTAGACTTTATGTTTCTGCTTATGTGCTTATGATATGAGGTCACTAAGTGGTCATATTAGATAACCTTGTCTTAACTTAACAATTTTTCTGGATATCGTTGTTGGTGAATGTGTAATTATCAGATTTCAATGGCTGACACCACATCCTCTGATATACTTGCTGCCATTGCACCAATTGTCACTCTAACTGATGACGAATTACTTCCACGTGCGGAATGGGTTTCAATTGCTAAGAGCAACTGCTATGTAGATGTGGATAGAGGGCAACAAAATCCAACTTACCGACTGGCTATCGACATCTTGAAAGACACCAACTTCTTTAATGCCTTAACCAAGCATTGCACAATTCCCTCCATTTATCTTCAGTAGTTCTGGAAAACTGTTACGTGGGATAAGATATATGCCACATAGTCGTGTAAGCTTGAAGACAAATGGTATGACATCTCAGTTGAAACGCTCAGGGATGCTCTTCAGATCACACCAAGAGACCCTTCCAACAATTTCATCACTCCACCCTCCACTCAAGAAATTTTAGACTTTGTCGATGAATTGGGATACCCGGAAAGACTAACCAAGATTTCATCACTCATCAATGCCAAAATATATCAACCATGGAGATCAATCGTTACGATTCTCAATCTATGCCTAACCGGTAAAACGTCAGGGACAGACAGAGTACGAGCTCCCATAATGCAAATACTGCGGGGAATAGTCAAAGGGAAAAATGTTGACTTCGCTGAACTTATTTGGGAAGAATTCATCTTGTCCTTAGACACATTTATCACCGATAGAATTAACTCTGAGAATAAAGTCAAAGGCAGAAAAGGTCTTGGTAAACGAGTGATTCCCAGCATCAGGTTCTCAAAACTCATTATCTATCATCTGCAAGAAACTCACCAGTTCAACTCACGAAGCGAGGCAGCCCTGCATGAAGCCAACGATGAATTCGTTCTTGGCAATATAAAATATATTGCCAGAGGACATGACAAGGAGATCTTTGGAATGCCCGTTCCTGAAGCTTTGCTTACTGAAAGAATCAAGAATGCTGATTATTTCAAAAGATATGTAAAGAAAGCCTCCGCCACAACCGCTGATGACACACCCAATTCCACTCCCACATAATCAAAATCAAAACAATCAGGGTCCACCTACTCAAGCCTTCCTAAGAAAAAGAAGAGACCCGATAGCTCTGTATCTTCTATCTCATCATCTCAAAAACAAAAGAAAAGAAGGAAAGACTCTGGCAAGGATAAAGATGATGAAACAAGGGTTCCACTGGGAGAGATGCATTTGATAGATGAAGACGAAGTTGCATTGCAACAAGGAATTCAAAAAAGTCTGGATAGTCTGAACGTGTCTGAAAGACCACCAGTGGGAAGGGTTGTGATAAGAGAGCCAGAGCCAGCACCACGACAAATCAATCCTGCCACACAAGACAAAGGTAAAGGAATATCTGGAGGAGAATCAGAACAAGCTGCTCATATGCTACTAACCATCTCTTCACCACCTCCTAAAACAACTACCCAGTTTGAACTCAATAAAAGAGATGTTGTATCATCCTCTTCACAAGTACAATCTGGGATGGAAAAAGATGTGGCAGATACATCGGTTGAATCCCCTGCTTCCAGTGATACACAGACAGAAAGCCAGGAGACAGCTCCCTTTACTGAAGAGGTTCCTGTGCTTGAAACGGAGTCTGTACTGATGGACACCAATAGGCATGATATGGAAGTTGGGGGAAATGAAGATTTGTTGTCATCACTTAAAACTCTTGAACCTGATCTTACTTACGGTGACCAATTCTTAAAAGACGGACCCTCAGACTTCGAGTCAGACAAGCAAACTAATGAATAAGAAGTTCAGTCCATGTTCTCAGTCACTATTCAACAAGACTCTTCAACCATTCCTCTAATGTCTGCTCCAATGGTCTCCACTGCTGCTACAACTCCATCAATCACACCTGCTCATACAACCGCACTTCCACCACCCGAACCCGTGAAAGATTCATTACCTGTTGTCACAATCAGTGACGCTGCCACTCCACCTGCCTCACCACCTTATGTCAAAACAACTGAGCAATTGCTCAAAGAGGCCTTGATACGCATTGCAACTATTGAGAAGCACTTTCCTATCTCTGTCAATAATCTTGATCGTCGTCTCAAAAAGTTGGAGAATCTGAACTTCGATGAGGTTTTAACAAGTGCAATAGAAGCAGAAGTAAAGGATGCGGTTGAATGGGCAATGAAGGCTCCATTACTTCAGCGATTTAAAGACTTGCCGATCTTTGACATGAGATCAGTCCTCTCAGAAAGAATGTATGACGCAGGAGAGCATCTGGACAATACTCATAAGAAATTATACGAAGCTCTCGAGGAATCAATGAGGCATGATGATTATCAGCAATTTGTAGAGGATGTACGTGAAAGAGAGGCTAAGAAGAAAAGAAGGACAGTACTAATGGAATCAAAGGATATGTCTGGAGGCCCCAAGTCACCACCACCTCCTCCACCTCCAACTGGTGGAGCGGGCACATCTAGAGCTGGTGGATCTTCCGGTACAACCACTACTTACAAGGCAAACCCACCTTCACCTCCACCAAATACTCAGAAACAAACCGGAAGTTCAAGTGGTCAAGGATCTCAAAAGACTTCTAGAGCATGGACCACCGTTTACTCCAGGTTTACACCAACCATCTCCTCTATTCCTGAAGAGCAAATGCTTAATGAAGAATCTTACGTTGCTCAAGAGTCAGAATCAGAAGACGATGACGCTTCTACCAAGCACATTCCCAAAGTTACAGAAGAAGAAGATTGGTTGGAAGCTTATATTGAGGGTAAACGCATCAAAACGTCTAGAGCTACACCTTCAAAGGACGTGACTCAAAGCTGGCTCACCCAAGATAAACCTCAAACTCCTGAACCTTCATGGTTCATTCCCGAGTCTGATTCAACAAACCCTGACAATAATTGGGCTTCAACCATTAATTCCAACTATGAAGCTCCATCAGAAGACTCTCTTCTTCACTTCACAGGGGATATGGGAAGCTTTATGAAGTGGTATTGTGAGAAGAAGGGAATTACATCAATCACTCCTAAAGACCTTGAAGGCCCAGCTTTTGAAATCGTCAAAGTCTTCCACTCGGATGCTAATCAGCTTCAATACCAGATGGAAGAATGCTATAAAATGTTGAATGATCAAGTTAGTGAGCAGATCAATCGATTTGATGTGAACACCCTCTTCTTCTCAGTGGTGAACCTGGACAAATGACCATTCAATCTGAGTTCTTCTTCAACCATGACCTGGATTATCTATGTGCTCAAACTACTAAAAGAAGACCAGCTTTATCGATTTCGAAGATGAAAGCTGCTACCTTCACTGATCAGGGTCTTGAACAGATGGTACCAGATCAATTCTGGACAGACAAAGAACAAGTGTATGACATTGTTGCCTCATATGGCATTTTTCATTGGTGGTTCAAGAAGAAGAAATTCTACATTGATAGACATGGAGCTGAAAAGAGTCGTAGAGCTGTTCGATCTAAGCTGCGTATTCTAAGTGTTATCAGTTTAGAGATCTTCTCAATCTATGGCTATGATTAACTAAAGAAGATTGTTCTTTGAAGAGCTGATTTAAAAGATTATGTTATAGAAGAAAACGACTTCAAACATTTAATGCCTAATGACTTTGAAGATCTCTATCTTCTGAACCTTCAAGGACATCTTGACCATTTACCTATTCGTGAAAAGAAGGCTCTCTCTGCTGTTGTCAATCTTTGGATCAGGGGCTTAGTTATTCGACAAAGAGTTGGTGATTTTCAGCTTGGCATAGAAAGCTACCAGACTCATGTCAATCTTACAAGACCTCAATGGGAAGCCAAAGGACATGAAAATCGTCACGACTATATAGTAATTGACACCCCTAGAGCAGTCCTCTTTACTGACAGATACGGGTCAAGAATGTTAATGAGACTGCGCGAGCTATACAAATTCAGTGATGGTACACTCAAGATGGTAGAAGAAGAATTGGACTCAAGGGTGAAGGAGATCAGAACTGACTTGAAGCAGTGGAACAAAACCAAATTCTGGTCTGAACAGGATTTGAAGAGGTGTGAAGAGTTCGTTGTTGCGATCAGACGAAGACTTAAGACGAGAAAGATCTTCCGCAGCCTTGAAAGTTTTGTGGGTGGCAGAATACATGATGGTCATTACAAGCTACTGCAAAGAACTGAATGAAGATATATTTCTGCAATAGTCTTGTTTTGCATTATGATCTATGTAATGTGGTGATTGTACTATGAACAATTATAACTAATATGTATATTGTAGTGGTAGGTTATGGACTGTTGTTCCCTTGTTGTCTAAAAGGGAAATTTGGAATAGTCCACGTCAGATCAAATAAAACCTGACACATTTTTCTCCAACAAGTTTTGTTTCTTACATATTTAAATCACTTGAGATCCAAAATCTCAAAGGATTTGAAATTTTTGATCGGGGGAGAAAATGTGATACAAATATGAAATCTAATAAAAGGTGACCATTTTTGTCTCAAAAATGCATACTGCTCTCTAATATGTGCTAAACTCTTTTCGAATCTCGAAGCATATATTGAGGGGGAGCATTTCAAAATGAAAATAAACTTTCAAGGTACAAAGATTTCCATGTTTTAACATAAAATACCTTGATTGTTTTTCTAATGGTTTCCGTATGGCTATACGATCGTGAAAGTGCTTCTAAGAACTCCTCCCTCCTTGTGTAAAACAAATTCAAATATCAGATGCACATATTGAGGGGGAGCAAATTTTTGAAAACCTCATTCTTTCCCAAAAATATCTTTAACTGTATGTGAAACACTGATTTTGATCGGGAAAGTGATGTCAATATTTTTTTAAAATACTTATCAAAGAAGTGAATTCTTCCTCTTGCCTCCATGTGCCAAAATGATTTCAAATATATGATGCACTTGTTGAGGGGGAGCCGTTTTCTAAAAATATCAAAAACAATTCAGGTACAAAATGTTTTGATCATGTATCACAAGTACTTGGATTGATTTTCAAATGGTTTTCTATTGGTTCCAAAGGCTGATGAACAATACCAAAAAGACCGACCAAATTTACTTTATATATGGTGATATAAGGATGATTAGGTTAGGTATTCGTTCCCACGATCCCGCCAGAGCCGGAGGGATCTACCCAGGGACAATCCACTAGATAGTGTAGAGTCCTTAGGTATGATGAAAAAAGGAGAAAAGTGAGATATGGGAAGAGTGCGGACTGAGATAGAGCTAGAACTAGAATAAACCCAACAAGGCTCTAGTAATGAAATCTCGGTAAGCATTGAAGGGGTTGAAGAATGAAAAAGAAATAAATGTAAAAAGGGTGAAAAGAAATAGCCCTCCATTATTTCAACCTTAGGGCAGAAACCGGGTTCAATTCATATGCTACTGGCTGTTACCTAGGTAACACCGGTATTGAAGACAAGACGTCATGGACCCAGTGACGCACTGCACTACATCTTCCCAAGCTACTCAAGTTCCTATTAAAAGGACTTGTTTCATTCTCACAGGGGAACCTACATTATCTATCGACTTTCTCTTAGAGATGGTTGATATTCAAGAAGGAGACCCTCTCCCTAGTCTCTGGCATAGGAACCAAATGTGCACAATTGAGTCTAGAGCCACGAGATCATCAATAAATCTCATTAAGGACACAATCAATGAAGACTCTCTGTTTTACACAATGTGGAAAGAGAGAACATATTTTAAGAGTCCTACGCATTATCCTTGTGGTATTGCCAGAACATCTGAGTGATATGCAAACATATTCACAATGAAGATGGAAAGCCTTCTAGAGCCAACATCAAACAAGCTCTTGGTAGGTGGCATGTGAGATCTATCCAATAGATCAACCATGTGACAACTGAACGGAAACAATGAGGCGATTCATAATTTTGAATCAATCCTGGTTCAAGATATGCATTGACGGATACCTTTGAAAAACTGGTCGTTGTGCTTAAAATTCTTTTCTCTAGCACATCGACTGTGTATTAATATTTCAAAATTAAAAGGTGTTTATGATTGATAATTGATTTTCCTTAAAACCTTCGTTGTATTGCAAAAAAACTTTATTTTGAGCAATACACGATTGTTTTTCAAATCATTTTTCATCAATCGGTGAATCTCAAATTCGCTGGTTCACTCACTCCGTGTTGTCTTCTTTGAGACGTTCCGGTTTGAGAACAGCTAGAGCAGCTGCGAAACCCTGTCAAGGAGATTCTTTGGAATTATACCTGATCACAGGCAGTACTTGTACTGATCAACGGGGAACCGTGGGCCGTGTACCTCAATTCAACGAAAGTGATCAAAGAAACTTTCGTGCGCTTTATTGCTAACTGATGTATGCAGGTACACCCAATGTTTGCAGCTGATCAGAATGGAGAGGTCAATCCATAGCCGCATGCTCACACATCACATTCATTTCAAAAGAAATCATGATTAGTGCATCAATGACTCTAATATTCTCTACTCCATGCTTCTGCTACGCTGCTGCAAATATCATGAATCAACTAAAGCTTCCGCTACTCTGATGAAAGGAAATCATGATCTAGAATGTGAGCATGTCGGTCCATTTGTCACAACATCATATGCGGGCAACACAAAAATGGGTGATTCTGAGATCAACTGTGGCTGATGATCTCAAATAAAGCTCGAAGGTCATCAAAATGTGGATCAGCCCTATAACCTCTACTTAATGTACAGAGTAGTTGGACTATGATGAAATCGCCATGAATGCATAAAGATTGAATATTTTGATGAAGTGAAGTCTACGAGCTCAAGACTAAAGATTAACTAGAATGCTAGGATGCGAAATGTAAATCATGAGGTGACCTCCCTTAGGGGGAGATTGTTAGGAATTAGAAATTCTATAGTGAAGCATCGATCACCCAAATATTATCTAGCTTAAGTTAGCTCGTAGACATATCATTTATTACGTTACTTGTTAGTTAGTTATTAGTGTAGTTTAGTCTAGTGCATCACCGTAGAGGAAGGACGGGTCTTTACCCATTGTATGCCTGATCCACAGCCCGAAGGAGGGCGTGCTTCTATGTATAAATAGCCCTCTCCCCACAAGGGAGAGGGTTGGATGTTCATTTGGAATCTAACCTTCTATGTGTTTCTCTCACTAGAACATCTTTCTTTCTCTCTCTAAACATTGTATACGCCCATATGTTATTGGTTTGATGTGTTTGTGAAATCCGATAATCTACAAGTTGTTTGTAAGGCACCTATAATAGGAAATTGCTCTAACCAATAATTCATGACCTGTAAACCACCAGCATTTGTAGGAACTGAAGGAGCCATAGGTTTGGCAAAATGGCTAGAAAGGTCGGAGACAATTTTCCGCAAACAGCGTTGCGCGAACAATTGTAAGGTCAAGTATGCTACTTGCACCTTTCAGCATCAAGCCCTCGCATGGTGGGACACTTATGTCCATTCAGTGGGAATTGATGATGCTTACTCACTTCAGTGGGACACACTGAAGAGAATGATGGTTGTGGAATACTGCTCAAGGAATGAACTGCGAATGATGGAACAAGAGCTCTGTGGACTAACTATGATAGGGAATGACATTGAAGGATACACCAACCGCTTTCGCGAATTGGCCCAACTATGTCCTGACATGGTAGGACCTGAGGAAAAGAAACTCGAAGCATACTTTTGGGGATTTTCACCCGAAATTCAGAGGAACGTTGTTGCATTCGCACCTACTATTACTCAAGAAGCTACTTGTGCGACTCCTGGATTGACAGGGCCACTGCCCCAAGGCAAAGCAGTGAAGAAGATCAAGTGAAACAACCAAGCAAGCGAAAATGGACGAGTGGAGTTGGGCCTACTAGAGCAAAGTGGGAAATAGGGTATGCTAGGAAAAAACCCAAGTCCAACATGTGCCCATACCATCACTACGGAAAGTGCCCCACACCTTGCAAAATCTGTAAAGGATTTGGGCATAAGATGGAAGATTGTAAGTAACTCTATTGGGAGACAGTGACATGCCGTGGGTGTGGAATGAAAGGTCACACCAATAGCATGTGCCCGAATAGGGGTGATCAGCATAAAGGAAACACTTGTCAGAACAATAACCAGAATGAAGTGTGAAGGATTGTCCAGACTTCCAACGGTCACCGAGGAAGGAACTAAGCTCGCTCGGCAATCTTGTTTGTAATAAAGCTTAGTTTAAACTTCCAAGTCGTATTCCTAAGAATCTACTTTAAGTACTTTCTATGTAACCTTAATGTACTAAACCTTTCCTAGTGTTGTTCCCTATTCACTATCGTTTAAAAACAATTAAGTACTTAAAACAATTTAATAGTGAATAATGACTGAAATTAACGTAAGTAAAACACATAAAGTAATTTTCAACATCATATTCTTATTAGAAATAAATCAAAAGAATACGTTACCCAAGTACTTGCTGAATAGTACTTGGGATTGAAATGACAAAGTTTGGGGTGACTCCTCTCTAAGCTCAAGCTAAGTCTGAGCACAACTCTTAGAACCCACTGAGCTATCTCAAGGATAAAGTTGTATTTGGAGGAGTGAAAAGTAGGCTTGTGTGTGTGTTTTTACAATTCACAAGCTTAAACTTTTCACTCATTCTCTTATGCTATTTATACAAGTATGATTTTAACTTTAACCTAGAAGACAAACACATTGATCACAGTAATCACGAATATAGATATATTCGATTACTGTTTACTTTGCTATTAGTAGTCAGGCGGCGAAGCTTCTTTCCTTAACAGAGAATCCTTTAGTATCGCCGCTTACTATAAATGGGAAGATATGGCTTTAGTAGATAGGGACTTAGTTTTATCTGGGTAAAGCACTTGGGGACTTAGTTTTATCTGGTTAAACTTTTCCCGCCTAGTCCCGCTCATTCTTCAGTCTTCAAAGCCTTCAGTCTCTTCCTTCAGTTTGTCTTCAGTGCTAACAATTAGAGAGGAGTCTTAGGGATTCAGTGAGTTATTGTCATCACTCACTGAATCCACCATCTTTTTCTTGACTTAGTCTTCACCCATTAAGTTCCGCCTTGCTGAGTGGAGAGGCTTCTTCTTCGCCTCGTACCGAGTAACCTGAAGATGGCTCACTGAGAGACTATGCACTCAGTGACCTGATAGTGTTTAACGGATTAAACACTTAGGTTATTTTCTATTCAAATCCTAGATTAAGGGGTTTGGGTATTTACTGAACCCAACAGTCTCCCCCTATTTGATCAGTGTAAGTGAGCAAATGGCTTCTTGTTACACTAAATGTACTAATGAATACAATATGGAACACTGATGTCAGTCCAAAGAAAAGATAACATACATCTTTATTAATCATCTTACATGGTTCCTATCACTAGTACAAAGAAAAGATAACATGATGTCAGTCCAGATGGATTCCCTGTGCTTCAAGCTTCACTTTCTTGGTGATGAGTGTTTCCCTGTCAGGATGGTCTCTTATCTTAGCATTCAGGTCTTGACAAAACCTGATGTTTGCTGGGGATTCGATCTGAGAGGCCACTGGAATATAGCTGATCATAGTAGCCACTCCTACCTGATCGATATCACTCCACCTTTGGAATGCTGGGTTCCCGTAGACATTAATGAAAAATAGCCCTCTTTCAGAATTTTCAATCACTAGACAGTTCACAAATTTCACACCCTCAGGCAGCTCTCTGTTGCATTCTAAGCCAGGCACTTTGATCTCAGGCTGGAACTCAGCTCTTTTCCTTTTGCCAGTGGATGCTTGTGGTTGAGATCCTTGAGGTGCAGTCAAGGCAGGCTGAATTCCCAGTTGGGCTGGTGCATCTCTCAGCTTTCATATCTTTTGCTGAGCATCTTCATCAGGTCCTTGACCACCTTATTTTGCTTCTTTTCAATGATTGGACCAAGCTCATCGAGTTCAGTGATCCCAAAATCAACAAAAGTTAAGGGATCATGAATCTTGAAATGTCTCTTATGACCCCCGTGTAGACATTCATTGCTAGTGGTTTTGAGTTGGGGATGATTTTGACATCAGTGATTTTCTCAGGCTTCCTTCGGCTTGTCATTGTCCAGTTGTAATGATCAATTCGTTCTTGCCTGACAGCTTCAGCTTTCTTTTTCTTTGCTTCAAACTGCTTTCTCATTGCAGCCATCTGAGCAGCTTGAGCATCCTTGAATTTTTGTCCTGCCTGACCCTTTTGAAGCTTGCTTGGATCTAATCCCATGTTCTCAGCTTCTTCGGCGACAACCTTTGTCAGTGCTTCTCTGTTCCTTTTCTCTTCCTCAGCTAGTTTCAATCTTCTTTCTTCTTTAGCAAGATGTTTACTCATCTGTTGTGGTGTGAGCAGGTATTCAGTGTCGCCGATTTTATAGGGAATCTTCTCAGGCTCAGCAGTTGTCATTTTGCCTTTACCTTTGTCCTGGCCTGAGGAAGATGATGCAACTAAGGGTGGTGTTGTTGTCATGATTGATGTTGTGACCGTCAGTGTTGTTGTTGTTGATGTTTGTGGTGGTAGTGAGGAGATGGGTATTGCTGAGACTAGTGCAGATGATGTGGGAGCTACAGAGACTGGTGGTGTTTGCTCCCCCTCAGTGTGAAGAGGAGTTTCTTTAGTAGTATTCTCCCCCTCAACTGTTGTCGGAGCTTCAGTGAGGGCAAGAGTTGGAGTTGGTGCTGAGGGGGACGGAGCTGCTTGACCCTTGAAGGCCTGATAGATTTCGGTGATCATGGCCTTAATCTCTGAAGTATCTGCTTGAAGACCAGTGACCTTTGCATCCAGGTTAGCCTGAGAGATCTCCAATGCAGTCATTCGGGGACAAAGATTCCAGGCCATAGAAGATGAGGCCTGAGCCATAGCAGCTACCTGAGTGTTCAAAGAGTCCACTGAGGTTTGAAGAGACTGAACTGAAGATTGGAGACCCTGAACATTTGCAGATTGGAGCATTTCAATCAGTTCAGTGAGTCGAGATGAATTTTTCACATACACCTCAGTGGCTTCCAGCACTTTGGCATTGATTGCTGGGTCTTCTTTAACAGCATCCCTGATTTCATCAATTGTAACTCCACATGACTGAAGATGCTTGAGAAACTTAACCAGGTTTTCATCCAGTCTGATAAGGTGTTGGTACATGAGATCTCTGTGCTCATGAACATTTTCATTGAAGGTGAGCACATCAGATCGAAGTTCAGCGTAGCTGGCTGCCGCTTCAGTGTGTTGATCCCAAAATTGTTCAGTAACCCCAGTGTACAGCTTCCTTGAGGCTTTAGTGATCCACTGAACCAGCTGTCTTTCAGTGACTGGAAGAATGTTGTCAAAACGGTTAAATTCCCCAGAGCTGGATGATGAGGAGTCTGAGTCATTATCTTCTGGATGAAATGGTGACTCAGTATGCTCCTTTAGATCAGGCTAAGGCTCTTGTTCAGATTGAACCTCAGCGTCCATTTCTTCTCCAGCTGATAAAATTTCATCTTCAGTTTCAGCAAGTTCATCCTCTGAGAATAGAATACCAGTGACATCAGCAATTGTGAGTAAGGGGTTGGTGATTGGTTCTATATCAGCGGGTGGTATATATCCCTCTGAGTCTTTGTCCCCCGTTGACCCCTCAGACACTGGTGGGAGTTTCCCAGTGCCTTCTCCGGAGTCAGGATTGGTTTTGGGTTCCGTATCGGCGGGTTGTTTCTTTCCCTCCGAGTCTTTGTCCCCCAGTGACCCCTGAGACACTGGTGGGTGTTTCCCAGTGCCTTTGGCGGAGTCAGTAATTGTTGTATCCCTATCAGTGGGTTGTTTGTTTCCCCCTGAGTCTTTGGGATTGATCAGTGTGCCCTCAGACAAAGACTTGGATTTGTTAATGTCATCATCAGGCGTAGTAGAAGGCGCTCCCCTACCAGCGGGTTGTTTGTTTCCCTCTGGATCTTGGGGAGTATTAGATGTGACCAAGGGCACTGACTGTGATGTATCAGTGTCCTTCGTTGTCACGGGGGTGGATGTTGCCTGGTCAGTGGGTGTCTGTTTAGTCTCGGGCTTTTTGTGCCTTTTAAGCAGTGTTCCTGAAGCCTCAGGGCCCTGAGGCTTTGGTTTAGTCTTAGTCCCAGTCCGAGACTTCCCGTTTCTCTTTTTGGGAGCAGGGTTTGGAGACACTGATCCACTCTGATTGTTTACAGCAATCATGTGGGCCGTCACTTCGATAGGAGTGACAAGGGATGGTTCTTTTTGAAAATTTGATTGGCTCAGGATGCCTGGTAAAGCACCAAATTTTTCTTCCTGAGGATAGTTTGTACCCAGTAACACTTGCAAAGCACAAGAGACAAACCTAGGATACAAAACGTATTTCGTCCTAGTTTTGCTCTGTAGCTTGGTCACGAGATCACTGTAAATGATCTCCCCTATGTCGACAGTGACCCCATTCATCAAGCAGTATGCCATCATCAACTGAATAGAGTTAACTTGTTCAGTGGATGAGTGGTTCCCGCCGAGGACCTGGATCACGAAAGTGAATAGGATCCTCCAAGCCACGGGAAAAGAGCTTTTGGTGACTGGGGTCTTGTCCAAAAAAGTTGGATCTAAAATGAATTGTTTTAACCCATCCTTCACTGTGGAAGGTTTAGGATGGGCGACATAAACACCTTTATTGTAATCCAGCCCTGTTGAAGTGTAAAACGTTTTGTAATCCAGGGTGAATCGTTGTTGCCCCCCGTGAAGACTGAATCTGATGAGATATTCCCTGAGAGGTCTGAGGTTGTTCTCATCAGTAGAGGGTGTCGGGTCATAGGCCTTGGCTGTAGCCCAAAATTCCCTGAGGAGATTTTGGTAAACAATGGAGGGACACTGAACAAAGGCCGTTTTCAGTGGGCAATTAAACAAAAATTTCATAATGTCTTTGTAGGTTGGGACGGTTTCAGGGTATTCAAAATTGCCTATGACATTATTAGTTTTAAATTCAACATTTGTAAGATCCCCTACCCACTGAGAAGCAAACTGGAGAGATTGAGTTCTAGCCATTTCCATTAAAAGATTTTAGGGTTTTGAAAATATTTTGACTAGAATAATCAAAGTTTTTTTTTATCTCTCAAGTTTGTGATGAAAAACTTTTGTAAATGTTTACAAGAAGGGTTTTCAAAAAGAGGTTTGAAAAGTTTTTGAGCACACACAAATATTTCTGAGTTTTAGAAATGATTTTGACAGAGTTTTGTTGCAGAAAATAATTTGTGTGTGTTTGTTTGTGTTGGAAGAGGGTATTTATAGAGTGGTAAGAGGGGTGATTTGTGCACAAATGGGAATATTAAACGTCGGTTTTTGAAAAATGTTTGAATGTTCACATTTAATGCTACCACTCCATTTCCCGCAGTAAAATCCCGTTTTTCAAGGGAACAGTTGCAGTGCACAGTAAAAGTGCACTTTTGCAGAGATAAAATATCAATTTGATATTTTTGTGAGAGGCATTAAATGCCAAGTGGGATGACAGTAAGACAAAGAGACATATATTCCTATATCAAATTAGCATAGTTACCAACCTAGGACATTTAAGTAACTGATACTTGGATCATGTAGTTACTCATTCAATGCTCTTTGTCAAATGTCACGGACCCTGAATGAGTCTTACTCATTCAGTGAGAGGTTTGTTTTGGATGTTCAGGGAGGATGAACCATTTCAGAGAACTTACTGAGATTGGTTTTCAGATACCTGACTTTCAATGTCAAGCATTCCCAATTCAGCTTTCAGTCTCCTGAAGGTAGGTTCATCCAAGGGTTTTGTGAAGATATCAGCCAGTTGATATTCAGTAGGGATGAAATGAAGTTCAATGTCTCCCTTCATTATGTGATCCCTGATGAAGTGATATCTGATATCAATGTGTTTGGTTCTTTGGTGGAGGACAGGGTTGTTGGAGATTGCAATAGCACTGGTGTTATCACAGAAGATGGGCACCATTTTGTAATAGATGTCATAGTCACTAAGTTGAGTTTTCATCCATAATACATTGGCACAACATCCTGCTGCAGCTACATATTCAGCTTCAGCTGAGGACATAGCCACTGATTGTTGCTTTTTAGCACTCCAACAAACTAGTTTTCCTCCAAGAAATTGATAGGACCCTGAGGTACTTTTTCTGTCCATGTTGCAGCCAGCATAATCAGAATCAGAGTAACCCTTGAGATCAAACCCTGAGCATTTTGGATAATAGAGTCCAAGGTTTGGGGTTCCCTTCAGGTACCTGAGTATTGTTTTGGCTGCAGTGAGATGGGATTCTTTAGGATTGGACTGATATCTTGCTATTAGACAGACTGAGAATTGGATGTCTGGTCTAGAAGCAGTTAGATACATCAGTGAGCCTACAATCCCTCTGAAATGAGTTTGATTGACTTATTTGCCAGTGAGATCAGGTCCAAGGTTGTTAGGTGGGACCATTGGAGTCTTTACTGAGGCACAGTCAGATATCTCATATTTCTTCAAGAGATTTCTGGTGTATTTCTCTTGACTGATGGATATTCCTTTATCAGTTTGCCAGATTTGTAGTCCAAGAAAGTATGTGAGTTCCCCCATCATGCTCATTTCAAACTTCTTTGTCATCAGTTTTTCAAACTGTTTGCAAAGTTTGTAGTTTGTTGAGCCAAAGATAATGTCATCAACATACACTTGGACCAGTATCACATCCTGTTGAGTTCTATAGACAAACAGTGTGTTGTCTATCTTTCCTCTGACAAACTTGTTTTGTATCAGGAAGGCTGAGAGAGTTTCATACCATGCCCTGGGAGCTTGTTTAAGTCCATAAAGGGCTTTGTCAAGCTTGCAGACATAGTCAGGGAATTCACTACTCTCAAAGCCTGGAGGTTGCTGAACATATACATCTTCCTTGAGATCACCATTTAAGAATGCACTTTTAACATCCATTTGGTAGACCCTGAAGTTCATGTATGTTGCATATTCAAGGAAGATCCTGATGGCTTCCATTCTTGCAACAGGAGCAAATGTTTCATCATAGTCAATGCCTTCTTGTTGACTGTAACCTTTGGCTACAAGTCTGGCTTTGTTTTTAATGACAGTGCCGTTTTCATCAGTTTTGTTTCTGAAAACCCACTTCATTCCTATGACTACTACATCCTGAGGACATTTGATCAAGGTCATGACCTTGTTTTTATCAAACTGTTGCAGTTCTTCTTGCATAGCCTGAACCCAACTTGGGTATTTTATAGCCTCAGTGACACTTTTGGGTTCTATCTCTGATAGGTAATCAGCATATAGACATTCATTGGCTGAAGCTGCAGTTAAGTTAGCAGCCATGCTTCTAGTGAGCATGCCCTCAGTGGGTTCACCAATGATGTTTACAAGCTCAATGTCCTGAGATCTTGTCCACTTACTTTGTGGTCTGGGATCTGAGCTTGAAGATGTCACTGGGAGTTCAGGTGCAAGAGCCACATGATCGTTTAGATCATCTGTTTAGGTGTCTTGTTCTGGTAGAGGTTCTTGAGTTACAGGATCCTGATCATTTGGATCAGTGTTACCTATCCCAGCAGGGACTGACTGATTATCAATGAATTCACTGATAGTTTGTTGTGACAGGTTGTGAGGTAAGACATAATATGAGATGTCAGCATCAGCTTGGTATGAGGAATTGGTTTCAGAGTAGTACTCATCAGGAGGATATCTTGATGAGTTGTCAATTCCTATATCCTCCAATGAAGTGATGGTGAACCTGATGCTTTCTACACTTTCATCAAAGGTGACATGAAAAGTTTCCTCAACTTGTTGTCTCCTTGTGTTAAATACCCTGAAGGCTTTGGAGATCAGTGAGTAACCTAGAAAGTATCCATCATCAGCTTTAGCATTGAACTTGCCTAGATGATCCTTGTGGTTATGAATAAACACAGGACATCCAAACACATGAAAGTAGCTAATGTCAGGAAGTCTACCTTTGAATATCTCATATGGGGTTTTATTATGTCTTTTGACAATGATTGATCTGTTTTGAGTGTAACAGGCTGTTTTAACTGCTTCAGTCCAGAAATGCTTTGAAAGGGCGGAGCCATTTAACATGGTTCTTACAGCCTCAATGAGAGTTCTGTTTTTCCTTTCAGCTACCCCATTTTGTTCAGGGGTATAAGGAGATGAGAAATTTTGGGAGATTCCCTTCTCATCACAGAAACTCTCAAGTTCAGCATTTCTAAATTCAGTACCATTGTCAGTTCTGATTTGTTTCACTGTAATGTCATTCTGGTTTTCAATGTTCCTGATGAATGACATTATAGTATCAGCTGCCTGACTCTTTTTGGAAAGAAAGTATACCCAAGTGTATCTTGAAAACTCATCAACAATGACAAGTGTATACTTCTCATGCTGGATTGATCTAGGACTGACTGGTCCAAAGAGATCCATATGCAGGAGGTGAAGGCAGCTTTTGATAGAGAAATTTTGATTGGTTTTGAAAGATGCTCTTTTATGTTTGCCTTTTTCACAGGCTGAGCATGGTTTATCTTTTGCAAAAACCAGTGATGGTAAGCCAAGGACCTTGTTTTGTTTTGCCAAGTTGTTGATGTTTTTGAAGTTTAAGTGTGAGAGTCTCTTGTGCCACATCCAGTTGATAGTTTCAGTGGCTTTGGCAAAGAGACAGGTTCCATCTTTAGAGAGAGTTGACATGTCTAAGACATAAACATCGTCTCTCCTAGGAGCAATCAACACAACTTCCTTGTTGGCATTGAAAATGGTACCTTGTTTGTCATCGAATTGTACAATGTACTTAGCATCACATAGCTGACTGACACTGATGAGATTGTATTTGAGACCATTGACATAAGCAATCCTAGAGAAAACTATTCCATTGCAGTTTACTGAACCATAACCTTCAGTGGGACATGATGAGTTATCACCAAATACTACCTTGGGCCCTGGTTCCTTTACATACTTGTGCAGATATTCCTTCACACTAGTCATGCTTCTTGAACATCCACTGTCTAGATGCCAGATAGGCTCCCTGGCATGTCTCTGCACAAGTATTAAACTGAATTAGTTTCTCTTCGTGACCCACTTACTAGTGGGCTTGGGTCTCATGGTCTCTTTGACTTGAGCAATCGATTCATGGTCAGTGGTGGAGTGCAATGAGCTACCACAGGTTTTACATTTAGAGACTGAGGATGACTCAGTGGATTTGGGTTGCTTTGAACTTCTCCTTGCATGGATGACATTGTCATGCTGGGATGTCTTATGAGCTGTGTTACCGCAAATATCACAGCATATGTTCATAAGACAATCATCAGGGCGATGATCATTAAAGCCACAGTGTGGGCAAGGAGGAAAAGGCTTTGCTCTCAACTTTTGAGCTGACTTGGATGAAGAAGCATACTGATGACCAACTTTAGTGTAGTTTGCTTGACTGAGAGAGCTTACATATTGCAAGTGGTCAGCAGTTCTGTGATCATCCTTTTTGCAAATCATGCAAAAAAGGATTCTATAACAGTTGTCAGTGGTGTGACTGGTATAGTGGCACATATCACACTTCTGCTTGTTTTTTGTGGTGGCTTTTGATTTTGAGGAACTAGAGGAAGCTGACTTTGTCTCCTTGATTGATTCAGGGACCTTTTCAATGGATTCCATTTTGTCAGTTAGCTTCCTCACAAGCTCAGTCAGTTGCTGAATCTGATCAGCTTCAGTGGGGACAGAGGATATCGAAGTTTCAGTGGGGGTGGATTCTTGTTGAGTTGGTTTTGATGGTCTTTTCAGGATGGTTCTACCAAGTCCATACCTTTCTTTAGGAGAGTGTGGATTGTATTGTAATGGAGTAAGCTAAGAGCTAGGATCGACACCCTGAAGAGGTTTCAAAGGTGGAAGTGGTGCTTGAGATTCATCTTTAGACTCAGAGATGTGTTCAGTGCTACTGGGCACATCTGGGAGTCCAAGCATGCTCTTTAGAGCTTGACTTTCAGGCTCTAAAATTCTTCCAGAGTCAAATTTAGGAAGCTTACTCTCAGGATTAAGTCTTTCAATCCAATCACTGGGCTTGGGAACAGACAACATATTGGTAATCATGCCACCAGACACAAATGGTTTAGGACTCTGGTCTTTGTTGTGAGAGTCAGAAAGATGATGTTCACCTATGACTCTCTTTTTGCTACTAGGGGCACCCACAGCATCAAAGACTCTTGGATTCTTGTTGGTCCAACTATCAATGATTTCTTTTTCTTTCTTAAGTTCATCTTGAAGAGCCTGATTGTGGAGTTTGTTAGGACTCCTTAAGATCGTCTTAAGCCTCTAGGGTTAACAATAACAATGACAATAAACTTGGTACGCAGCGGAATAAAACAAATCATAGTTATTGACACAAGGTTTATCTTTATAATCACTCCAAGCCTCAAATATTATTTGATCGGAATAATACGGTTACACTAAACTTGTAACAGGGATCAAAGATCCTTGAGGCTAAACTACACAAATCCTAGGCGTCCACTTAGAGGACTTGATGCCTAGACACACACACACACCTTTAATGACTACATTATAGAAGACTTGAATTTAAAACCTACACCCCATGTCCTCTTTATATACTAGAGGATTAGGGTTTACAAAATACTACGAAGGACTAAATAATAAATCTTCTTTTGCAAGCAAGTCCTTCCATCTTTTAGTAGGTTTCATCTCTTTCACTTTAAGTCCCTTTGTTTCATTCTTGTATTTATTTTGTCTCATCAAATCTAAGGAACCTAAAACCCAACAATCTTCCCCTATTTGATGATGACAAAACAAACACGGTTCTTGTACGAACTTCCCTAGACGAAGTAGAGAAATTGAGATAATTAAATCTCACCATGAATGAAACACTCTTGTCTTCCCCTTAAGCCATGCCATGCCACTCCAACATCTCTTCCCCTTTTTGTTATCAACAAATAGGGAATGTAAGCAGTAGAAACTTCCCTTTGAGTGGTGCATGAACATCAAATGATTCTTCAAATCTGTAAGCTCCTTGTAATGATCACTTGTGAAGAAAACCAAATATAACAAACTTGATGAAGAAGTAGAATAACCCAAACTTGTGTCTTATGTCTTGCACTATAGATAACATCGAACGTATACCCAATCTTGGTGTATAGGGAGACCGCAATCCCTTGACAATAATCACTGAGCACAATAACGTCACTCCTTTAAGTGTTATGTCAATTCTTTGTCATAATCATTGAAGCACGAACAAGTTACCTCCAAAGTGTAACACCCACTTTGAGATATGATAAGATCACGAATCTAGGTAACTCAACTACAATATCAAATAGGTTATGATCAATCATCTTCGTAATCACCTATTCAATAAATCTCCAAAACGAGCTTTTTAAACCTTTAAGAACAAATTCCAAACTTTTTGTGTGTGTGAACCAATCTCCTTGTGTGTGTGTAAACCATCCAAACTCCAAATTTTATCCGAGAATCAAAAATATGTATCATCTGATATCGACTAAAACTAGCAGTAGAAACGAATGAACGAGTAGCGCATCGCTAGCAGTAGTAACATAACTCAACCAATCAGTATGAGATGCGAACAACTCACTGACCTTACTTAATTCCACCGTCCAACCCAGAACTTTATATTACCAATCAAAAGCATTCTTTTTATTAAACCATGTGCTTTCCTTTGCATACATGAGTGACCGACCAATTTATAATCAAATAAATCCCATAAATATGCTTCCACCGTAGATTGAAAAGCTCATGGACAATAATAATGTCATGCTCCTCACCATAATATTGTTCCATACCCACCTTCACATTAAGGTACAAGAATATTCAATCAGTTAAAAAAAAATCTTGCATGAATGATAGCAGTATCAAATGCCATCACGTGATAATCAAGCCAACACACCCAATCAATTCTTTGACATGTACTCTCACGTGATATCAATTGTGAAGACATAATTGGACCGTCCGTACTTTTGTGAAAATCAGTATCAACGTGACATCTTCATTAATTCCCATGACAATTTAATCCAATGAGGTTTATCGACCCATGATCAATTCAATTTATAATGGCAGCAGCAAAGTCCAATAAATAGTACGAGATACTATACTTCTTCAGATCTTGTCATGAGTCAAGACCAAGCAAAACATACATCCTCCAACACAAACCCTCTACCAACCGTTGTACCAGACCACGACACATAGCATTAATTGTAGACAACAGCCAACAATAGCAGATACTAAAAGCAAATACCAGTAGTAACGTGACACAAGAGCAGTAGTGGAAAGAATTATACTAGCAGTGGTTTCGTGAAAGAGCTAGCAGTGGATTCAAGAAGCTTGTAGCGGTGGTTACCAAGAAACACTAGCAGTGGTTATGATTTGGTCTAGCAGTGGTAACAAAAACACTAGCTGCGATTACGAGTAACGCATCAGTTGTTCACACGAGCAATAGTGAGTGTCGATATCAAGAGCAGCATAAAGAAAGCACGAGCAGCAGATATCATTATTGAATGAGTAGCAGTAGTATGCACATGATTAACAGTAGATACGCTAGATGGAGCAGTAGTACAAACGCAACCACAACTGCTTTAAATATTGACGGCAACAAGGATCCTTGGACCACAATTTTAAACGCAATTACTACTGCTCTAAGAAATATTATAAGTATGCATGAACCTGTAGCCACCGACCAATTGGAGTATAGAATTAATTATAGGCACCGTCCAAGCATGATAACTTTAGTAAATTTATTTGAGCAAATCAGAGATATTATGTACCCATGTTGAATTATAATACTCATTCAATGCCCAAATTATATTTACCAGTCTACAATTAAATCATAAACCAATGAAATCGATTTGTACCATGAACAAATTTATACTCGACAAATCCCTTTTATTATACTCCGTATCTTCTTCGAACTAGCCTTTTTCTGCAGCCAACTTAGACAATGAATAACTTTTTACTGAAAGATCAGATCGACGATCCCTTCGGTAAAAAGTTAGATTGATATATAGAGAACGGCGTCCACCAAAAATTTCGTTACGATCCAACGGTTAACGAAAAAGTTATCGCCGTTTCAAAACAGTGCTGCAAAAAGTTGCGAATTTTGCAAAAAATCGATTTTCTTCATTCTTTTTCGCCAAGAAACCTTGTGAATCCCTAGGTAACGAGCTCCCCAAGCTCTGAAACCGATTGTGGAGTTTGTTAGGACTCCTTGAGATCGTTTTGAGCCTTAGGGTTAAACAATAACATAGATAAAGAATCATGCACAGCGGAATATATAAACAACTATGTTATTGACACAAGGTTTCATTCACCATCACCTCCAATTATATTAATAACGTGTTACCTAAATGTAACAGGGATCAAAGCCTTCTTCGATCTTGGAGGTAAACATCTAACCTAGACGTTTACAATAAACTACACGCCCTAGGTTACACGCACACACACCTTTAGACTACATTATGGAAGACTTATTTATAAAACCTACACCCCATGTCCTCTTTATATACTAGAGGATTAGGGTTTACAAAATACTACGAAGGACTAAATAATAAATCTTCTTTTGCAAGCAAGTCCTTCCATCTTTTTGTAGGTTTCATCTCTTTCACTTTAAGTCCATTTGTTTCATTCTTGTATTTATTTTGTCTCATCAAATCCAAGGAACCTAAAACCCAACAGACCAATAGTCAAAACAAGGCTGTGCACACATTCAATTCAACTAACAGCTGTTTCAAATGGATTCCCACTGGCAGATTTTTTAAGTTTACAGGACTCAAACGGACTTACATTCCTAGATCTTACCTCAAGTGGATTCCCACAGGAAAACTCTTCAAGAATATTGAAACTAATAGGATCCCCATTAATGATATGTCTGTATTATACTGTGATGCATCCAACTGTGAGATTAAGCATGTCACTAACTCTTCTATGTGCAATCCTTCATGTGCTTCCAGTACAATGTGCTCTCAGTCTTTTTCAGGTACAATGCTCAACTCAATCAGGAACTTCATGACTTGGTTCCCATCAGAAATGAATATAGCTCATTCAGGAGCTATAGCTTGCCAGAATTGATGTACATCTTACTTTGACTCCTATTCATCTTGAATCAGGACTCGCTCTTTTATATCTGTGTATAAATCAAGTTTTATTTAAAAAAAAAAAAAAAAAAAAAAAAAATCTTTTATACCTTTTATATATTTCATTCTTTTAAATTCATATTTTTGTCACTTTCCTCATGCTAATAAAGAATACATTCTTTGTTATCGATAACATCTACAGTCCTAGAAATGTCATTCAATAATGGCACGGGATCATAGATGAAGTTCGAACAAATGATATATTCTTGTTTTATAACGGGTGAGGTTAATTCAATCAATGGTCTTTGGTGACATTGATTGAGGGGGAGATTTTTTTTCAAGTTATCTTATAAGGAGATTTTTTCAAGTTATCTTGATTATATATGCGCCAGTGTTAGTTATGTTTTGTGTTCAAAGGCGGGTTGTTATTGTTTATCCATTATGTTAGTGTGCTTATCTTATTATGATTCTCGTTATGCTATTTGTGCCAGTTTGCAATCTGATAAGTTCATATAACTAATGAGTCTGTAACACATAATGTGACAAGAGAGCAACTTACTTTGTAATGTCTTAGCAACTTGGTTTGGTAAATTTGAGGTTAGAGACTTGCTTTGAAAAGTCTTAGCGACTTATTATAACTCTAGGATAGCGAGTTGCTAATCTCTCACAAAACTACAGGGACTAAATGTGACCACCTGGTTTTCTTACTTAAACCCTCCCTATAAGTTAGCGACTTGCCTTTTTATATTTCAAAATCTCAAAAATAATCTTCTCTTTCTCTCTCGATTCCTCATAGCGACTTACGTGTGGTAAGACATCATTGATATGTCTTTTGTCTCCAAATATGAACAACATACGCGTTTCCTAACTCTTATTCCTTAACAGATTCCACGGATCTTGATAATCATCCCTCGCTTCCCTCGTAGAGGTTTGTTGTTGGATCTGTTGAATGGAACAATTGGGATATATGTTAATGGTTTAAGGGTAGTTTGGATGCACTAGGGTTGTTGAAATTCTAAATGTATTTGAGAGCGTATTCTCTGTGATTCGAGTTAGGTTGTGTTTCTAAAATAGTTTGTGTATGTGGATTTTATGAATGGGTTGGATTGTGTTTCATATTAATTAAATGATCTGAATATGTTGAATGGTTTGCATCGTTTAAATTGAGTGATATGATTGAGTTCTTGGTGGCGAGTTGTCTACTGTGATAATATTGTTCTTGGTAGCGAGTTAGTTTAAATGTTCATCGTAGCGAGTTATTGCTTTTAATTCTACTCAACTTAGCGACTAAGCTGCTGTGGCGACTTAGTGAACTATTTACTAGCGACTTGAGTAGCGACTTAGCTGTATCACTATTATTGGTGACTTGTCTTTACAAGTTAGCGAATTAGTAACGGTAGCGACTTAGTAAACAGATTTGTAGCGACTTGACTGTGTTACTGTTCATGGCGACTTGTCTTACAAATTAGCGAATTAGCAAATGTAGCGACTTAGTGAACTGAACTTGTAGCGACTTGACTGTGTCACTGGTGATAGCGACTTGTCTTTACAAGTTAGCGACATAGTTTGCTTTCATGTAGCGAATTAGTCATGGTTAGCGACTTGTCCAATTATGACTAGAGACCTGTTTGGTTTGTTTTTCACTCGGTGTCTAGGGTTATTAAAATGTTTAAAGGCAATTTGCTAGGATAATCTCATGCTTACAATCTTGATTCAGGATTTCCTGTTGCAACTTGTATTGACAACTTACTCTTTGTAACCTGCTATAACATTTTGTTTAAGCAAGTTGTTCTTGAACTCCCTTGTGGCTATTCAATGTTACATCTTGTTTCATACAATCTGCTACATCACTTCTACATTTGTATCTTGGTTCATGACATTATTTCTTTGCAAATGTGCATTTTAACCTTTTAATTCCAAAACAACTCGTCTCGTGAAAACTGTATCAAATGGTGTCTTTATCCTTTATGTCTCACTAATGTCTCTCATTCTATCTCTATATGCCTATGGGAACCCTGTCTGAGCTTCTAAGTTTTGTATGTTTATAACATAAGGGTGTATTCAATGTTGTCTAACTATACATTTACAATCTAACATGTTCCCAATCATTACTATTGATTGTATGTATACTCAGATCATCAATGGCAAGTTCAATCCCTAAAAAGAACGTTACCCTTTCGGCATCACCCAAAGTTCTCTCAGACGAAGAAATCCTTCCTAGGAGTCAATGGGCTGATATTGGAAAGAGTAACTGTTACGTGGACCTACAAAAGTTGCAACAAAATCCTATACTCAAAGTGTCTATTGATATCCTCAAGAACACTAACTTCTTCGGTGCCATTACCAAGCAATGCTCAATTCCCACCATTTACATTCAACAATTCTGGAACACCATTCAATGGGACAAAATCACAACTCATTACTCTTGCAAACTGGATGATAGGGAGTTCGTGATTGATTCAGTCATTCTTAGCAAGGCTCTTGGAATCACCCCATGCAACCCCAACCTTCGTTCTGAATCTCCACCTGGTGCTGATGATTTAATTGTCTTTCTAATTGGTTTGGGTTATCAGAACAACATTTTAAGGGCTTCCGACATCATCACTGGACACATGTATCAACCCTGGAGAGCTATTACAACTATTCTCAACTTGTGCTTATCTGGCAAAACATCAGGGTTCAATAAAGTGAGAATTCCCATCTTGCAAATCCTATGGGGTATTGTCAATAAGGTTGATGTGAATGTCTCAGATCGCATTTGGGAAGAATTTTCTTTATCAATGAACACATTCATATCTGATAGAACAAATTTTCTGAACAAAGCTCAAGGCCGAAAGAAACTGAACAAGCTTGTGATTCCCAGCATCAGATTTTCAAAACTTGTTATCCAGTTCTTGCAACAAACTCACAACTTCAACCCTAGGATTGAATCAAATCTACATAATGCAGAAGATGAATTTGTTTTAGGAAACCTTAAATATGTTCCTAGAGGTATGGATAAAGAAATCTTTGGATTGCCAATTCCTGATATTCTACTCACGGACGATATCAAGAAGAAGGACTACTTCAAACAGTTCATGAAAATTGCTGCCAGTTCATCTGATAATGTCACACCCACTCCCTCACAACCCAATGCTCCCAAGTCCACCTCAGGATCACAAGCGTCTTATGCCTCTCTTCCTAAAAGGAGACGTGAAAGGTCACAACATTCAGTCTCCACATCCATGAAGCAGAAAAGTAAGAAGAAGAAAGTGGTAAAGGATAATGTTGAGGAAACTGAGGTTTCCAGGGGTAATATGAGATTGACTGATGAAGATGATGCTGCTCTGCAACTTGGAATCCAACAAAGCCTAGAAAGTCATAATGTGAGAACGCCAGTTGGAGGAGTTGTGTTGAGAGAGCCTGATCAATTACCTCGACAATCCACATCAAACACGAAAGACAAAGGAAAAGGAGTTGCTAGAGTTGAAACTGAACAAGCCGCTCACTTGCTTCTTACAATCTCATCATCTCCATCAAGTACCACCAATCAATATGAACTGAAGAAAAGAACTGAATCATCTTCTGCTAAAGAACACTCTGGGTTGGAAAAAATGTCTGAAACGTTAAAAGAATCTCTTACACTTAGTAAGACCAAGTCTGTTCAGAATGTTGATACTTTGTTGCATAAAGACTCACAGGAGAATCTTGAGACAAGATCTGATGAGACCATGCACATGGATGAACCAAATCTGTCAACCAACTCTCTATCTTCACTTAAGGATCTTGATACAGATTTCACTTTCGGAGATCAATACTTAAATGACAAACCCTTAGATACTGCACAATCCATGTTTACGGTCAACATTCAGCAAGATACATCAACTATTCCTCCGATGTCAGCATCTTCACTCACAACTGAACTTCCACCTCCCAAACCTGCTCAATCAACTGTACTAACACCACCTACATCTTCACTTTCCCTTGAACCGGTCATTACAGTTGCTGATATGGATGCTCCACCTGCGTCACCACCTCAAATCCTTACTTCAGATCAACTGCTTGATAGAGCAGTAAAAAGGATAGAAGCTCTTGAAAGGCAACTTCCGAAATCTGTTGATTCACTTGAGGATCGTGTCTATAGATTGGAGCACCTCAACTTCGATGAAGGGGTTGCAGCCGCTATTGAAGGGGAAGTTAAGGATGTTGTGGAATGGGCAATGGAAGCTCCACTTCTTAGACGGTTCAAGGACCTACCTATTGCCGATATGAGAGCTGCTCTTTTTGAAAAGATGTATGATGTTGAAGAGGACAAGCATGAGGTCCACAAGAAGCTATATGAGGCACTTGAAGAATCAATTAAGTACGACAATCATGAACAGTACTTGATTGACATCAGGGAAAAAGAAGCTAAGAAGAAAAGGAGGGCCATTGTGTTGGAAACATTGCGGAAAGACCGTAAAGATCCTCCTCCACCTCCACCTCCAACGGGGGGTGCTGGAATTTCTGGAGCTGGGGAATCTTCTAAGACAACCAACACACCTCCACCACAACCACCATCATCACCGCCAAAACCTTCCAATCAATCAAGTCCTACAAAAGAACAGATTACTCAGAAGAAATCTGCTGCCTGGACGACGGTTGATTCAAGGTTCACATCCACATCCACCTCTATTCCTGATGATCAAATGGTTCACGAAGAGTCGCATGTCATGGCAGATTCGGAATCTGATGAAGATGATGCATCAACAAAACATATTCCTAAGCCATCAGAAGATTGGTTTGATACTTACATGGCTGGTAATCGCACTAGCACATCCAGAGTAGCACTCTCAAGGGACACAATTCAAAGTTGCATTGTTGAAGATAGACCTCCTACTCCAGAACCTTCATGGACCATCCCAGAGTCTGACTCGATTATTCCTGACAACAATTGGGCATCAATTATCACCAATAATTATGAAGTTCCAGCTGAAGACTCTCTTCTACACTACACTGGTGATATGGGAAGCTTTATTAGATGGTTTTGTGAACGGAAGAGTATCTCATCCATAACTCCAAGAGATCTTGAAGGACAAGCTTATGAAATTGTCAAAGTCTTTCACTCAGATGCCAATCATCTTCAATATCAGATGGAAGAATGCCATAAGATGCTGAATGACCAAGTCAGTGAGCAAATTAGTCGCTTCAATGTCAACAAATCTCTTCCTCTTGGTGGTGAACCTGGTCAGATGACCATTCAGGCTGAATTCTTCTTCAATCATGACTTGGACTATCTGTGTGCTCGCTCTGCTGAAAGAAGACCAACTCTATCAATTTCAAAGATGAAAGCTGCAACCTACTCTGATCAAGGGCTTGAACAAATGGTTCCTGATCAATTCTGGGCTGATGAAGAACGAAAGTATGACATTGCCGCTTCATATGGTATTTCTCACTGGTGGTTCAAAAAGAAGAAGTTCTACATCGAAAGACATGGTGCTGATAAAAGACGCAATGATGTTCGATCAAAGCTGCAAATCTTAAGTGTTGTTTGTGTAGAGATCTTCCCTATCTATGGATATGAGTATCTGAAGAAGATAGTCCTTAAAAGAGCAGACTTCAAAGTGTATACTATTGAGGAAAACGACTTCAAACATCTTCTGCCAAATGATTTTGAAGATCTCTATCTCTTGAATCTCCAAGGACACCTTGAGCATTTACCTGTCCGTGAGAAAAAGGCCCTCTCTGCAGCTGTCACTCTTTGGATCAGGGGCTTAGTCATTCGAAAACGAGTTGAGGACTTTCAGCTTGGCATGGAAAGCTACCAAACAAGGATCAACCTTACAAGTCCACAATGGAATGCAACAGGGCATGAATTTCATCGCGAATACAAAGTTCTTGACACCCCTAGAGCCGTCATCTTCAACGACAGATATGGGACTCGCATGCTTATGCGACTATGTGAGCTCTACAAGTTTAGTGACGGAACTCTCAAATTGGTTGAAGAAGAACTTGACTCTAGAGTGAAAGAAATCAAAATTGATATGAAATCATGGGTAAAGACTACTTTCTGGACTGATGATGACTTAAAGCGGTGTAAAGATTTCATTGCTGCAATCAGGCGAAGACTAAAGACTCGAAGGATCTTCCGCAGCCTTGAAACCTTTGTTGGTGGTAGACTTCGTGATGGGCATTACAAACTACTTCAAAGAACTGAATGAAGACATCTTTGGGAAATAGTCTCTGTTATGTATTAAATTTATGTATAATGTGGTGTACAAACTATGAACAGCTGTAATGCATGTAATAGTGCTAGGTTATGTACTGTGGTTTCCCCTTGTATCAAAAAGGGGAACATCAGTGTTGTCCACTTCTGATCATATAAAACCGGACACATTTTTCTCCAACAAATATTTTGTCTCATACATATTTAAATCACTTGAGATCCAAAATCTCAAAGGATTTGAAATTTTTGATCGGGGGAGAAAATGTGATATAAATATGAAAGATGTTAAAGATGACCAACTTTTTGTGCATACTACTCTCTAATATGTGCTAAACAATTTTCGAATCTCGAAGCATATATTAAGGGGGAGCATTTTTTTGAGCAAATTCAAGACATCAGGGTACACAATTTTCCATTTTTCTAAGGTACCTTGATTGTATGTTAAATGGCCTCTAATCGTTTGGTGATCATGTCTGCACTTCAAAAGGGTTCCCTCTAGTATGTGCAAAAATCTTTTCAAATCTCGAGGCACATATTGAGGGGGAGCAAAATTATGAAAATCTCATCCTTCCCCAAAATGCTTTATCTACTTGTCTTGATTAGGGAAGTGATGTTGATATCTTTTAGAAAATGGTATTCAAAGAAGTTAATTCTTTCTCTTGCCTCCATGTGCAAAACGATTTCAAATATTTGATGCACATGTTGAGGGGGAGTTCTCGTTCTAAAAAATATCAAAAACAATTCAGGTACAAAATGTTTTGATAATATATCACAAGTATCTGGATTGATTTTCAAATGGTTTTCAATTGGTTCAAATGGCAGATGAACAATACCAAATAGACCGACCAACTTTACTTTAGGTACGGTGATATAAGGATGATAAGGTTAGGTATGTGTTCCCATGATCCGCCAGAACCGGAAGGATCTACCCAGGGACTATCCACTAGTTAGTGTAGAGTTCTTAGGTATGATGAAAAAAGGAGAAAAATGAGAAATGGGAAGAGTGCGGACTGATACAGAGCTAGTACTGGAATAAACCCAACAAGGTTCTAGTTATGAAGTCTCGGTAAGCACTGAAGGGGTTGAAGAATGAAAAAGAACTGATTGTGAAAAAGGGTGAAAAGAAATAGCCCTCCATCAATTCAACCTTAGGGCAGAAACCGGGTTCAATACTGATAAGGTTTTAAAAGGTACCATTTTGAGGGGTCGTTTAAGTCCTTATTTGATCACTTTTGTATCCGTTATTGCTTAATATCGTTCCTTTTCACTTTTTAGGTCTCGTGAAGGCAAAATGCTGGAATGGCACTTATTTGGACGAAAAGGCGCGAATATATGAAGAAAATGGCCAAAGTCGAAATCGAGACACTCACAGTTGCTGAAAGTAGAAGGCGACGGCGTCAGGTGCTATTGGCGACGCCGTCCCAAAATTATTGTGACGGGACAGAACCCAAAACTCGTATTTTCAAGAGACGGCGTCCAGTTATTGAAGAGTAGGCCGTCGCTACTCAGACGGCCTAGATGCAATCCATACGACGTCAGAAGCTGAAGAGGACGGCGTCACGGACATAAGGTGACGCCGTCGCAAGGTTAACGTGGCCAAGACAAAACCCTAATGGCGGCGACACGACGGCGTCACTAAACATAAGGTGACGCCGTCGCAATTGAAATCTTATATATAGAATCCGAATTTTTCAGTCTTTGTGTGGAGAGTCTTTGGAGTAAAAACCTAAAACCGAACCAAAGGTGTCTTGTACAGTATTTTAGGGTTTTAAACCCTATCTTACATCAAGATAAGTCTTTACTTCATTAATTCAATTATGTCTTTGATTATTTGTGTGTATGCTTGCATGTTCTCCATGTCCGGCTAATTTATTTGTGTGTTTGCTTAGGAAGTATGAAACTTAATTATTGAATATTGATTGGTTGTTTCTTATCTTAGTTGATTAATGATCTAGTAATGCGATAGGTCATTCGTTGTGCACTTAATGCTTGATTCATCTTTGTGAACCTTAGAGTATAATTACCTGAGTAATTGTAGGCTAAACCATCCGAAGAGCGCCTTAGAGTAGGAGTCTATAATCTCTAGTGGGTTTGTAGACAAGACCCTTTGGTAAGTTCGAAGAGTTAGGGAGAAACGCATACCCTACAACTTTAGACACACAACGCAACTAGGAATAAGACGTGACACTCAACCATCAATAGGAGATAATTAAGGAGTAATACAAACTAAATAAACACATCTTTAAACTATCATACGAGCACACATTAATTAGACATAGACTCCCACAACCTTAGTTTAGATAATTAGATAATAGTCGAGTAATCGGTAGAAATACCAACCCCCCAAATCCAATACCCGAGATTCGTACCTTTCCATTTTCATAAAATATAAAAAGATAAAAAATAATCTTCCTCAACCTTAACCTTAGCGTAGTAACTCCCTACTAGCATTCCTATTCCCCTAGAGAACGATATCAATACCCGTGGCTTACCCTAATTACTACACTACAACGATTAGGTTCACTGCCTAGGGTGTTATAAAACTTGCTCGAAGAAAAGGAAGTTTCCTTGACCCCGAACGACGCGTGTAGCGTTATCAAGTTTTTGGCGCCGCTGCCGGGGAATAGAATAGCTAGTTGGTAGTCCACCTCGTTTAGGTTCTTTGCTTGATTCCTATCAAGTAAATTTTTTCTCAGTTTTAGCTTTCTCTTAGTCTATCCCCCTTCTTCGTGACCTTTGTTCGTAACCATTTTCATTAACTATTCCGTTAGCCGTTATGGAGAACGCGAATCTGCCAAAACTGTCACCCAATCAACGAAATCCACTACATAATCTACCCTTTCCACTCCAAAATGAGATCTTGAGGTTCCAGCAATATCATGATGAATCCTTTCCTGAGGCGTGGACTCGAATTAAATATTTATTACAAAAAGTCCTTTATCATGGTATTGATTTACTGTTTCCACTACAATTCTTTTACACTCGTATCGCCCACGAAACCCAAAGGAGACTTGACTATGTAGCAGATGGGGATATTTGGGGACGTGGTGTTCGAAATGCATGGGAAACCTTTGAGATTCACGCCCAATTTAGAAGTGGAACATGGGACCCAAAAAACGAATCTTTAGACCTATTTTCAATTTGGAAACTTCGGTCGGAAAGGTTGTTTAGGAAGGAGATGATTAGAGTTGAGGTACCAAGGTGCATGTCATGGTTAGGCGCTACCACAGTACAAAATGAATACATAGTTGATCTTGATAAGATGGAGGATAGAGTAGAAAATCCAATCCCATCGGATAACCCACAAGTCCTACCATCACTTGAGGAACACACATCGCCTATAACTTACCCGGAAGAAGTAGAAGAGACTATAGGAACCCCGATTGTAGAACCTTTGGACCAAACGCCACTAGGGAATATAGGTTTAGATGCTTGTTGTCATGACCTCTCTCTTAGTCCTAGGAAAGTTCCTAATTTTGATGAACCGGAGCCTCAACCAAAAACCTTACCCAAATTTCCATCTTTAGATGTGAATCTTGGAATTGAATTAGGCCCCAATCCACCCATCAAAATAGATAGTCCGGGTAGTTGCTTGATAAAGGTGGTAGATTCTAGGCCATGTAGAGTAGAAGCTAATATAGGAGTAACCTATGACCTTACACACTTATATCACCCATTCATTGTTGATAACAAGAAACACTATGGGTTTAAATCGGGTTTATTAGGTCAAGATGGATCCTTAACTAAGAATCTTTTGAAGTTGATAGAAGATGATCCATTTTTAGGAGGGAGATTTGATTCACCCGCTACACCAATAGACTTAGGTAAGGTTATAATGAATGGAGCACACTCCTTTGAGCATATAAATCACCCATCACCCTCTCCTCACGTAGCAAATTTCCACCCTAAGGGTGTGTATTGCTACTATCACCCGCACTTAAACTTAAGTGTAGAAAAAACTTCCCCTTTATCTGTTAAATAAGGGTAGAGTCAGGCTCGTGACTCGAACAAAAACAAGCGCTTCTTGGGAGGCAACCCATGTGTATTTGTTTTTCATTTTCATTTGTGTGTCGTATATCTTTTATTAATTGTTTATTCTCATGTTTGAATTTGTAAAAATGCTTTATTTTGTCTTTGACCTCGTCTTAATTACATATAAAGGTATTTTACATAAGGGATAAGTGTAGGGAGGATTACACACGTTTTCAAAAGAAACGTGAACATGAGAATTACAATTATTTAAAAGATATATATGTGTGTTTGTTAGAGTCAAATGCTTGTATCGAGTCATAATGGATGTTTTGCAGGAATTTTTCCAGATTCTAAAGATATAAATTTTCCATAATTTTTTTTCAGAAAATCGCAGACCAGTTTCTATCAGGATAACCTGACGGCGTCAGGAGGAGTAGAAACTGCTTACTACTTTTTCTCGTTTTCTGTGCTACTTATAAATTTTTGGAATTTTTTAGGTCTTAATTTTCTAGAAAATCTGCAAACATCCATTCCACAAGCATTATATCCTATTTAAGTCTGGAATTACATCTTGTTGAGATTTTTGTTTGTTCGGTTTGATGCGTTGGGTTGTTTGTTTTCTTCAAGTGTGCAGGTTTAATTTACCAAGAAGAAGATACATAAGATGAGAAGAAGCTTTTAACGCTAACGTTCTTCTTGAAGAAGGATTTAACCACTACTTCACACACGGATCCTACCGAACTAATCAGGGGAGTATTAGTTTCTTTCGTTTTTGATTACCTTCTTTTATCATAACTTTGATACTTTCGGGGAACATTGGGGACAATGTTCAGTTTAAGTGTAGGGAGGGAAAATAAAACGGGAACTTTGAAACTATGCTTATCCTTGATTATTTGCTTTGTCCAATTGTATTTGTGTAATAAACCATGAGAAAATGTCGGTTAGGGTAATTTTGGCACCAAATTTAAAATTTTTCATGACATATAGGAGTGGGCCATTTGTCTTAACAAAAGCGTCTCACGGATAGGAAGTTGCATGACTAGCACAAAAACCCTTTACCACCCAAATTCCACCCAAAATGTGAGGATCGCCCTTAGATTAGTAGGAATTAAAGCATTCATCTTTAATGCTTAGAGTGTGAAACGGTAGTATAATAGATTCTAGAACTTGTTTTGTGATGCATTCCGAGATCGCAAGTGAGGCTACACTTTTGTAGTTAGGAATAGCTAAATGATAAGAGGCATTAGGATAACCCTTGTTTGATACCTGTAATATAATTACTTCTTCCACTTCGGTTGAGTAATTCCCCCACACCCTTTGCGTTGTACTCATCTTTAGTACACGATACCCCTAGTTAACCCCTCAGAGCCTATCCTTTTCGCTGTTCTCGTGATGTTTCGGTTTTTCCGGAATATCAATGAAGAGCATTGTTTACACCCCACCCCTAAATATACACCCAAATAGCCTTAGCCTACCCCTTATGCACTCACTTTTAGTGCAAATGTTTGTTATCACCCTAAACCCTTAGTTCAATTATCTGGTTGCTTGCATAATTTGCTAAGTCAAGTCATATCCTTTGTATACAGTTTTGGGATGATTGGGATTCATGGAAAAAGTTAAAGTTTATGAAATGACGGGAAGGGAACGTTAAATTCAAATTCCCTTTGTTTGCGTAATAATGTACCCCAAGTGTTTTGATCTTTTCAATTCGGGTCAAATTAGTATTAGAGTAATAAAAACTCAAGTGTAGGGATATGCTTATAAATCCCTAGTATTTTGATGTTATCTTAGAGGATGGTAGAGTAAAAGTGTATGAATAAAAAAAAAATCGAAAAAAAATAGAAAAAGAGAAAAAGAAAAAAAATAGAGTATGAAAAAAAAAAAAAAAAAAAAAAAAAAAAAAAAAAAAAACCATACGGGCTACCATCCTACATCTATCCTTTAATTTTATGTTTGTTTATTTCAGTTATCTAGAATTTAGAAGTGTCGAGTCTTGGCTTAGCAACGCCATTCTTCATATGCATTTAACATAGAGATTTTTGACTTACCACCACTAAATAGCCTATCCCACCAAACCCTTATTTCCCTACCGTAAGCCTAACATTACAACCCTTTAAAGACCTCTTTGATAGTCCTTCCTAGGTGCTTACGCCAAAGCGATGGAGGTTTGATCTATTCTCAAGCCTATGGTAATCTATGTACTAGGACCGGTTAATGAGTGTTTATCTTCCATTTCCTATATTGTTATATTTCATTTATACACCCGAGAGAGATGTGAGTATCCAAACACCCCATGTGAGGTGCTAGTATGTAATTTCCGTGCTTGTTATGACTTTTGCGGGGCTTATATGTGTTGTGGACCGTTTTGAATTAATGCTTCATGACCCCTAACTTATAAATTAATTGGCTAAAAGCACATTTGCTTGAGGACAAGCAAATAACAAGTGTAGGGATATTTGATAAGGTTTTAAAAGGTACCATTTTGAGGGGTCGTTTAAGTCCTTATTTGATCACTTTTGTATCCGTTATTGCTTAATATCATTCCTTTTCACTTTTTAGGTCTCGTGAAGGCAAAATGCTGGAATGGCACTTATTTGGACGAAAAGGCGCGAATATATGAAGAAAATGGCCAAAGTCGAAATCGAGACACTCACAGTTGCTGAAAGTAGAAGGCGACGGCGTCAGGTGCTATTGGCGACGTCGTCCCAAAATTATTGTGACGGGACAGAACCCAAAACTCGTATTTTCAAGAGACGGCGTCCAGTTATGGAAGAGTAGGCCGTCGCTACTCAGACGGCCTAGATGCAATCCAGACGACGTCAGAAGCTGAAGAGGACGGCGTCACGGACATAAGGTGACGCCGTCGCAAGGTTAACATGGCCAAGACGAAACCCTAATGGCGGCGACACGACGGCGTCACTAAACATAAGGTGACGCCGTCGCAATTGTAATCTTATATATAGAATCCGAATTTTTCAGTCTTTGTGTGGAGAGTCTTTGGAGTAAAAACCTAAAACCGAACCAAAGGTGTCTTGTACAGTATTTTAGGGTTTTAAACCCTATCTTACATCAAGATAAGTCTTTACTTCATTAATTCAATTATGTCTTTGATTATTTGTGTGTATGCTTGCATGTTCTCCATGTCCGGCTAATTTATTTGTGTGTTTGCTTAGGAAGTATGAAACTTAATTATTGAATATTGATTGGTTGTTTCTTATCTTAGTTGATTAATGATCTAGTAATGCGATAGGTCATTCGTTGTGCACTTAATGCTTGATTCATCTTTGTGAACCTTAGAGTATAATTACCTGAGTAATTGTAGGCCAAACCATCCGAAGAGCGCCTTAGAGTAGGAGTCTATAATCTCTAGTGGGTTTGTAGACAAGACCCTTTGGTAAGTTCGAAGAGTTAGGGAGAAACGCATACCCTACAACTTTAGACACACAACGCAACTAGGAATAAGACGTGACACTCAACCATCAATAGGAGATAATTAAGGAGTAATACAAACTAAGTAAACACATCTTTAAACTATCATACGAGCACACATTAATTAGACATAGACTCCCACAACCTTAGTTTAGATAATTAGATAATAGTCGAGTAATCGGTAGAAATACCAACCCCCCAAATCCAATACCCGAGATTCGTACCTTTCCATTTTCATAAAATATAAAAAGATAAAAAATAATCTTCCTCAACCTTAACCTTAGCGTAGTAACTCCCTACTAGCATTCCTATTCCCCTAGAGAACGATATCAATACCCGTGGCTTACCCTAATTACAACACTACAACGATTAGGTTCACTGCCTAGGGTGTTATAAAACTTGCTCGAAGAAAAGGAAGTTTCCTTGACCCCGAACGACGCATGTAGCGTTATCAAATACATATGCTACTGGTTGTTACTAAGGTAACACTGGTATTGAAGACAAGACGTCATGGACCCAGTGACGCACTGCACTAAACTTCCCAAGCCACTCAAGTTCCTCTTAAAAGGGCTTGTTTCATTCTCACGGGGAACCGACATAATCTATCGACTTTCTCTTAGAGATGGTTGATATTGAAGTAGGAGACCCTCTCCCTAGTCTCCGGCACAGGAACCAAATATGTACAAATTGAGTCTAGAGCCACGAGATCATCAATAAATCTCATTAGGACACTTTGAATGAAGACTCTCTGTTTCACACAATGTGGAAAGAGAGATTATATCTTGAGTCCTACGCATTATCCTTGTGGTATTGCCAGAACATCTGAGTGATGTGTATACATATTCACAATGAAGATGGAAAGCCTTCTGGAGCCAACATCAAACAAGCTCCTGGTAGGTGGCATGTGAGATCTATTATATAGATCAACCATGTGACAACTGAACAGAAACAATGGGGCGATTCAATATCTTGAATCAATCCTGGTTCAGGTTATGGATTGACGGATACCTTTGAAAAACAGGTCTTTGTGCTTAATAACTCTTGTCTTTAGCACATCGACCGTGTACTAATTTTTCAAATCAAAAGGTGTTTTTATGATTGATAATTGATTTTCAATAAAACCTTCGTTGTATTGCAAAAACAATTTCTATTGAGCAATACACGATTGATTTTCAAATCTCTTTTCATCAATCAGTGGACTTAAATTCGCTGGTTCACTCACTCCGTGTTGTCTTCTTTGAGACGTTCCGGTTTGAGAACAGCTAGAGCAGCTGCAAAACCCTGTCAAGGAAATTCTTCAGAATTATATCTGATCATAGGCAGTACATGTACTGATCAACGGGGAACCGTGGGCCGTGTACCTCAATTCAACTAAAGTGGTCAAAGACACTTTTGTACGCTTTATTGCTAACTGTTGTATGCAGGTACGTCCTACGTTTGCAGCTGATCAGAATGAAGCGGTCAATCCACAGCCGCATGCTCACTTATCACATTCATCTCAAAAGAAATCATGATTAGTGCATCAATGACTCTGATATTTTCACTCCATGCTTCTGCTACGCTGCTGCCAATATCATGAATCAACGAAAGCTTCCGCTACTCTGATGAGAAGATTTCATGATCCAGAATGTGAGCATGTCAGTCCGAAAGTCACAACATCACACAATACCAACACCACAATGGATATCTCAGAGATTTGCGTTAGCTGATGATCTCAAAAGCTGGCTCAAAATTATTGTTATCACAGTGGATCAGACACTCAACCTCCATGAATTATTCATTTCTGTTGTTCAATATTGTACTCTCCACAAATGCACCTGGTTTGATTACTTTTTTGAAGAGAAGTCTACGAGCTCAAGAATGAAGACTTACTTGAAAGCTAGGATACACAATGTAATTTATGGGGTGACCTCCCTTAGGGGGAGATTGTTAGGAATCAGAAATTCCATAAGTAAAAGAGTCGGTCACCCCAATTATTATCTAGTCAAAGTTAGCTCGCAGACTTGTCACTATTTATGTTAGTTATTTGATAAGTAGTAGCGTAGAATAGTATAGTGCAACACCGTGGAGGAAGGACGGGTCTTTACCCATTGTATCCCTGATCCACAGGCCGTCAGGAGGTCGTTTAGTTTGTAACCTATAAATACCCTCTACCTTGCAAGGTAGAGGGTTGGATGTTCTTTGGTAATCTAATATTCCACAAGTTTTCTCTTACTAGAATATCCCACTTTCTCTCTCTAAAACCATCTATATGATTACAAGTTTTAATGTCATGATATGTATGTGAAATCCAATATCCTTCACAAACAAGTCGACTGAAAAACTGGGACAGAAACTAGTTTTCTAAACATACTTTAAATCAAATTTTCAACACACAAAGCATCTAAAGGTGATATAAAATGAACATGAATGATAACTAAGAATGTAAATGAAGTAAGAAATGAATTGTGGATGCTTACAAATAGTTGGTGAATTATTGGTGAACAAATGAACCCAATAATCACTAAAAAATCTTAGTTTTGAAAGTAGCCCTAGATTTTCAAACCCTTAACCAAATAATCTTGCAAAACCCTTGACCAAGCTATGAATACTCTTTTCTGTTGATGATGTTGCTGCATTTTTATGTAGGGAAAAAAGAGGGGTTTTAAGTGTTTTTGTTGTGGTGAAAATGAAAGTATAAGTGTATGTATATAGAAAGTAGTGAGAAACTAGTTAGGTCCTTGTAACTTGGTGAATTATAAAAATATCTAGGGAACATGATTGTGATGGATTATGGCCAAGGTAATGGTGTTGGCATAGAAAAGAGAAGAGAAGCAAAGGGTGGAGTGGTCTTGATTTGGAACTAGCATGGTTAATAAGATCTTGTAAGGTTTTTCAAGATTTATGACAAAGTTTGGTAAATGGATATATCTTATGAGATTTGGCTGTGTTTTTATAAAAATTATAATGGAGCTGATTTTTGTGGTATAAAAGGGGATAAATGAATAAACTTAAATGTATATAAGTGTTTAAAGTGGTAGTAGAAAGGTGGTGCTGGTATTGGGTAAGTTGTGTATGTGTGCATGAAATATAATGCAAATTTAAATGACTTACGTAACGTTTTGTAAAACCGTATGCAAATGACTTGTAAATTATGCTTATGAGAATGATAATGTTCTAGTATAATGTAGACTAAACTTAGTCTAGAGGCGGGATGTGTTCATAGTTGTTTCCCGTTGTACGTGATTTAACATAATAGTTTTTTGTAAAGGCGTAATTTCGAGTATTTAAAGTAAATTATTTTGAGTATATAGTTGAGTAATGACCTGAAAAATATGAGTTGTTACAATATGATAATGTAAGAGGTTGTGATTATATTCTATAGATTTTTTTAAAGTCTTGGATCAATTGTTATTTGATTTTTTTATAAATGGTAGAGGTTAAAATGTATTCTGTCATTTGGATTCTTATTTGGCCGTTTTTGTTCCTCAAAGTTTTTGTGCTTACATCGGCTGAGGTATTGGTTATATTGCCTACAGCCAGCTTTGATGGGAGGTAGTGACGATCAAGACAAACTGAGATGTGGTGATAATTGGTAATTGCATTTATAGGTGTTATATGATCTGTTTTGTATAGATTGTAGTATTTATTTCTACTTTTTTAAGTTATCGGGTCTATTTTGATACTACCTAGAATCTGATATGTGGTCGTATGAGTTATAGTCAGAATTTGTGGATACATGTTTTTGTTTGTATAGGTTTTGTGATAATTCTGATATGTAATCATGAATGCTGATTTTATAGTGTTATGCGAGTTGTGTTTTATTCCCCATTTGGGCCAGATGTCTTTGAATGTTGGCTTTTGAATTGTATTTAGAGTTCCAGGGCTGATCAATCATCTGTTTTTATATGTGAATATATGTTTTCAGGTTCATATCGTTGTTTTTCATGTGGAATTACAGCACACAGGTTGGCTATAGCATAGGTACAAATTTGATTTGTAATGATGTTGTTCTACATAATTTTATTATACATTAATCATGGCTGATTCAATTAAAGTATATATATTATGGTTTTCATTTATGGTTTGTTTCTATATAATATGAATATATATATATATATATATATATATATATATATATATATATATATATATATATATATATATATTAATATTCTTAGATTGAATGCTTTGGTATATTTGTTACTGAATTATTTGTTATCAAATGTGATGTTCTTCAATGTTGGCTTTTGAATTCTCTTTAGTGTTTCAGGGTTGATCAGGAATCTGTTTTCATATGTCAATATCTTTTTTCAGGTTCCTTTGGATGTTGTTTTCGTAGGATTGCAGCACGCAGATTGGCTCTAGCACAGTTGCAAATTTAATTTGCAATGATATTGTTTCGAGTTCATTTAGGTCTGTTATTGTTTTCCTAAGTCTTTGCATTTACCGTAGTTGGAACTCTGCTTATGGTTTTGGCTGCCATGTTCAACGGAAGAAGTGGTAATTCTTATGTGAGGCATATTGTAACACCCCTAAATTTGGTTTAGCGGAAGCATACGGGTCATGGGGTGCTACTAAATCGGAGATCATAACACAAGTAATAAAGAACAGAATACATACTCCGTTTAATTTCATAAAATCGTTTTAAAACATTGTCTTACAACATTATTTAAATAAAAGGACACAACCCATAAATTTAGTGGTCCCAAATAAAACATCAACATGTGATAAAACACTTCTTTTAGGATAACTACGACCATTGCCACTCCTTGCCTTGAACCAAGATATCAATTCAAATACCTGAGAAAATATGCTAAAAGATCAGCTAAATAGGTTTATAATAAAACAGTACGCATGGACCATAATTCAAAGGCATATAATCATTACAATGAATATAATGATATATGAATGAAAGTCTATTACGCTAGCACTAAGTTCATGCAACCGAAGCTACGACAATTTCTGTATGCAAAATGAAGTCATACAATTTATGGGGCCCAATGCGAGTGTTTTGTCCCTCTACACTCGATTCCGACATGGTATACGTTTCGCCTTGGCCTAAATATGGCCAACCGAACGGAGGAGTCACCCTCAATAGATCTATTTATAACATTCGAGCTTCCCAGCAGGGAACTGACGGTTTATGAAGGGGGCATTTCTAGGGACATAAGGGCTTAGGCTAAACCATGTAATAGTAATCATGCAATAGTTCAGGTCCATAAAAAGGTTTTGCATATTTTCTCACCCCAAAATGCATAAAACAATTTATCAAGTAAAAATGGGGCTATAAACTCACCTTAGCAATAAGTAGTCCAAAGGTGGGATTTCAATGAATGTTATGGAACTGCACCGACACGCGACCTAGATAAGTAGGGCAAAGATTTAGTTCATTATTTTAAGTAGGACTTACTTAAATGTTTAATTTAATATTGTTTTTATAACGGTATCAAAACCGGAATTGGTTTGTAAAATAATCATAATGTTTTACTAGTAAGTATATACATGTAAATATATACTTATTTATGTTGACACATAATTGTATTTTTGAAATCAAACAAGGTTGATTTATTTTCTAATGTCTCTTGTTTTTAGAATATACTCATTTTAAATTTGAAGACTTTCAAATCTACCATATGTTGAAATTATATAGCTAGACAATATTTATTTGTCAAAAATTGGCATAATTTATGTTGTATTTAAATAGATCACACCGTTCCGAACAAGTATTTGAACAATAGAGAAGGATGTCGGATGTATGGTGTATTGGCGAGACGCGAGTGACTTGGTTTGCATTCGGACTTTATGGTTTTTACTCTTTTACATACTTACATCGCTACTGATTTTTATGATATATAGTTTACATATACAACATGTATTCATAATTTGTGAAGGGTTGTGGCCCAAGAAGAACCCACTTTGCCATATGGACAGTGAGCTACGGCCCAATTTGATGTGAGAGGAGCATGAAATGGGCGATGGCCCAGGTGACACTCTAAGAATTCAGTGATTGCACATTAGCTTCGATTTTTAGAAATACTAGTTGTGAGACAAGCTTGACAATACATCATTTTCCACCAAGATGCCATTGCTAGACTAAAACCATTTGTGGGTGTTTGTGACTTGGGCAACAAAACAACATAACGTGAATACGGATACAATAGTAGATTTGTAAACATGCTACTCCCTTCGCGGGAGTGACGATCGATTATCTAGACCAAGTCACTCCCCTCATGGGTTGCTTTGAATTCAAAAGTAGTCCACACGGCTCACTCGACCAAACACCCTCGTGTTAGTTTTTGCTAGGCCGGACGAATGTGCGCTCAAGGCATATGCACCCTACATGGGGCGTTGCCTTACTAGGAATAAAATCCAATTGAACTTGTTTATTGGGGTTAGGCTAACAAGTGTACTCAAGACGCAATACAACCACCGTTTTTACGACGCTAAGATTTGAGGTCAAAGACCCAATTTGACTCACTTGCTGTGGATTGACCCTTCGAGTGATTTACCACAAACTGGATTTCTTTACTCAAAATTTTCTACCAAGATTTCACCACTGTGGTGGTACCCACAGTGGCTTCGACATATACTAAAATTTTATTAACCGATTATTCACACATAACTAGAAAAGCTCTAAAACACCTTTTGGATTGACACAAGCTGAAAGGATTCTCCTATATCAATTCTAGTTTATTTCGGCTAGTTTGTGGTTCCAAGCGTCAACGTAAGTCACACTAGCCTACATTACTAGCACATACCTTAAAGAGGCTGGAGAATAAGAATGTGGTAAAGCCCTTTGGCGTCGGTTGAGTACAACTCGTCACGCCTTTGACTCGACCTCTTTATACACCCTTACGGCTCATGCCGGTTGATGGGTTCACCATACTTAGTAACAATTGACACCCCCGTTGAGGGTCCATTCTTCAGTAGACTGCCACGACAAGTCCACTGGACTTAGAGTCAAGTCAGTTCGACCACTTTGGACTCAAGTTGCTAACTCATAACGACATAAGATACCATTTTTCATGGTCTCACTTTCTTTATTCCTGGTTTACTGTTGCAAGGACAAAATTTTTTAAAACAAGGTTTTTCTACTACTCAGAATGACAATAACACCAAGTTTACCAAGATTTGATGTTCTATTAAAATGAAATCTTTATATGCTCATCTCCAACATTGTCGAATCACAAGAATAACAAAAAGTTTAAACATGGATGTGACTAAATACACGAATCGTTATACCATCACGACTTATTAGGAATCAAATGAGACTTAATCTTACAAAGTAGGCAGCGGGTAGGAGTAGGAGTCGGCCCAAGAAGGTTTAATTGTTGACGATTTCTTTGCGACTTCCCCAAATTGAAGCTTGAATTACCTCGAATACACTCTTAATTGCAAAACCCCCAACTCAATTTTTGAAAACCCTAACCTTTACACAAACCCTAATTTTTGTAAGAGTGGTGATGGAAACTGATTTAGGCGCCTCCTACCTTCACTATTATTTAGAGAGGTGTTTTTAGGAGGTCTTGACTCTTCTTTCTCTCCTTTGGGTTTTGGTGTGAAGCTAAAATAAGCTAAGGCTCCTGCAACCTAGGAGGTCTTGAACCTTGACTCTAGATGAGATGATATTGATGTATGCTTCTTTCTTGGTATCCTTGTCTTGACGCGCTTGTATTCATTCGAATGGCTGTCACAATCCTCCAAGAGAAAGGTCTTTGAGACAAAAGGAGTCATGGTTTTGATGAGAGAGATTTGGAGATGATGGAAATGAGAGTGTTGGATTTCTCCTTTGGGAGATTTGACCTACTCGATGATCAGGTTCTAGGGGAAGAGGAGGATTTGCTTTTCTTTCTCTGCTTTTGGGTTTTGTCGTGAGGGGAGAAGACACGAAAGGGGAAGGTATATGAAATATCAAAGTAATTTGGTTGTATATTATTTCAGATATTGTTGGATCTTAATATTATGTTGTTTGATGATTCGGGTGGTCTAGGATTGTGATTAAATAAGAAAGCCATTTTAGAGAGATGAAGAGAGTTGAGAGGAGGTTCCTTGAAGAGAGTTGCTTAAGAAAATGAAAGGTTTATTCAAAGAAGCCACACCCCTTCCATGGATGGAAGGGGTATTTATACTTACAAACATAACGTCCTCCTATCGGACTGTGGATCAGGCATACAATGGGTAAAGACCCGTCCTTCCTCCACGGTGTTGCACTAAACTAAACTACGCTAATAACTAACTAATAAACTAACAAATAACGTAACTAATGATATGTCTACGAGCTAACTTATGCTAGATAATACTTGGGGTGACCGACACTTCACTATGGAATTTTATAATTCCTAACAATCTCCCCCTAAGGGAGGTCACCCCATGTTTTACATTTCGAATCCTAGCATTCTATTTTATCTTCAGTCTTGAGCTCGTAGACTATAATTCTTCACTTTCGCAATCTTTGTGCTTAAGTAGTGCAACTTCAAAGTCCACATAGTTTTGTACTTTTAGTGGAGGCCTTTAGCTGATCCTCATCATTGATGATCTTCGATCTTTCACTGAGATCATCAGTCACAGTAAATCTCTCTGGATCATCCATAGTTGTGTTGCCATCATGTGAAGTTGTGACTTTTGGACCGACATGCTCACACTTTTGAATCATGACATCTTTCCATCAGAGTAGCGGAAGCCTTACTGGTTCATGATATTTGCAGCAGCGTAGTAGAAGCATAGTATAAAAATATCAGAACCAGGTTATGTAGATATGCACCAGTCATGATTTCTTCAATTAAGTGTGGTTGCTGTGAACATGCGGCTTTGGATTGACTCCTCAATTCTGATCAGCTGCAATCGTCGGGGTGTACCTGCATACGACAGTTAGCAATAAAGCGCACGAAAGTGTCTTTGATCACTTTCGTTGAATTGAGGTACACGGCCCACGGTTCCCCGTTGATCAGTACAAGTACTGCCTGTGAACAGGTAGGATTCCTAAGAATCTCCTTGACAGGGTTTCGCAGCTGTTCTAGCTGTTCTCAAATCGGAACGTCTCAAAGAAGACAACACGGAGTGAGTGAACCAGCGAATTGAGATTCACTGATTGATGAAAATGATTTGAAAACAATCATGTATTGCTTGAAGAAAGAGTTTTGCACTACGACGAAGGTTTTATGAGAAAGATCAATTTTCAATCAAAATACTTTTTGTATTAGAGAATGAGTACACATTCGATGTGCTAGCGAAAAGAAGAGATTCGCACATCGAACGGTTTTTCTAAAAGTATTTTTCAATCAGAGATACTTTTTGAATTTGAAAACATGAGTACACATTCTACATGCTAGAGAAAAGAAGGTTTGCACATCGAACTATTTTTCCAAAAGTATTCGTCAATTCATTTCCTGGACCAAGGTAGATTCACGAGTGAATCGCCCCATTGTTTCTATCCAGTTGTCATAAGCTTGATCTTACGAGAAGATCTCACATGTCACCCACCAAGAGCTTGTTTGATGTTGGCTCTAGAAGGATTTCCATCTTCATCATTAATACTTTTACATACCACTCAGATGTTCTGGCAATACCACAAGGATAATGCGTAGGACTCTTCATATATAATCTTACTTTCCACATTGTGTGAAACAGCAAGTCTTCATTAATATAGTGTCCTAACGAGATATTGTGGATGATCTCTTGGCTCTAGAATCAATTGTGCATATTTGGTTCCTGTGCCGGAGACTAGGGAGAGGGTCTCCTTCTTCAATATCAACAATCTCTAAGAGAAAGTCGATAGATAATGTCGGTTCCCCGTGAGAATGAAACAAGCCCTTTTAAGAGGAACTTGAGTAGCTTGGGAAGTTTAGTGCAGTGCGTCACTGGGTCCATGACGTCTTGTCTTCAATACAAGTGTTACCTTAGTAAACACTAGTAGCATATGTATTGAACCCGGATTCTGCCCTAAGGTTGAATTGATGGAGGGCCATTTCTTTTCACCTTTTTCATATTCATTTCTTTTTCATTCTTCAACCCTTCAGTGCTTACCGAGACTTCATAACTAGAACCTTGTTGGGTTTATTCCAGTACTAGCTCTGTCTCAGTCCGCACTCTTCCCATTTCTCATTTTTCTCCTTTTTTTTTCATCATACCTAAGGACTCTACACTGTCTAGTGGATTGTCCCTGGGAAGATCCCTCCGGTTCTGGCGGATCGTGGGAACAAATACCTAACCTAACCATCCATATAACTCCATACATAAAGTAAAATGGTCGGTCTTTTTGGTACAGTTCATTCTTCCTTGAAACCAATTGAAAAATCATTTGGAAAAACAATCAAGGTACTTGTGATACGAGATCAAAGCATTTTGTACCCTAATAGTTTTGATCATTTAGAAAACCTCCCCCTCAACATGTGCGTATGATTTAGAAATTGTTTAGCACAGGAGGCAAGAGGACTTTGAAATATTTTCTTTGATCACAATTTTCATACGAAAAAGCCATTTGATTTTCTTGGTAAATTCTCCCCCTCAATATGTGCATAGGATAAGAGAAATCATTTTAACACATAGAGGCAAGAGTTCTTTTGAAGCACATCCACGAACACAAAGGCCATTAAGAAAACCATTTGATAACTCAATCAAGGTACTTTATAAATAACTTTAAGAACTTTTGTACCTCGATAGTTATGCTCCCCCTCAATATGTGCTTCAAGATTCGAAAGCGTTTAGCACATATGAGAGAGCAGCGTGCACAATTAAATCAAAACGATCACCTTTTATCAAATTTCATTATTAAATCACAAATTCTCCCCCGATCAAAAATATCAAACCCTTTGAGATTTTAGATCCCAAGTGATTTAATTAGGTTTAGAAAACATGGGAGAAAATGTGGCCTTGTTTAAATACTCATCTGGTTTTTTTTTTGTGGATAAATCCTCCTCCTCAACATTTGCATTGTGTATTTGAAATCGTTTGGCACATGGAGGCAGGAGTGCCTTTGAAGGACTAAAACCAATTCCATTAAAACAGATTTGAGATTTAAATCACGATCTCTCCCGCGATCAAAAATTTCAAACCATTTGAGATTTGTGATCCCAAAAGATTTAAATCATTTAGAAAATTTTGGGGAAAGACGTGGCAAGATTTTATTTTGAAAAATGACAGATAAGGACCATTTTAAGACATTAAAGATTGTTAGTGTCAGGTATGATTGTTTTAAGAGATCTTTTAGTAAAATAAAACAATTTCACAATCAAACAAGAACAGAAAAAAAATTCAATTTGTAAGATCTTTGAGTTTTAAAGAAAATCATACCATGACATAACATTAAATGTTTAGATCACCACATTTTAACGTACACACGGACTCTTTTGAAGATATATTGTTTGAAAATACTTTAAATAAAATCACTCTCCCCCTCAATCGATAACCGAAGTCATTGATTGAGTGACTTAAGTTTTGATAAAATAAAGTCCGGTGATTTTCATAATTAAGTCCAATTTATTTTCAAAACAAATATTTTCCATTTTCAAAACAATTTTAATCAAAGTTTTAGAAAATGGTGTCCTGCACAAAGATACGTTAGGCGGTATGGAAGTTGCTTCTGTTGTTGCTTTAGGTCTTGGAAGAAAAACCGTCTGCAGATGCAGGGAGACTTCTTCTTACGTTGCATTTTAATGCCAACTGAGGTCATATTAAGCTCCGTTTCTTCAATCACTTAGAAGAAAACCATCTGCTGATGCAGTGAGACCTCTTACGTTGCATATATGCCAACTCTCTATAGAAGTCCAATTAAGCTCCATTTCTTCATTTGTCAACCCAAGATATAGTTACCCTTTCCTTTCGGCATCCAATCATATTCAGTTGTGGGATCCGGATCGGGAACATTCTTATAACCAATATACCTGCATACGTTAGTGAACACACATACAGATATATGGTGGTCGACATCACCCATAACAACAATCGACTAATTTAAAGTCTATTCAACATAACAATCAGATCATATAAGGCATGGGGTTTATGTGTTAATCAAACTATAATCATCTAAACCTAACAATCATATCCTAAATTCCTAGTCCTTCGACACAGGCAAATATCATTTTTAATTAAGCACGTAGGATAATTAAGAAAGCTCGTTAGATGATATAGATTTGAAAACATTCTCCCCCTCAATCAATGACTCATTTTTCTAAAAAGTTTAAAAGCGCTGAAGTCATTGATTGAGTTTTCAATTGTTTTATCAAAACTCTGAATCTGATTGTTTTGAAAGCAACTCATTTTCCACCAATTAGAAAAGACAACAAATATTTTTCTGAAGAATTTTAGATGGAAAAACATTTGTGTAGGAACAGCAGTCCTTCGACATACTTTACTCAAATTGTTTTAGGATAAGTGCACGAAATTTTTGAAAATAGTTTAAGCGTGGCACTTTCCTTCTTTGAAAAATGGGTTGCTATCTGAAATAATAGCAAGCCATAGTTTTAAGCACGGGTTACAGTCAGAAATAACTGCAAGCCATTATTTGAAGCCCGGGTTACAGTCTGAAATAACTGTAAGCCATTTTTGAAGCGCGGGTTACAGTCTGAAATAACTGTAAGCCATTTTTTTTAGACATGTTTAGAAAAGAATATTTACACCTCCTGCTCGAACTTCATCTAAAGTCCCGTGCCATTATTTAATGACATTTCTAAGACCGTAGATGTTATCGATACCAGAAGACATGTCTTGAGAAAACATATTTTTGGTATTTTTCAAAATTTTCTGATTTTTATGGCTTTTTGTTGGTTTTATATTTTTCTATTTTCTTTTTGTTGGTTTTATATTTTTGTATTTTGTTTTTCGAATAAATATTTACAAAGATAGTGTAGATGATATAGTATAAGAGGATGATGATACGAGTACCGAGATAAGGATATTGAACAGCACGTCATAGAAGATAGAATTCGTCATCTCTTAAACTTCCACCACCAAAGCTTCCGAGGCTCCAGAATAGGAGATAGAACATGAGCCTTTGAGAAAGAGAGACTTTGGCAGCTTCCCCCCAAACCGAAAATCCTTATGTTGAGCAGATTCGAAGCTCTATTTCAAGCTTGCTTTAGCCAGGTGCACAAAGAAGCACACCATTATCATTGATCCAGCTGCTCCTTTTAAGAATAATCACCGTGATTCTTCGTTCAAGGCTATATCATCCAATAGAACAACAGCAACGTATCATCCCACTCATAAATAATCTTCTCAAATTTCATAACCACTGAAGTCTGAAGCGATCCATTCCAAAAGGTGTGATCCGCTCCCAAACGGTCAGGTTTATTACACAATTCAACCACTTGTGAATGGTCAACCGTAATAAAAGCCAGACAGCTTGAGAACGCAATGCAATTAAGTCCAGAGGAGTTTAGTGTTTCCCCGGGTCGTTAAGTCCCAACGAGGTGTGAAAACTGTAATACAACGAATCTGTGATCGGGTGATATTGAATGGGAAAAGGTTATGATTGATTTTACACTAAGGAATCTGAATCTATTAAAGACTTTGAAGTCATTTTAATTCTATATTTAAAATCGATTAACGTTTAAAACCTAAAACGTACGTTTAAATAAAATTACGTGAACGTACGAAATAAAACGTGAAAATAAAGAAGTAAAATACCTACGGATATGGAAAATACATTTTTACAATCCTAATTATACTAGAAAATTATTGGAAAAAGAAAATTATTTTTATGACTATTTATTTAATTATTATTAATTAAAAACTATTTTTAACTATTTAATAATACCCTAAAATATAAGAAAATATGAAATAAAGCTAGAAAAGTGAAATTATGACTTAGAAAAATCTAAAATATTATAAAAGTTATTTTAAAACTGAAAATATATTTTTTAGACTTTTTAAATAATTATTATTAATTAAAAACTAATTTAAACTAATTAAAATTAAGAAAAATAACAAATGAACAGTAAAAATTATGAGACTTTACAGGAAAACCTAAAATATTATTCTAAGCCTGGGAAAAATATAAAAAGTTAGATAAGCCCACTAATAAGCTGGATTGGGCAAATAAGCAGTTTAAATAAGCACTTGAAATCAGCTAAAAGCTAACTATAAGCTACCATAAGCTACTAAAGCCTAAATCTAACCTAAAATGAGCTAATGCAACTGATTGGGACCTAAAAAGTACAAGCTACAGAAAAAAAAACTCGCGACCAGATTTTAATAACTATATGCCAAACGGCCTCTAAGGCCCTACTTTAAGCACTAATTAAGCTAGCTTAGAAAAATCATAAAAATAAAATAAAAATACCTAGTTATCGACCACCAACCAAAGTCCTAGAATCCAAAATTTCAATAAGTTCTGCCCAAAGATTAAGAAATTAAAATTCTACAAAGTTTTGTACAAAGAACTCCATTTGATAAATTTGACCTCGAGACAGAAATGGATTTTTGACCTTGTTTAACTTTAGAGCTTATTAAATGGAATGAAAGTGATGTGTTATGATATATTGAACCTAAATCAATCCAACTGAACTGCTGCCTGACTTATTTACAAATTTTTATCCAATGACTCACACAGAAAATGAATTAAGAGCAGCTTAATGATGATTTTGACTAAAAATGAATGCATCTACAAGTTGAAGACTATCCTAACTAAGTTTAGACTACTTGAGACTAAAGCAACTGAATATGATCAATCAACTAACTTAAAACTCAGATTTAATCTACTATCCAAACACCCCTTTAAGCACTTATAAAAGTACAATAAGCAACTAGGATAACTAAATAAGCTAAATGGGGAGTACATAAGCTAACTCAGGGAATTCCTAAAACTACTAAGTGAGAAAAGCTATGTAAAGCTTTGAATGAACAATCAATAAGCTGAGATGAACTAATCCTAAGTATGCTACTTAAATGATATTAAAGTACATGTAATAAGCAAATTAAACAACTGATAAGCAAAAAGTTAGGAGCAAATAGTGACCTGCTGCTACTGAACTGCAGGTTGCAGAACAGCTTGTGAGGCTCTTTTTGGAGCTTATTTTCAAGCTGAAAAACAAGCTTCCAGGTCAACACAAAGCTGCACAAGAGAGTTAGAACAGTAGACAAGCTGATTTGAAGGCAGAAAAAGGCTTATAATAGTTTAAAAGTAAGCTGCATTCAGCTTACTTTGACCATTTTTTGGCAACTGATTCAGAACAAAAAAAAAACAAGTGACAGATTTCAAGGTTGATTTTAATTAGGCTAGAGTTAACACTAATGCTTAAAAGCTGATAAGAAATGGAGATGGATATATAAAGACACAACAAAGACAGTTTTTGACACTTTTAGATTGCAACTAGGCTGTTTAAATTAGCACTTGAACAGCTACCTAAGCTGTTGTTCCTGTGCAGTTCCAGTAAAGACATAAGCACATTTTTACCTGGCTAAACTTTGAAAAACAAGAGAAAAAGAAAATTCCAAGCCTGTAAAACCTACTTTAAAACCTTAAAATTACTTCGACCATAAGGGTCAAAATGGGTAAGAACAGTTTTTAGAACCACACACAGCTTAAACCAAACACCCCTGATTGGTACCAGATTCTTGAAACAGTTTTGAGAAAAACTTAGAGCTTGCAATAAAACAAACCTCACTGACTTTGATTAAGTACTAACTAGGCATTTGAAAACTATGACAGCTAAAAGGAAAAAATTACTTTCATTAAACAAGGAGAAACATTACAATGAAACTTTGAAACAAAACATACAACTGATTTTTAAAACTATAACTGATTTTAAACTGAAAATTCCTACGTGCCTCATACATGTGGCTACAACATCTTATTTATACTAAGAGCTCTCTGTGTCTTCAATCTCAGCCGTGCTTTTTCAGTGAGAAAAAATAGACAAAGACCTAACTTGTGCTTTCTTTTTATCAATCTCACCCATCCATCAGTTAGGTACACACCTTGAGCAATCTGAGCCATTGGTTTGGTTTTTGGCGCCTAAATAATCACATGGGTTGCTGACTTGGATGTGGAAACTTGTGATATAGCTTTGGAGCTGGTGAAGATAGGTTGAGTGTCTGGGAGGGAATCAGAGAAACAGGGAAAGGGGTTGAGTGTGGCAGGTTTGTAGCATGGGCTTAAGTTTGGATCCAGTTGGGTTTGTTTATTAATAACACAAGGACCAAAATTGCAATTCCACCAAAAACCAAGGGACCGAAACTGTAGTTTTCCAAAATTAATCATAAGGACTATATTTGACAAGCTTTCTTAACCAAGGACCATAAATAATATTTTCCATTTTTGAAAATCCCGGGGACTTGTTTTGCCATTTTTGAAAGTTGGGGGACTGAAACTGCCAATTATGCAAACTTTGTTCGTTTTGAGCTGTTTTTACTCATTTTGCATTTAAAACATATAAAACGCAATTTTGAGATATTTTCAGTATTTTGATGCATTTCTGAGTGTTTTTAAATGTTTTGCAGTTCAGATTTGACCAAAAATGATGAGTATTTACACACTCATCAATCCCCCACACTAAACTATTGCTAGTCCCTAGCAATCTTTTATGAAAATTTAATGGATTTAAGTCTCTTTACCAAAAGCCATTACTTCTGGAGTAGCCAATTGTTTTAGTTCAAGTAAGAACCTTGGTACAATGATAACCAAATGATTTTGAGCAAATCACCAGCTTTCAACGGTTTTGATTTGTCTTTACCAGAAGCCGTTTGCTTCTGGACTAGCCAACTCTTAGATAAAATATCTTTGGTGAGCTGATTACCAATTATGGTTTTCCAACTGCCTTTACCACAAGCCATAAACTTGCGGGCTAGCCAACTCTTCACTAATTAAAGATAGGGTGAGCTGAACACCATACAATTTTGGGCAAATTGCAAGCCGTCAACGGATCTGAGATATCTTTACCAAGAGCCGTTTGCTCCTGGATTAGCCAATCCTTTTGTTTATTAGACATGGCGGACTGATAACCGTCAGCTGAGTAAGTGCAAAACACTTACTCCAAAAAAAAAAAATTTTGGCCAAAAATGGGGGAATTGGGTGGTATAATTACATGATAAAATTCGTGAGAATTCCCCCCACACTAGAAATGAATATTGCCCTCAATATTCAAAGTACCGGCGGTTATGCCGAAACATAGAACGTAAAAGGGAAATACTACGGCCATTATTTTTGATTTTTTTTTATGTTAGAAAACTTATATACAACAGCGGGGGCAACTCCCCCACACTAGGGTGGTACACACGGGTGAAAACCCATGTTTAACTACTGTTTTTGATTACCGAGTCGCTAGCTTGACTCGACCCCAAATTAATTTGTTCATGGGGAAGCAGAGTGGAAGAACAATCTCCATCGGACTTTCATTCAAAATGTTTGTATAAACATTGAAGTACGTGAAAGTTCCACACCAATGAGATATACATAGACAGACTCGGCTCACAAATGGTACATGGAAATGCCGGGGTCAAAGATGGTATCTTCACTCCCGAATGAGTGAAGAAGAGAAGAAGTCACGGGATAGGTGAAGAAAAGAAAGAAAGTCATGATGAAAATCATGACTAACTCATCTTCATCCATAGGAAAATCCCTAATTTCAGTATTATGAATCTCATCATTTAAGCTCACGTGATCAAGACAAATCCCGGGTGTGTCATGTTCAAAGTGGAAGTTATCATACTCCGGCGGAGATATGATATGAGTGAGTTTACCGGCGAACTCCTCGTGAAGAGAATCAATCACAAGATGTAAATCTGTGAATTCTTGTTCCACTGTAGACTCATCACTATCCTCAATCTGAGTATCAAAGAGTGGATTCTCATAAATTAAAGTGAATTCAGAGTCGAATTCAAATAGAGGATTAGTGAAAGTAGCTTTGAATGTTTCGGGAACAAAGTGATCAACATTCTCTATTGGACTGTTAGGGTGAGAAGTGAGTGAACGATCATTATAAGGGAGACTTTCAATCTCTCCCAGATCGGCTTCGAAATCAAAGAGACCATCGTCACTTTCTGATGAAAGTGGACTGATGTGAGTGAGTTCATCGATGAACTCCTCAAGAAGAGGATCAGACAGTGGGAGTGATGCCTCAACATACTCGATGTTTCCATAGGAAGCACAATCGTCGCTAAGATCAGAGAAAGTTTCAAAATGATCTTTTGAACACTCAAGAGGGGAAAGAGAATCACACATATGATCAGAAGTTCCCTGTGACTCTCTCGGGATTGGGACAAGGTTCTCAACACTAGACTTTATGAATTCGTCGGATTCCTTTTCAGGAACAGTTTCAAGATGTTCATCCCCCATGTTTAGAGAGTGAGTGGGAATATCGGGTGTGATAGCAGTTGTTTGAGAATGAATCTCAACTGCTGGGATATCAACTGATGAACTTGATGAATCTTTATAGAATTGAAGGATATCAAGTGTATCCTCATCATCACTGTCATTAGGAATAAAACGAAATTGAGAGCTAGATCTGGCTGCTTTTTCTTTTGCAATTGATTCCCTAATAGATTTTTCAAACGCAATTTGGGAATTTATTTTAGCAGCCTGCTCTTCAGCTAGCAATTCTTCCATGGATTTCTCATGTGAATTTTGAATGACGGGACATTGTGGGAGTGGAGATTTGTCAAAACCGGAAGGTTGACATTGATAATCATCATGAGGACCCCCACAATATACACAAGAAAAACTGGGAGCATTTCGAAATGCTGTTTTACTCAACTCCTCAGTTCTTTTCACTAATTCCAGAAGCTCTAGATAAGTGTCTTGTTGGGTTTGCTGAGGAGTTTGAGTCATTTGGCACTGTGGAGGTTGGTCGTGATATGGATAGTCGTAATTGTTACAAGGAAATGGATTCCCTGTTTGACAATCAGAGCTGAAATGGGGACCTCCACAGTTCTCACAACAAAATGATTGTTGTGACTGATTTGGTGAATAACATGGATATTGATCATTTCCAAAGTTCAGAGTGTCATTAGAGATTTGTTCATAGAAAAACGTGTCTCTGGTCTGACACTCAAATCCTTGGTGAGGACCTCCACAAAATTCACACAAGTATGTCTGAATCTCATGATGTGGTAGCTGATGAAATAAATTAGTCGTGTCATGGTAAGAATAGGGATCTTGGTTATAGACAGACCCATTTCCTGACTCTACCATGCCAAAACTGAGACAATTATCATCATTATGAGGGCCACCACACCAATGATAACCAAGAAGGTGAGGATAAGACATAGAAAGAATCAAAGGGTTCCAGAGGGTAAGAAATGAAGAATCAAAAGGGTAAGAGGGTAAAGAGGAATATTTTTGGTATTTTTGAAAAACATGTTGTAAATATAAGAAAGAAAATCTTTTTGGGTTTTTTGTGTTTGTTGAAAACTGATTTAAAAATGTTTTCGGGAACCGTTTTGTTTTTATATAATAATAATAAGAAAATATGAACAAGGATGGTAAATATACAATGGATGTATATTCAACAACACTGATGCTTCAAATTCGTAGAACGCAGCACACCTCCCCGGCAGCGGCGCCAAAATTTGATCCGCTCCCAAACGGTCAGGTTTATTACACAAGTCAACCACTTGTGAATGGTCAACCGTAATAAAATCCAGACAGCTTGAGAACGCAATGCAATTAAGTCCAGAGGAGTTTAGTGTTTCCCCGGGTCGTTAAGTCCCAACGAGGTGTGAAAACTGTAATACAACGAATCTGTGATCGGGTGATATTGAATGGGAAAAGGTTATGATTTATTTTACACTAAGGAATCTGAATCTATTAAAGACTTTGAAGTCATTTTAATTCTATATTTAAAATCGATTAACGTTTAAAACCTAAAACGTACGTTTAAATAAAATTACGTGAACGTACGAAATAAAACGTGAAAATAAAGAAGTAAAATACCTACGGATATGGAAAATACATTTTTGCAATCCTAATTATACTAGAAAATTATTGGAAAAAGAAAATTATTTTTATGACTATTTATTTAATTATTATTAATTAAAAACTATTTTTAACTATTTAATAATACCCTAAAATATAAGAAAATATGAAATAAAGCTAGAAAAGTGAAATTATGACTTAGAAAAATCTAAAATATTATAAAAGTTATTTTAAAACTGAAAATATATTTTTTAGACTTTTTAAATAATTATTATTAATTAAAAACTAATTTAAACTAATTAAAATTAAGAAAAATAACAAATGAACAGTAAAAATTATGAGACTTTACAGGAAAACCTAAAATATTATTCTAAGCTTGGGAAAAATATAAAAAGTTAGATAAGCCCACTAATAAGCTGGATTGGGCAAATAAGCAGTTTAAATAAGCACTTGAAATAAGCTAAAAGCTAACTATAAGCTACCATAAGCTACTAAAGCCTAAATCTAACCTAAAATGAGCTAATGCAACTGATTGGGACCTAAAAAGTACAAGCTACAGAAAAAAAAACTCGCGACCAGATTTTAATAACTATATGCCAAACGGCCTCTAAGGCCCTACTTTAAGCACTAATTAAGCTAGCTTAGAAAAATCATAAAAATAAAATAAAAATACCTAGTTATCGACCACCAACCAAAGTCCTAGAATCCAAAATTTCAATAAGTTCTGCCCAAAGATTAAGAAATTAAAATTCTACAAAGTTTTGTACAAAGAACTCCATTTGACAAATTTGACCTCGAGACAGAAATGGATTTTTGACCTTGTTTAACTTTAGAGCTTATGTAATGGAATGAAAGTGATGTGTTATGATATATTGAACCTAAATCAATCCAACTGAACTGCTGCCTGACTTATTTACAAATTTTTATCCAATGACTCACACAGAAAATGCATTAAGAGCAGCTTAATGATGATTTTGACTAAAAATGAATGCATCTACAAGTTGAAGACTATCCTAACTAAGTTTAGACTACTTGAGACTAAAGCAACTGATTATGATCAATCAACTAACTTAAAACTCAGATTTAATCTACTATCCAAACACCCCTTTAAGCACTTATAAAAGTACAATAAGCAACTAGGATAACTAAATAAGCTAAATGGGGAGTACATAAGCTAACTCAGGGAATTCCTAAAACTACTAAGTGAGAAAAGCTATGTAAAGCTTTGAATGAACAATCAATAAGCTGAGATGAACTAATCCTAAGTATGCTACTTAAATGATATTAAAGTACATGTAATAAGCAAATTAAACAACTGATAAGCAAAAAGTTAGGAGCAAATAGTGACCTGCTGCTACTGAACTGCAGGTTGCAGAACAGCTTGTGAGGCTCTTTTTGGAGCTTATTTTCAAGCTGAAAAACAAGCTTCCAGGTCAACACAAAGCTGCACAAGAGAGTTAGAACAGTAGACAAGCTGATTTGAAGGCAGAAAAAGGCTTATAATAGTTTAAAAGTAAGCTGCATTCAGCTTACTTTGACCATTTTTTGGCAACTGATTCAGAACAAAAAAAAAACAAGTGACAGATTTCAAGGTTGATTTTAATTAGGCTAGAGTTAACACTAATGCTTAAAAGCTGATAAGAAATGGAGATGGATATATAAAGACACAACAAAGACAGTTTTTGACACTTTTAGATTGCAACTAGGCTGTTTAAATTAGCACTTGAACAGCTACCTAAGCTGTTGTTCCTGTGCAGTTCCAGTAAAGACATAAGCACATTTTTACCTGGCTAAACTTTGAAAAACAAGAGAAAAAGAAAATTCCAAGCCTGTAAAACCTACTTTAAAACCTTAAAATTACTTCGACCATAAGGGTCAAAATGGGTAAGAACAGTTTTTAGAACCACACACAGCTTAAACCAAACACCCCTGATTGGTACCAGATTCTTGAAACAGTTTTGAGAAAAACTTAGAGCTTGCAATAAAACAAACCTCACTGACTTTGATTAAGTACTAACTAGGCATTTGAAAACTATGACAGCTAAAAGGAAAAAATTACTTTCATTAAACAAGGAGAAACATTACAATGAAACTTTGAAACAAAACATACAACTGATTTTTAAAACTATAACTGATTTTAAACTGAAAATTCCTACGTGCCTCATACATGTGGCTACAACATCTTATTTATACTAAGAGCTCTCTGTGTCTTCAATCTCAGCCGTGCTTTTTCAGTGAGAAAAAATAGACAAAGACCTAACTTGTGCTTTCTTTTTATCAATCTCACCCATCCATCAGTTAGGTACACACCTTGAGCAATCTGAGCCATTGGTTTGGTTTTTGGCGCCTAAATAATCACATGGGTTGCTGACTTGGATGTGGAAACTTGTGATATAGCTTTGGAGCTGGTGAAGATAGGTTGAGTGTCTGGGAGGGAATCAGAGAAACAGGGAAAGGGGTTGAGTGTGGCAGGTTTGTAGCATGGGCTTAAGTTTGGATCCAGTTGGGTTTGTTTATTAATAACACAAGGACCAAAATTGCAATTCCACCAAACACCAAGGGACCGAAACTGTAGTTTTCCAAAATTAATCATAAGGACTATATTTGACAAGCTTTCTTAACCAAGGACCATAAATAATATTTTCCATTTTTGAAAATCCCGGGGACTTGTTTTGCCATTTTTGAAAGTTGGGGGACTGAAACTGCCAATTATGCAAACTTTGTTCGTTTTTAGCTGTTTTTACTCATTTTGCATTTAAAACATATAAAACGCAATTTTGAGATATTTTCAGTATTTTGATGCATTTCTGAGTGTTTTTAAATGTTTTGCAGTTCAGATTTGACCAAAAATGATGAGTATTTACACACTCATCAAGGTGTCAAGAGAACACTTCCCCCAAGTAGTTGAATTGATGTAGTCAGTCTCTTTGTATAATGCTCATGAACTCTCCCAAATACACATCATGAGGGGAATGAAAACACCTCCCCATGCTCACATTTTTCTTCCCTGATGATCGTGTATGAAGTTCTAGAACCCGAAGTACACCAATACCCAAGAGCTCTCCCGAATACACATCATGAGGGGAATGAAAACATCTCCCCGTGTTCACATTTTTCTTCCCTGATGATCGTGTATGAAGCTCAAGTATCCGAAGTATACCAATACACAAGGAATTAATAACTGATAACATTGAAGAAGCAGGCCAAGTCACTGATTATCTCTGCGGATGACAATCTCTGCGGATGTCAACTCCGGGATAAGTGATTATATCTCTGAATCACTGATTAAGCACTCAAGTAAAGCAGTTGAGCATCCCCAATGTACACAATCTCTCTCCCCAATGAATCACACACTTGTGTACCTCTTTTATCTTCAGAAACTTTCTATTACATCACTTCCCCCACGTCGTTGGACTAATAACACAAAAAGCCTTGATGAGTAAAACCTTGAGTTTCTCTGCGGTCATGACATTTGTTTTCCCGGGATATCTTCAATCACTTAGAAGTATTAAGCTCATCAAGTTTACTCGCCATGAGTCAAACCTTGAGTTTCTCTGCGGTAATAACATTTGTCTTCCCGGGATATCTTCAGTTACTTAGAAGTATTAAGTTCATCAAGTTTACTCGCTTTGTGTTTAGATGTGTGTCTCCTTGCCCCTTTCTGGTTTTGATACTTCAGAATCAGCAACAAATATAAGCCCAAATACTTGAAATCTTAATGAGAAGAACACTTGAACTCTTGTGAGAATCAACTTGCTGAAGACTCTCTCTGACTATTTTTATCAACCCTTATGTAGACAATTTGAAGTGACCACTGATGAAGAAAAACCGATATACCCTACTTGAAACTGAAGTCAACTTCCCCACATTTGTATCTTAAGCTTGCACCTAATGATGGAAGAACGGTGTAGAGAATTTATGCTTCAAGCAAATCTCTAAGTACTCACTACCCAAACAAAGTATGAGACATTAACACCTCTTGCGATTATCCACACCGTCATATGCGTGTGACACTGAGTAAAACAAAGTAACTCCTAATAGTGATAGTTAACCAGGTCTTCAACCATCCACCTCGACTGCTGGTAACTAGATAAACCAAGTCTTCAACTCAAATTCTTAAGCCCGAGCAAGTTATCAAATAAGAACACGCCTTTGTGAAAGTCAACTTCAATCTCAAATAAGTGATAAATGATTAACTCCGAAGTAATCAACTTGTGTCAAATGTCCAATATGTGAAATAGTCAATAACAACGTCTCGAGGAGTCACTGCTAAAGAATATGAGCAAGTCTAATTGGGGATTGAATCTGACTTATAACTCTCTTCCAATTAGTGCTCTCCCCTAAACCGACAATCTGTTTGATAGATGCCCAGATTAAGAAGAAGTCTTTAGATCGTTAAATGCAACTCGTCTTTAGTCTTCTAACATGTAGCAGAAAATGTAGAACAGACTGTAGACTCGACCTTCTTCAAGATTGTGCAGTTGGGGAATAGATAGTTAACATCTTCAACTCACACCAAAAAAGCATCCCACCAAAAAGCATCCCAATTAACTTACATCTTGCAAATCCCCTTAACTAAAGTCCCTCCCAATCAAACAAGAACAGAAAGATGTTCATCAAACAAATCAGCAATCAGGCCGCAACGAACACACAAGATGGTAACACCAAACTACCAATCACATCAAACAAAAACAGATAGATTGTTCGGAATCATCATGTTGATGTATACGTGAAGCATTAACCGGAAGCACTTTGTCGATAAACTCATCAATCCGAGTGAAGATGTCAACCAACGGCTCTTAGAAGAAACATCATGTGAAGATGACCCGATAATAAGAAGCTCGGTTCTTACACGAGTTTGGAACCGTTTGACCATTTATTCTCAAATATCAATCAACCATGCAAAAAATTCACACTTCTTCTCCCCCTCAAGAATTGCATACGAAGATGCCATTCTTGACTAAATAAGTGAAATCATCCAAAAGTATTCTATTCACACTTCTCCCCCGCAAAATTAGCACATGATGTCGCCATCGTCATTATAGTTGAGCAAGTGGAATAAGAAAACAATCAATGGTAGCCCGGTTTACTTGATGACTGAAGCGCATGGAAAAAGTATGAAGCATGTTGATGAGAATGGTCATAATAGAGAAGATTTCTCTTCTTCAGAAGATAAAGCGCACTGAAACGTACACTTTTCTTTTCTTTAGAGGAACGAGGCATGAACTGTTGTGTTCATACGTCATAATTCTCTCTCTTTTCATCTACTCATGGCAAACTTGTAATCAACCCCATTATCATTCAGTAGGCTATTTGTCGTGACAGCTGATGGAGAAAACCCAATATGATGAATTTGACCCTGAAGTAAACTACCCTGAACTCGTGCCTTAAACTTGCACATATGTAACAAAGAGCGGTGCCGAGACTTCATCGTCCATTGAATCTCTAAGTACTCTATACTCTTCATCCAACCAACCATCAAGTATAAGATGTACATCACCTCTTGAAAATCCACAATTAAATGTGACACTGAGCACTACAACGTAACTCCTTAAAGTGATAGTTATTTTTGTGGTAAACAGAGCCCAATTTCCCCACGTGGTAAAAGAGAAGGAAAAGACTCCCAAAAATAACTAGATTTCCAAGTCTTCGTTTTTTTTTGAAAAAGCTCGAACAAGGATCTCGAAGAATCTTCATCCAACCATCCCCGATACCTTCAGATACTAAGTACACTCGCCCGTGATATTTCACTTCAACTTCAAATAAATAATACGCCGTTGTCACATCTTCTGGTTAACTGTTCATTTCTAGCCTCCTTTGACGTTTTAAGTGAACTTTGATAATGGTTTTCATCCCGACCATGGTTAAAAGCACATAACCCCGAAAAACAATGTAATAACTAAACTGCCATGACGAAAATCCAAACACCCATCCAATTCATGAAGTACACCCTTTTATCCCTTCTTCGAAGTAGAAACCGTAGCACTAGCATCAGAAAGGATACCGACCTACACTTTCCATTCTCTATGATGGTTCCATCATTACGGGATTTTACAACTCTATGGTTTAAACCGAGAAATAGTTTCTTTCGCGGGATTTTACAAAACCAAGAATAAACCGTAAGATAGATCCGGAAATGCGCTTTACTATTACCAGGATGTTTCCATTGTCACGGGATTTTACAAGTCTTTGATTTAAACCGAGAAATAGTTTCTTTCGCGGGGTTTTACAAAATCAAGACAAAACCGTAAACAATGTCAGCTTGAATGTGTTATGACAATTTTGGTATCAGTGAATATCTGTTTTAGGGGAACATGCAGTGGTTCATCAGCGGTTCATTATCCAACATCAACAATATCATCAACCATCCAATCAACACTTTGGTAAACACATCATTCACGCATTCTATCGGCAATTGCAGTGACAACATGGAGAAGTAAACCCGATATGCCAAACTTTATCATGAAGTGAAATTCCCCAGATTTGTTACTTAAACTTGTACTAATTCTTGTGAAGAAGAAACGGTGTACCCAATGTACAAAACCTCTTGACATTCTCAACTGAGTGAGACACCGAAGTGATAGTTACGTTGTGGGTTAAGCGAAAAAGAATCACAACCGTAATTAAATAGCCAAGTCTTTATCACTTTCAATAAACGTCCAAACAAGTCATCTTCGTGGAAAGGTAGCAAGAAAGAAGACGAAAATAAGTAAGCGCGCCCGGAAAATCTTACTGCAAATCCAAATAAGAAATACCGTCCAAAAAACCCCGTAGTCAACTTTTTTCTACCATTAATTCAAGCCGTGACATAATATTATTCGTGAAAATGTGTATACCAAAGTATCAAATTGCATAACCCAACGAGTCTCATCATCAAAAACACATCATATACCAAATCTTGAGAAGCTCAACTGACCCAATCATGAGTGCAAACCAATCTTGGTTACTTGTAAGAATCAAGGCCCGGTCTATGAAAAGCAATCCAATCGTCCAAGTACAACCTTTAAAACATTAAACTCAATACCAAATTAGTAACACCGGTCAAGAAGCTCAAGCCCATGTTTTTCAAGAATTAGAGTAAGCCGTGAATTAGCGAATCCTCCGTGAACTCAAAATACCAAAATACCATTCATTTTGCCGAATTACACCGAAATTAAACACAATGTATTTTAAAATACATAGAGTTTCATCCGAATTGTGTGAACAATTTCGGGATACCATCAAGACACTTGCAGTCCAATTTAAAGCCCAAGATAACAATAAACACATGACCTAACATAATCGGCCCATGAAAGAAATACAAGATCCGGCCCATGTCCATAGTCGGTATAACTGATCCCACACAAAGTTACCCTAATCCCACGGTATTTAACTCCACATAAAATTCGCATAACCCTAATTTTACTCGAACACAAACACGCCCCCATCTCAGCCAAATGAATCTCTCCCTTGAAACCCTAATCTCTCTCATCAAATTCATCCGCCTCACTCCTAAAAACAACTCTCTAACCTGCTTTCCAAGATCCGTATGTTTAAGCATGAAACCGAATGATATCAATCATTAATCCAATCCAACGAATCCTTTCAAGCTCGCCATAGGGTTGGCTTGAGCAATAACGAGTAGGCCACAGGGATGGTACGAAATGATGTGAAGGCTTTTCGATGTAAGAGTAACCCCAGGTAGGTTTGAAAGACTTGATTAGATGTTTTTGTATTAGTATCTTATCTCGAACAAATGAAAACGAGTTAACATGATTGTTAAAATCGTTTCGTATGTCGTACATCAATCATGAAGTGTAGTCCTCAAACAAAAACCGGATCAGTGATGATTTCAAATATTCGTGTTTTTAGACCTTTGGTCTTGATATAGCCATTGAGTTTCATGAATATTGAAAATCTGAGATCGAAACGTGAAGGTTTGATAATAGGTCTTTCAATCATATACCGAGACTTATGACAAAGATATAACTGATTATAGTTATAGGCTTTATCTTATAGTCGAATATAATTGAAGTAAAGATTCAAAAATCGATCTATGATGTTAAGCTCCTTAGATAGCAGGACCGTGTATCTGAGATTATCATGAAAGGAGTAGGAACTGAGATCGAAACTATGTGAAAGGTTATGCTTAGAGTAAACTTGATTAGTACATTGAAAGGTTTAGCTTTGAGGTATGATGGATGTAAATACTGATGTAGATGAATTAGTTGGTTATTTGTTGAAGTGGTAGTTGAAGATGATGTTGAATGCATGATGTAGAATCTGTTTTTGTATAACTGTTGTGCTTGTAAGTTGAAGTGTCTTGTTGAAATGGATTTCATACACCCTGTCTGTTGTAGTTACCTGTTGATTTTAGTTGACTGATGTTGATTACCTAAACTCAATGCTAATGCTTAAATCATCTTCTTCTACAAACTGCAATTGACCCTTTCAGAAATTTTAGACAACTCGCTTATGATTAACTCAGCTCGCATATATACTGTACACACAGGTCGCAGTAGACATTTTTGACTCAAAAGTCAACAAAGAAACAACTCGCTTTAGACTTGGTAATCAACTCGCATAATATACTGAAAACACAACTCACTTGCTCCTCGCATCTTGACCCAACTCGCATCAATACATTTATGCATCATGACAACTCGCTTTTGACATTAAATCAATAGCAACTCGCTAAATAGCAAAGTGCAATAAAACCAAATGCGAGTTAAGTAACTCGCATGAAACTGAACCAATACCCAACTCGCTTTAGAAAAGCAGCTGCAACTTGCATCAGTATATTAAATGTATCTGGACAGAATATGCAACTCGCTTTTGATTCATAGTATCTGGACAGCATAACGACTCTCATCCAGTAATACATTGAGTCAGGACAGTAAATACTGTCAACTCGCTTACAAAAAATGGTCAACTCGCATCCTTGAATCTGCACATAACTCGCATAGATGAATGACCCAGAAACTGGACAAACAGCTCGCTCATATGAATAACCATTTAAGACCAGTGAGAAGTTTATAAAAACAGTTAACACCAAAGCTTAAAACCAGATAAATATTACAACAAATATCACCAAAATCATGTCTAACTCGTATAAACATCACCAAAAACGAATCAAACAGCATCAAACCGCCAACAAGAAACCATGAAACTCATCAAAACAACACAACCTTGGCTCTGGTACCAATTGTTGGATCTTAATATTATGTTGTTTGATGATTCGGGTGGTCTAGGATTGTGATTAAATAAGAAAGCTATTTTAGAGAGATGAAGAGAGTTGAGAGGAGGTTCCTTGAAGAGAGTTGCTTAAGAAAATGAAAGGTTTATTCAAAGAAGCCACACCCCTTCCATGGATGGAAGGGGTATTTATACTTACAAACATAACATCCTCCTATCGGACTGTGGATCAGGCATACAGTGGGTAAAGACCCGTCCTTCCTCCACGGTGTTGCACTAAACTAAACTACGCTAATAACTAACTAATAAACTAACAAATAACGTAACTAATGATATGTCTACGAGCTAACTTATGCTAGATAATACTTGGGGTGACCGACACTTCACTATGGAATTTTCTAATTCCTAACAGATATTATGTGATGCTTTTATTTTTATAAGTAGATAAGTAGTATTTTAATGTATTGGGTATTATAATCATGGGTAAATTGTTATTTGACTAATATTGTAAGTAGTACATTTAATTGCGTTGTGTACTTAGTGCCTCACGAAATTATACTGTGATCGTATTTTTATGGTTCAATGGATTTTATGCTGAAACGCTTTATGAATACGTTTCTGAAATGGTATTACATTGGTAATGTTTTCTATTCAGGGGATTTACCATATGTTTACTTTGCCCTTATCTTAGTGTCGGTACGCGTGCGGTGTCGGTCTGGAAAACGAGATAACCTCTCGTCTTACAACTTTTAATCATAAGAGAATTTCAGGACTAAAATATCATAATTCTCTAATTAAATTATAATGCAAAAAGTTATACAGTATGCTACAATGTATGAGTTAACCACTCAAAATGATCAGGCAAGCTAATGTATGCTTAATGAATATGCTTAGTAATAATAAATCACCATTTATTATTTAATAATAAGTGAAAAATTTCCGTGTGTCACATCCTCCCCGCCTTAAAAGGAAAGTCGTCCTCGGCTTTCACTTAGAATTTTTTGATAGTGCTCATAGGAGTGAGGATCTCTACACTTGATTTGGTTTCCCCATCACAGTGTAGTTGGAACCTTTAAAAGAGTTCCGACAGATCATTACGATAGAAGTTTGTCTATGCTCTAGTCCCTGAACTCGTAGTCAGGAACCTAGGTGATCTCTTAGTGAAGTTTCTAGCTTGAATCCTTTCCAGGGCATTACAAATCCCTAGTATAAAAGGGTGGTTCTTCGAGTTGTTCGTACCGGAATATTTGTGCATAACGCATAGTCGTGATGGTAATCCGAGTTGGTAAACTACCAGCTCGATCTTGGAGAGGATTTGATTAATCCTACAAAATAAGATCTTGCCCTTTGCGTTCTGTTAAAATGGTTTATGCCTTTCTGACGTGAAACCTCAACCTAACTTTCTCGTCAACTTAAACTTCAAGCGGCATTTAGTTCTATATGTATTTATTTTGACGATCAGAGTTGTTTGCATTCTGCCTCTGGCCCGCACACTATTATCAATGGTCCTCAATAAAAGCTTGGAGCCATTGGACTGGTTCCTTGCCGGTCTCTGTTCGAAACACGATTGATTTGCGCTTTTGACCATACAGTGCCTCATGAGATGGCCTGTTGTTGCAAGGGAATTCGATTAAGGCAATTTTCCTGCTCCACCCACTTTTCAAAACATGTTACTCATGCTCGAAGTATAACTTCTATAGCTCTAATGGTCCTTCCATTTAGTCCATCAGTTTGAGGATGGTAAATGGTACTCAATTTAAGATGGATTCCCAAGAACTTTGGAGTGGTTCCTGAAAGTTTGATGTGAATGGTTATCGCTATCTCGAATGATGAGAATTGAAACACTATGACTTGTAGCGCCTTGCTTCAAGCAAAACCGTGCGAGTTTCCCCATGTTGTCGTTCTCTCTGTTGGGTAGAAATGGGTGGACTTGATGAGATGATCAACTATACCCAAGTAGGGTTGTAATCGATAAAGGTCTTTGGTGACTTGGTAATAGAGTCCATTGTCATGCATTCCCATTTCCATTTGGAAATTTTTGGTTTGTACAAGTAGATTTGATGGTTTCTGATTGTTTAAATTTTCTTTCGAACATGCTAAGTATTGTTTGGCATAAGTCAAATACCAGCCTTCATGTTTGGCACTCAGAATAGCTTTCTGGATCAAGGTGCATCTTGTCGGACATTAGATGAGTATTACTCTTGGCCTTAATGAGGTTCACACATAATGGGATTACGAATCCCTTCATGGTGTGGGTCTTGAGTGTTACTCCTTAAGCCTTAAGACTTTAACTAGAAAGGGTGTACTGGACTTTTCGTTTCCCTACAGATATGGATTTAAAAGGTTTAGGTGGCTAAATGTAGCTTAGAGTACATGTGGTTATGACCGTTTTGCCCTGGGTGAGTATGAATGTCGTAATTGAACCTATGTTGCGACTCCAATTATTGGTGTCGTCACATGGTCAACTACCTTTTGATTCCATACATTCCATATGACCTTGGGGTCGGTGTACATTGTACCCCTTTGATGTAGTAAGGATAGCATTTCTAGTTTTTCTTAGTGTGATCATGCTCTAATCTGTGCACGGCGTAGTGCTCCTCATGAATCTTTGGTTATATTCTATACCATTATTTTCCCTCTTTGAATCAGGCTAGTTTTGTGCTCTTGTGTAAAGCGTCTCTTTTAAGTGGTAAAGTCTCTGTCATACTAAGGTATGTCTAAAATAGGTGCACCACATGATTTTTCCTTGCGTCGTGTGTGTGGGTGCTTGTTGGGTTGACCTATGGTGTATGACGATCTATTCCTTTCTTTGTTCAGTGTAGATGATAGGATACTAAGTATGAATAGGCATATCCGAGGTGCCAGTTTCTGTGTCCAATGTTCTACAGGGTGCTAAATCATTGTCGAGGGTCCAAATGTTTCACATTTGTTTCCTTGGTATAAGATCTCTTCCCTCAGGTGGCACGGTTTATTCTATTCCGTGTATGTGAAATGTCTGGCATTTTAAGAGGGGATGTCGACGTGAGATATAAACACAAATTTTTCCATTTCATGGTTGTGAATTAAGCACTCCCTTTAACATGATCATGCAAGAATTTCAAGAATTTAACCATGCCCGCGCACGTAACCCCTCCCGAATTATACATAGGTGATCAGGCTATGTATAATTGGGGACCGGTGATGTGTTGTTCGGTATAGTCTTAATCTTGGTGTATTTATTCTTCGGTCAGCGGAAATGTTGTAAAAGTTCATGTGCGAAGTTTTGGTGTGATGGTTTATAAAATTGGCTGGGCTGACTAATTCTGTCAATATGACCTATGGCTCGTTTAACCAAGATTTGTAAAACAAGGGCAACTTGGTTAGGGATGGAATGTTGAATTTGTGATTCTTGGCGAGGTAACAGTTTGAATTGGTCTTGACGGTATTGATAATAATACCTTCGCAATCTTTGAAATGTGGATTTTTCTAAGACATCTCGTTGGGTGATACTAATTTGTCAGAGAGACTAGTCGAATACCCAGGATGACTTTCTCTTACCTTCAGAGAAATCCTTTCATCGTGATAAGATAGTTGAAATTCTTAATGATATGGTGAAAATGGTCATGGAGAGGACATATATTAAGATATCACGATAAGAACAACGGATACATTACTAGGTGTTGGGTTTAGTAAATACCCAAACCCCTTAATCTAGGATTTGAATAGAAAATAACCTAAGTGTTTAATCCATTAAACACTATCAGGTCACTGAGTGCATAGTCTCTCAGTGAGCCATCTTCAGGTTACTCAGTACGAGGCGAAGAAGAAGCCTCTCCACTCAGCAAGGCGGAACTTAATGGGTGAAGACTAAGTCAAGAAGAAGATGGTGGATTCAGTGAGTGATGACAATAACTCGCTGAATCCCTAAGACTCCTCTCCAACTGTTAGCACTGAAGACAAACTGAAGGAAGAGACTGAAGGCTTTGAAGACTGAAGAATGAGCGAGACTAGGCGGGAAAAGTTTAACCAGATAAAACTAAGTCCCCAAGTGCTTTACCCAGATAAAACTAAGTCCCTATCTACTAAAGCCATATCTTCCCATTTATAGTAAGCGGCGATACTAATGGATTCTCTGTTAAGGAAAGAAGCTTCGCCGCCTGACTACTAATAGCAAAGTAAACAGTAATCGAATATATCTATATTCGTAATTACTGTGATCAATGTGTTTGTCTTCTAGGTTAAAGTTAAAATCATACTTGTATAAATAGCATAAGAGAATGAGTGAAAAGTTTAAGCTTGTGAATTGTAAAAACACACACACAAGCCTACTTTTCACTCCTCCAAATACAACTTTATCCTTGAGATAGCTCAGTAGGTTCTAAGAGTTGTGCTCAGACTTAGCCTGAGCTTAGAGAGGAGTCACCCCAAACTTTGTCATTTCAATCCCAAGTACTATTCCGCAAGTACTTGGGTAACGTATTCTTTTAATTTATTTCTAATAAGAATATGATGTTGAAAATTAATTTATGTGTTTTACTTACGTTAATTTCAGTCATTATTCACTATTAAATTGTTTTAAGTACTTAATTGTTTTTAAAGGATAGTGAATAGGGAACAACAAGTGGTATCAGGGCAAGGCTGATTATAAAACCTTTTAAGCCGCTCTAAAACGTTTTTTAAATCAGGATCCCTATGGCTGAAACTGATGTACCCCAACTAGTCGATAAAAAGGGTGGAGCTTATTCATCTGTTGCCCCTAGACTTGAAGTTGGAAAATTCAATAAATGGAAGAAGCGTATGCTTTGCTATTTGATTGGGATGGAACCTTATTATGTCAAGTGTATAAATGAAGGTCCATTTATCCCAAAGACTGCTGAAGGTTTGCCCAAACCTGAAGCTCAATGGACTCAGGATGAAAGGAGAATGGTCAATCAGGACCAAAGACTCAAAAGTATCATCATATCATGTCTTCCTGATGATATAATGGAGTCAGTTATAAGCTGTAATACAGCTAAACAAACCTGGGATGACCTAGTCCATAGCCATGAAGGCCCATCTGATACCAAGGAAAACAGGATTATGGACCTGAAACTTGAGTATAATACCTTCAGGGCTAGGGACTCTGAAACTCTCTCACAAACTTACACCAGATACAAAACTATTTTAAATGAACTGGCAAATGATGGTGTTAAGTTGTCCAAACATGAGATTAATGTTGGTTTTGTCAATTGTCTACCTGAGAAGTGGTTGAACTTCTCTCAGGGACTTAGAAATGCAAATCATATTCAAAATCTTGAACTTCCTGAAATTTATGGGAAATTTGTCTATGAGGAAAACCTCATCAACAGACGATACCCTGACTTAAAGAAGTCTCAGGAAGTCAAGAAGTCCCTGACCATTACCTCACCTATATCAATTGCCTTCTTTTCTAACAATGTGGTTCAAGATTTTCAAGAAAATTCTGATGATGAGCCTGATGAGAGATCAAGTGAGGAGTACCTAAATGACCTGAATGTTGAATTTCAGGAAAGGGCACTCCTTGCAAACTCTCGAAGGTTTATTAAAAGAAACAAAGGTTTTTCAACTGCTAAAGCAAATGAGGACACTGAGTGCTTTAAGTGTCACAAAAGAGGTCATTTTGCAAAGGACTATTTTTCAAAAACAATTTCTGAACCCTCTTACAGACCATCATGGTCAAATCAGTCCTCAGGCTTTAACAAATTTCAACCTAAAATCTATCAGTCTCATCAAAACTTTCAGAATAAATCTGACCAGAACAAAACAATAGATTTTGAAGCTAAGTATAGGAAAATCAAAGCTAAGCTTGCATTACTTGAGGCCAGTCCCTCAGAACTAAAAAGTGTTCAATCTGTGCAGGGTAAAAACGAAGGTCTTGTTGCTGAAACCTTCGACTGGGATGAAGAGCCAGTCTCATCAGATGATGAAATGGTGCATGTCAGCGCACTGATGGCCCTCTCAGAGGAAGACAAGCTAGCTGTTGGGAAGAATCATGCCAGAAATGGAGAATGGGTCAACATCACAATGAAGAAGGTAAATATTCTACTTTCTATGGATGATGATTCTGATTGGCAGTCCTATATGAACTATATCAATGTTGATCTTAAGTTTGTAGAGGAGCAAAGACTAAATCTTTTTTCTAAGTACAACAAGTTAAGTTTTGAATTGAATAAGTGTAGGGATGAGTTACTTGTGTTAAAACAAAACAAGCTTGAGGCTATCACCTTACAAATTCAAAACACTGAATTAGTTAAAAGAAATCAGTGTTGGGTTTTAGGTTCCTTAGATTTGATGAGACAAAATAAATACAAGAATGAAACAAAGGGACTTAAAGTGAAAGAGATGAAACCTACTAAAAGATGAAAGGACTTGCTTGCAAAAGAAGATTTATTATTTAGTCCTTCGTAGTATTTTGTAAACCCTAATCCTCTAGTATATAAAGAGGACATGGGGTGTAGGTTTTAAATTCAAGTCTTCTATAATGTAGTCATTAAAGGTGTGTGTGTGTGTCTAGGCATCAAGTCCTCTAAGTGGACGCCTAGGATTTGTGTAGTTTAGCCTCAAGGATCTTTGATCCCTGTTACAAGTTTAGTGTAACCGTATTATTCCGATCAAATAATATTTGAGGCTTGGAGTGATTATAAAGATAAACCTTGTGTCAATAACTATGATTTGTTTTATTCCGCTGCGTACCAAGTTTATTGTCATTGTTATTGTTAACCCTAGAGGCTTAAAACGATCTTAAGGAGTCCTAACAAACTCCACAATTGGTATCAGAGCTCGGGGAGCTCGTTACCTAGGGATTCGCAAGGTTTTTCGACGAAGAAAATGGAAAAATTCGAAGTTGGTACAAAGTTCGTATTTTTCTGCAGCACGGTTTTAAAAATGCGATAACTTTTTTGTTAACCGTTGGATCGTAACGAAAATTTCGGTGGAAGTTCTCTATATATTCATCTAACTTTTCACCGGAGGGATTGTGGATCTGAGCTCTCAATCAAAAGTTATTCAGTGTCGAAGTTGGCTGCATAAACAGGTTTAACAATTTGAATTTTTGGGTTTTCATGCATATTCAACTTCTTGAATTTGTGTTACTTGTTCTAATTCTTGATGGAGGTTTTTTATACATTGTGTGGTGTTTATGATTCATGGTTAGAATCAGCTTTCCTAGTGTTTTTACGAAACCACTTCTAGTGTTTTTACGAAACCACTTCTAGTGTTTTCTGAAACCACTGATAGTGTATTCTCGAAACCACTGATAGTGTATTCTCGAAACCACTGATGGTGTTTTCTCGAAACCACTGATAGTTTTTTCTCGAAACTACTCCTAGTGCTTTCTCGAAACCACTCCTAGTGTTTTCTCGAAACCACTCCTAGTGTTTTCTCGAAACCACTGCTAGTGTTATCTCAATTCCACTGCTGGTGTTTCTTGCGTTATTCGTTTCTACTTATGAGGTTTTGGAATTGAGGGGAAGCTGTACATGTTTTTGGTACTGAGATTTTTGGTGATACACACATGGGATTTTGGTTCGCACACACATGAAGATTGATATTTGTTCTTAAAGATTTTAAAAAGCTCGTTTTTGAATTATTTGAAGAATTGATTACGAAGGAGGTTATTTATCACTTATTTGAAGGTGAAGTGGAATTACTTGGATACGTGTTTTATCATATCTTAAAAGTATCATACCTACTTTTAAGATAACTTGTTCGTGCTTAATGGATGTTGATGAAGACTTGCAAAATCTAGTTTTCATAGGTCAAGGGTGGATGGATGAAGACCTAGTTAACTATCACTTAAAGGAGTTACATTGTAGTGCTCAGTGTCTCATTGAAGATGAGGATTTTGTCAAGAGATTGCGGTCTACTTATATGGTGTTAGTATAAGTTTGGAGTCACGTGGATAGTACAAGACATAAGACACAAGTTTGGGTTATTTTACTTCTTCTTCAAATTCGTTATACTTGGTTTTCTTCACAAGTGATCATTACATAGAGCTTACTGATTTGAAGAATCATTTTCATGAACCACTCAAGGGGAAGTTTCTAATGTTTACATTCTCTATTTGTTGATAACAAAAAGGGGAAGAGATATTAGAGTGCGATGGCATGGATTAAGGGGAAGACAAAGGAAGACAAGAATGTTTCATTCACGGAGATGTTTACATCTCAACTTCTGCTACTTCGTCTAGGGAAGTTCGTACACGAATTTGTTTGTTTTGTCATCATCAAATAGGGGAAGATTGTTGGGTTTTAGGTTCCTTGGATTTGATGAGACAAAATAAATACAAGAATGAAACAAATGGACTTAAAGTGAAAGAGATGAAACCTACAAAAAGATGGAAGGACTTGCTTGCAAAAGAAGATTTATTATTTAGTCCTTCGTAGTATTTTGTAAACCCTAATCCTCTAGTATATAAAGAGGACATGGGGTGTAGGTTTTATAAATAAGTCTTCCATAATGTAGTCTAAAGGTGTGTGTGTGTGTAACCTAGGGCGTGTAGTTTATTGTAAACGTCTAGGTTAGTTGTTTACCTCCAAGATCGAAGAAGGCTTTGATCCCTGTTACATTTAGGTAACACGTATTATTCTGATCAAATAATATTTGGAGGCGATAGTGAATGAAAACCTTGTGTCAATAACATAGTTGTTTATATATTCCGTTGTGCATGATTCTTTATCTATGTTATTGTTAAACCCTAAGGCTCAAAACGATCTCAAGGAGTCTAACATACTCCACATGGTCCTTTTGTGATTAGAGTGTTTCTTAGGGGATTGATCAGTCAAATGATGTTTTGCATGAGAGCTAGTTGTACTTTTTGTATTACTGATCTTAGAGCTTTGAACATAAATCTGAGGTTTGAGATTCATCATATCGGAACTAGGCAATGAAGTGACTGGTTTTGACAAAACAGAAATATTATCAACTTGGGAGGTAAGCCTAGATTTCGATGGTTTAACTCTTTCAGATCTAAAAGCATTAGGCTGTTTAATAACTGTACGTTTCGAGTGGTTCTGAACAGTTGACTTTCCCAAAGATGAATGTTTTGCAAACTTAGTGTTCTTCCTATTTCATTTCCTAAGCTCATTTTTTAGGGCAACAATATTGAAGCTCTTATCCTGAATTTGTGCTTTGAGGTAATCAATGTCTTTCAGCAGGAGGTTAGATTGATTGACTAACTTAGAATTTGTTTCCTCAAAGTTCTTTCTTAAAGACTCATTTTCACTTAATAGGTTGGACACACATAGAGCTAGTTCAGCATTTCTAGATTCTAGTGTATCACTCATCTTATGACAGTCATATTTCTGCACTTCTGAAAGACGTAATTTCAAATTGCCTATGGTCAAATCTTTGTCCTGAATCTGGGATTTTAACTGATTAATTTCAAAAAATTCTTGAAATTCTGGAAGTTCCTGATTAATACAAGGTTTTTTTGCATAAAAGATTTCATCCTTTTGTTGTATTTCAATTTCCAATGAAATACAATGTTTTTCAAGAATTGAAAATTTGTTTGAAAGCTCATCATATACCCTTTTTTCAATCATGTTATTAACATTAGATTCAGGCTCAACCAAGATCGATTTCATGATGTTATGTTCAGAGTAAGAGACAGGTACCTTTACATAAGAATTTATGTGATCAGTTAAGTGTACCTTATCGCTTGAGACCTTTTCTGACTCTGAGTATTTGAGATCCGTGCTGTTGTCTTCATCCTTTTTCATTGCGACTGAAATTCTTCAATCGGTATCATTCACTGGTTCAACTGGTCTATTGCATGACTTGTCACAATCGTTCCATAGTGTCTCTTGACACTCATTCAATTCATTCAGCTTATTATTCTCTTTTGCAGCTTCCTTGATGTATATTTCCATATTACTCATAAGTTGAATGAATGAGTTTCTGAACTCATGAATTTCCATTCCCGTGTGTTTCTTGAATGAGATTCCAGTCATGTCATCATCAAAATCTGAGGAATATTCCCCCCGGATAAGTGGCTGAAATTGATTGAAGATAGTTTGAAGAGCTGCATGAGAATCATCAGTTGAGAACTTTTCTTTGGTAATTTGAATCCTCAGTCGATCTAAGTTAAGTAAAACAGTTCTTGTCAAAGTGGGAAAATCCTGACGAAGGATAGCACAACTTGTTCGATCCATAGTTGTAGATAACAGTAGTTTGAGAAGATGGCTGAGATGTTGAAAGGGCTCACTGGTGCATTCCATTTTCTTTGCATCATTTGTGAACATTAAGAGTGACTCATCTGAGTTGTTTTGATTAAGCGATGCTGAATCATTAAATGTAGAACATTCAGGGAAGCATCTTTTTTCACTCTTCTGTGTGGTGTTATAGAGAGCAAGTACTTTGGTGATTAGAGGATCAGTGATGAATGACATTGTGTTATCTTGAATTACTACACCAAGGTATTAAAAATCCAAGTAGCTAGATACCAAGTATCTAAGATATTAGTAACAAGTCGCTAACCCCCCAAGTCGCTAGGGAATTTGAACCAACTCGCTAGCAACTAAGTCGCTATACCACCAAGTAGTTAAAGTCCCAAGTCGCTAAATAAAGGACAAGTCGCTAAACTAGTAACTCGCTAAGCCTCTAGTCACTAGCAAAATTTTGGCAGCAATTCGCTAAGATTCAAGTCGCTAAGGAATCAAGTCGCTAAATAGCAACTCGCTACTTACCAAGTCGCTAACACCAAGTCGCTACCCGTAGTGGAGAATCCACTACTTGTACTGTTAGTCGCTAAGCCTAAGTCGCTAACTCCACAAACTGCAACTCGCTACAAAAATGTAAAGCAAGTCGCTAGCAAGAAAAGAAATCCGTAGGTCAAGTCGCTAGCAAGAAAACTTCACAAACATCACTTTTCAATCCAAAAACAACCCAACCAAGATGATTCAAGCTTACCAACTGAAAACCTAAACACTTGTGATGATTCTAAACATAAAAGTACTAACAAAATCCAAGCTTTAACACAAGAAATCAACCAAATGATGCACAAACCACTAAACTTTTCAAACTCAAAAACCACCTAAAAACCACTAGAAATCCAAAGATGTGTAAGATATGATCTAACCATGGCTCTTGATACCAATTGAAGGATATTGGATTTCACATACATATCATGACATTAAAACTTGTAATCATATAGATGGTTTTAGAGAGAGAAAGTAGGATATTCTTGTAAGAGAAAACTTGTGGAATATTAGATTACCAAAGAACATCCAACCCTCTACCTTGCAAGGTAGAGGGTATTTATAGGTTACAAACTAAACGACCTCCTGACGGCCTGTGGATCAGGGATACAATGGGTAAAGACCCGTCCTTCCTCCACGGTGTTGCACTATACTATTCTACGCTACTACTTATCAAATAACTATCATAAATAGTGACAAGTCTGCGAGCTAACTTTGACTAGATAATAATTGGGGTGACCGACTCTTTTACTTATGAAATTTCTGATTCCTAACAGTTTGCTATAGAAACCCACTTTAATAATTTTTTTGGGCAAAACCAATTGGCATACACTTAGATACATGTCTTAGGATGTTTCCCGTCACATTTCATAATTTTTGGAGTTGTTTAGTATTTTTAGCAACCCTTTTGAACTTTTTAGAGTTAAGACCCTAACTTAAATGTATCAAGTCGAATTGAGTCGTGAGGATAAGTAACGAAGGAGATATGACCAAATGAAGACGGGCTATGTTTTCTAAAAATCTAACAGTTTGATACCATTGTATATTTTTAGTTTTCTAGAAACTAAGACACATGACCTACATTTTCGGAAGGTAGACTAATAAAACTCAACTTAGGCTTTCGAACAAAATGATTTCATTTGAAAACGAGTGAGATACGGCTCGACAAAGTTGGAAAACTTTCTTAAAATGTATAAGAGCATGTCCGAATATAGAATGGTATAATCTATAAACAAAACATATTTCGCAAATCGAGGTCTCAAACTAATGAAAGTAGACATAATTACCTACATTTAGAGAGTTAAAAGCATAAAAATAAGCTTAAAATGAAGTAGATACGTTCATTTGAAGTCAGGATTAACTTAATAATTACACAACTTTATTTTTAGGGTTTCTAGGTACTTTTTGACTATTTTATTAAACTTTTGACTTACGAAACTTTATAAAACCTCACTACAAGTGTATAAAAGTGATAAAACTTTGTAAAACTCATACGCATATAGTACATGCCGCATATTCCCTAAAACGACTTATTTATCTTGGTCACATTTAGGATTCCTTATCGTTGAACTCACATTACACATTACTTACTCATGGTGAATTTTATAGCCCCATATTTACTCGTTTGTACTTGTTTTAAAATACTTGGGGTGAGAATACATTGCTTGATTATACATACGAACACAAATACATAAAATAGTTACTGGTTGCCTAAGTTAATACATTAGCCATTAAGTCCTCATTTATCATGAACCATTAATTACTTGTATGCATGAATGTTATGAATAGATCTATTGGGTTGACACCCCTGTTCGGGTTGGTCGTGCCAACTGGTTAAATAGACGCACATCATTTGGGATATTGGGTGTTTGGCTAGACACCTACATGGGCATTCATACTTAAGTGCATTTATGCACACAAAACATGTTAAGCTTCAGAGTCATGAGTTTAGGGCATCGTAATGCTTTTTCTATAACATTGTATTTGATATAATGGTCATACACTAAAATCTTGTGGTCCACACTTGACATTTATATTTACTTAAACCTATAAACTCACCAACATTATTGTTGACATTTTTAGCATGTATTTCTCGGGTTAGTAGACGTTGTTTCATGCAGTGCATTGGAGCATCATACTAGAGTCATATTTTACGATTCACGTTGAAGATTTATTTGCATTACTTACAAATGTTTGGTTATGTACTAAAATCTTCATGTATTTATGTTGTGAACTCTTGAAAACTTGTCCTTTTGTTAAACTTTTAAATGAAATCAAACGTTTATTTTAAACGACTCATATAGAGGTTGTTCTTTATATATCTTGTCTATGTGCTATGAACGTCAAACCCCAGTCACCTTTCCGCTGCGATATTTTGGGGTGTAACACCTATGAACACAAAACACAGGCAACACTACGAAACACCTCTGACAACAAGCTACTCAAATTACATAGAATCAAGAATTTACGGCCATATGTAATACTCTAAAAACAATATAAAAACCACATATGTGAACATATATGAGCCTTCAAGAGTTGCTATAAAGCAAGCTGAAATCCTCAAAATCATAACAACTCAAATATGCCAAAAATTACAATAACCCTATCATTTCTCCATAAGCAGCAAACCCATTAGAAAATGACATACAATTTTTACTTAACACTACAAATTAAAGGAACCCCGATTATCTGTTAAAAAAATATCATAAACTATACATGTATAAACATCACTAAAAAAAGAATCTTAAATTAATTGACATCAACTTACAATTTTGAATAAAGATTAACCCAGTACACGCAACTGAATCTTTGAATGTGATCTTCCTCTACTTTATATCCCAAAAAAATAGGCACAAATCAACATGAAATTGAACCTACCGCAAAACACACACACACACTCTCTCTCTCTCTCTCTCTCTCTCTCTCTCTCTCTCTCTCTCTCTCATTGCAGTTTGTAAGTAATGATCCAATGCACACATGTTCTTAAAGAGTATGTATCTGGGACTCGTGAAAATCAGTTTAATTTAAGACACGTGTAAACAAAAACAAAAGGACATCGTTTTTGGCCAATGTTATTTCAAACATGAAACGACGTCGTTCAAACCCAAAAAAACCCCTCAAAACGGCGTTGTTTTGGAAGCCCTCTAAACGGCGTCATTTCCCACAGTAAATGTATAATAGAGTAATAATCATTACATTTCAACAACCAACTATATATTTTGAATATTTAAGGAGTCTATGGATTATTAGTTTTTTTTTCGCCTCAATGCTATGGCCAGAAATATGAGGCTATAGCTCAAGTCATCATATCCCGCCCCGGGTGGTCTAACTACCCAAGCCATTGGGATGGCGCTCGTTATAAGTATTCTATTTTATTTTTTAACTTTTTATTTTTCGAGTGTATCAAGCAAAAAATGAGAAAATGTGGGATTTAAATAATTATTCAGGGTATAAAACTATTTTTTTTAAATATTTTTATCTTTTATAATTCTATAAATACCATTCATTTCTATCTTTTTAAAAACATTTGTATCTTCAATTCAATACACATATTGCTTTAAAAAAATAAATTTTATTCACTTTCATTATTGATAACAATCCGACTATGATTATTACGGTACTTTTTTCGAAAACGATCCGAGTAAATGTATGCGTCTTTTTCAAGCGTATGAACACTTTCATTCTTTGAATAATCAAGAAGCTGAGAGTTCATGTCCTCATTGAAACGCCCCAAACTAGACTCAATTTCTGTTTTACCTTTTTGAAAGAAAAAAAAATTGCTAGAACCGGCGGCTTTATTAACAAAAGCGACGTATTTACATGCTAAAACTAAAACAAAACATTTTTGCTGCTGAAAACCATAATTCTACTTATCAAGATTACAAGAAACCCGGAAAACTCATTTCACTCATCATACATAACATGTTTAAACATAAATTTCATAAAATGAAAGCGCGAAAGCTTTACTTTACAAATCATTGGTGTTATTCCAAAAACCCCCTTTTAAACCATTTAATTTAGATACTTAACATATTCATTTAAAAACCAACTAAAACCCTGAACTTTATAAACATTTTGCCACCAAAATACACTGCTTTACAAAACATGAGGGTTTAACTTGTTTCCGTAGCATGGTCGTCTAACACTACTTGCCTATACACCAAAGCAAGAAAAATCTTCACTTCTTAAGACCATTAGCTCATGACCTTACTTTGCCATATAAACGTACAAAAATGTTCAACAACTAAAACGTAAAGTTTATGCTTAGTAAAAAATCTGCAATAACAAGTTATTAATATACAATTCAATTATGCCATAAACATCCCATAGCTAGTCCATATGACTAATTCTCACATCACTTGCATAAAAGACTTTTTTTTATTATTATAGAAATAAAACTTCGGGATATTTGCAATTAGTTTACACTTAATGCCAAAAAATTAAATTTCAGATTAAAGTTTCTTTCTTTAAAGTTTTGGCTTAATTAAAAACTCGGGTTTTATATCACACAGGTTACCCAACTTTCCTACTTTGTTCGCCTAAGTTACCAAACTTTCATTTTGTTCACTTAGGTTACTGAACTTTAGTTAAGCATTCAACCTCCATTTTTCAGTGTAATCAAAGTAACCAAAATGCATTTTTTTAGTTAAGTTAAGTAACCCAAATGCATTTTTGTAGGTAAGTTAAGTAACCTAAATGTCTCATTTTACAAATTCAGTAACCTGAATGTTAACTCCATATAGTCCAATACCCTGTTTGCACAAAAAAAAAGTTTGGTAACTTAGACGAATAAATTTGAAAAGTTGGGTAACCTATCTGTCTATAAACCCTTAAAAACTCTATTGACCAACTAAGATAAACCTTATTCAACATTTAACCTATAGCTCTTAAATTACCTTGCTTCTTTTAAGTTTTCTCTTTTTTAAATGTTGGGTTTTGTTAAACACAACCCATAGGGTTGTGTGTAAGCATTCCAAAATTATGAAAATCACAATTAATGAACTCAAATAGTCCATAAATATATACTTTTAATAGTTATAAAAAAAGGTAAGTGATGTTAACAATAGAATGTTTAAAGTTCATTAAATGTTAATTATATATTTATAGAAGGCTTATACACAACCTATAGGGTTGTCTTTAACAAAACCCTTTTTGAATTTAGACAAACGTGTTTTTATGATATATTTGAGCCAACTTTGACCAATTGAGTGTCCGACTTTTATTTTTATTGGCCAATCAAGTTATTAAATTTTGCCAAGTAGCAAAAACGATTTTTATTACCGGTCTAATTCAGTTTGGGTCAAATATTCAGTTCTGTGAAATGTCTAGTATAAATTTTTTCGTTGTTGTATAAAAGACATATCAAAAGTTCTATATCGAAATTCTCTATTTTGAAAGTCCAAATATATATGGGGATATTCCTATGCTAATAATGATTAATTTACTACCTTAGTAATCAAGCCTAAAGATCAAGCCCTCATTCCTATGCTAAAGACGTATCAATTATATTCCTGTACAACCTTAGCAATCAAGCCTAAAGACGATATTACTATGCTAATGCAAATGATTAATTTAAGATAACCGATCAAGAAATGACATAAATATATGCACTAACGATATTTCTTTCTATTATTTGTTTATGATTATTTTTTTATTTTCATGATCCACAAGTGAAAAATCAAGCCCTGATTTTGAGTTGCTTTAAAATCATATGCTCACAATTTATTAAAACTTTGCGTGTTTGATCTCAAAATCAATCACATATTTAAGACATTAAATATGTAATCGATAGAATCAGAGTTGGATGACTAATGGTATGGTGGTAACGATGGTTTGATAGGAGAGGAAGTAACTCGGTTTAACTTTAGAGTATTTGAACAAAATACAAAATTTATCTAATAAGTTGGGCAGGGAATGAAAAAAATGAAAATGATTAGGTATGTTTAGTTGGTGGAAAACATCTCATTTTCTTAGAATTTTTTTTTATAAGAAAGTAAAGGGTGCGTTTATTTTTTCGCTAAGAATCACAATGGGTATAGGTGTTGGTATAGAGTGGAATGATAATAGCGGGTATGAAGAAATCATCCACACACATAATATATGAGGAAACCTTCACATTTGGGTATCCTCATTCCATTGTGGTGGGTCTCATAACCAACCAAACGATATTAATGACTTTCAAAGTCATAGACTCGTACCCATACATCCCAACCAAACGGACCCTAAAATCTCATTTTGTCACACTATTTGTTTTACCAATTTTCAAAGGACAAAAAATTCTCACTTTCCAAATTTTAACTAGAAAAATGAAAACTCCAATCTACCCTTCTCCACTTTTTTCTCTCTAACAAAACAAAAATGACGGGGTTTCCTAATCTAAAATCCAAATATCTCATGCTAACCCTTATCACCATTGGTAGCATCTCCACTTTCTATCTTCGCTGTCGCCGTCAACCATCGCAATCTAAGGCAATCTTTTCAAAAAGGAAAAAATATAGCTTCATCTAAACGGATTTTTAAAATTCTTAACTCTTCTCTAGAGAAAAAATATTTCCTTCTCAAGAAATCTAGAAACGGAAAAAGGAAAAAATCTACAACTAAACGCTACCAAATTCATTGATAGCATCCCGCCTAATTCATTGATAGACCGGTGAGAATAAACTATTTTTGGGACCGGAGAAAATTATATACGGGTCTTTATGCGTTTGTACGTACATATAGACCATGGAACGGTGTTTTTGATACTCACGGTTCTAAAGGCAGATGAAGAGGAAAATAAGAAAACCCCTAATTTGACATTTTTTTCCAATTTTAGTCTAATTGTTCAGTATATTGATTCAATGAATTGTAAATAAAAATGGTCAAACAAAAAAAGGCAGATGAAGAGGAAAATAAAGGTTCGTGACAGGTATGGGAACTATGTTGGTGATTTGGGGAGGAATAGGGACAGTATTGATAAAAATGAAGAAGCTGTTGTAACTGAGGAGAGTGTGAATGTTAGTGATGATGTAAGTAATGGTGATAAGGAGGTTGTTGGGGAAAAGGAGGCTAGTGATGGATCTAAGGTTTCTGTTCCAGCAGTGGTGAATGAATTTCCACCTTTGAATGAGGTATATCAAAATTCTACTACACATACACCTATGAATAAAACTTTGAATGCTAATGCTGATAACTGCTAGTGTAAAGTGTATACATGAAAATAACTCTGTTGAGAATAGTTTTGATAACGATACTAGTGTTAATAGCTTAAATGAAAGTAATACTGATGATGTGTTGAATAAGAAGGGAAATAGAACTTTTGCTTCCACATTAATGAAAGATTTAGTCAATGTGATCAATAAGTTGACACTGATACCTACTGAAGTTGAAAATGGAAGGGATGTAGTTATATTTGATGAGGAGCTTGTTAATGAGGGAAGTAAGAGATAGGACAGAACTTTATGTGTATACTTTGTAGGGTATAGGATGTCCTACCAAGAAATAAAGTACAACATAGGAAGAATGTGGGGTAAATGGGGACTAAAGGATATCACTGTGCAGAATGGAACATACTTGTTTAAGTTCAACAATGATGAAGGAATGAATAAGGTCTTTGAAAATGGTATTTGGATGGTGAATAACAAGCCATTACTTGTTCAAAAATGGGATCCTAGTGTGTGTATGGAAAGAAGTGAACCTAATTTATTGCATGTATGGGTCAAATTGATGAACATGCCTTTAGAAGCTTGGACTGTCAAAGGTGTAAGTACTGTTGCAAGCAGCATTGGGAAGCCATTGATAATGGATAAAACTACTGCAACAGTATGTCAAGATGGAAATGGAAGTATAGGGTATGCTAGAGTCCTTATTGAGATTAAGACTGAGAAAGAAATCAAAGATACTATAGAAATATGCTACAAGAACAAACAAGCAGAAACCATAGGCTCAAAGTTTGTTAAACCTGAGTATGGGTGGAAGCCTCCTAGGTGTACTGCTTGTAAGGTGTTTGGACATATTGATTCATATTGTAATGTTCTAAATAAGGATGAAAACAAAAAAGCAGGGGGAGAATGTAACGGATGAAAACAGGATAAATTGTAATAGAGAGAATATGGAGAAAGGGAATAGCAATGTAAATATAGGATATAATGATGGTAAAAGGAATGTAATTCATGCTAAACCTGATAACAGGAAGGATGTGAATGAGAAAGGAAGAAGGAACCCTCAAGTTAGGCTGGAATTTAGACCAAAAACTGTTGTTGAAAATCATAATGTAAACAAGAAGGATAGTGGAAAAGTGCAGCAGATACAGTCACAATCAAATAAAGAAAATAGTCCAAAAAAGACTTGGAATGTGGAAAAAGGTTTGATGGAGGAATTAAAGAAGAGTGCAAAAAAATTTAGAGTGCTTGAATATAGAATAGAAGATGGAAGTATGGAAAATGATTTATGCAGGGATACGAATGGAAAATCTTTTAAGTATGGAAGAGAATATAGCCAAAGAAAATTAGGATGTTGATATATTCATCCGGAGGCAGAAGGAAGAGAAAATGGTTGATATGTTTGTGAAAAGAGGATTCCCACTAATGATTAGAGACTTGGGCTCGATATATGATTATGTGTGAGTGGTACAAAGGGAAGTGGGAAGCAAAATGGAAAAGTAAATGCCCCATTGTAGGAAGATGTATATGGCTTAAGGATTGATTAAGTAGCGAATATGGAGGTTTATACACTGTTAGTGCTGTCTATATGAATTTTCATGTTTGTATGTCTTTGTATGTTTTATGTCTGTAAAAAAACAAAAAAAAACAAAAAAAAAACAAAAAAAACAAAAGGGGCTGAGCGGGTAAAATCATTTATACAGACCTATGTTTTGGCAAAAGACCTATATATATATATGGAGGTCTAAAGGGTCATATGTGTAGGATCGATATATTATTGTGTTATGATGATTCGGGTGGTCTTGGATGATGGAAATACATGATAGCCATTTTAGAGAGAGAAAGTAGAGAGATGGGTGTTCAAGCTAGAGACTTGCTTTGTAAAATGTAAAATGTTAGATTGAAAAGCACCACCCCTTCCATTGTTGGAAGGGGTATTTATAGTTACACAATACACGACCTCCGATCGGCCTGTGGATCAGGTATACAGTGGGTAAAGACCCGTCCTTCCTCCACGGTGTTACTCTAAACTATTTTACGCTACTGACTAACTAATTAACTATTAAATAACGTAAACAACGACAAATCTACGAGCTAACATATGCTAGACCATTATTGGGGTGACCGACACTTTAACATGGAATTTCCAATTCCTAACAATCTCCCCCTAAGGGAGGTCACCCCATGAAATACATTTTGCTTCCTAGCATTCTATCTTTGACTTCGTTCTTGAGCTCGTAGAATTGAATTCTTCATTTTCGCAATCATTGTGCATTAGTAGCGATTCTTCAAAGTCCGCATTGATTTGTACTTTTAGTGGAGGCCTTTAACTGATCCACATCTTTGATGATCTTTAAGCTTTCATTGAGATCATCAGCCACATTAAATCTCTGGATCACCCTTTATTGTGTTGCCATCATGTGAAGTTGTGACTTTCGGACCGACATGCTCACACTTTTGAATCATGACATCTTTCCATCAGAGTAGCGAAAGCTTTACTGGTTCATGATATTTGCAGCAGCGTAGCAGAAGCATAGTATAAAATATCAGAACCAGGTTATGAAGATATGCACCAGTCATGATTTCTTCAATTAAGTATGGATGCTGTGAGCATGCGGCTTTGGATTGACGTCTCAAATCTGATCAGCTGCAACCATCCAAATGTACCTGCAAACAACAGTTAGCAATAAAACACACGAAAGTGTCTTTGATCACTTTCGTTGAATTGAGGTACACGGCCCACGGTTCCCCGTTGATCAGTACAAGTACTGCCTGTGATCAGGTAGGATTCCTAAGAATCTCCTTGACAGGGTTTCGCAGCTATTCTAGCTGTTCTCAAACTGGAACGTCTCAAAGAAGACAACATGGAGTGAGTGAACCAGCGAATTGAGATTCACTGATTGATGAAAAATGATTTGAAAAACAATCGCGTATTGCTTAGAAGAAAGAGTTTTGTAATACGACGAAGGTTTTATGAGAAAGATCAATTTTCAATCATAAATACTTTTTATATTTGAAAAGAGTACACATTCGATGTGCTAGATAAAAGAAGAGATTCGCACATCGAACGGTTTTTCCAAAAGTATTTTTTTCAATCAGAGATACTTTTTGTGTTTGAGAACATAAATACACATTCGATGTGCTAGAGAAAAGAAGATTTGCACATCGAACAGTTTTTCCAAAAGTATTCGTCAATTCCATTCCTGGACCAAGGTTGATTCAAGATTGAATCGCCCCATCGTTTCTATCCAGTTGTCACAAGCTTGATCTTTTGCAAGATTTCATATGTCACCCACCAAGAGCTTGTATGATGTTGGCTCTAGAAGGATTCCCATCTTCATTGTGAATATTTTTACATATCACTCGGATGTTCTGGCAATACCACAAGGATAATGCGTAGGACTCTTAATATATTCTTACTTTCCACATTGTGTGAAACAGCAAGTCTTCAAGAATATAGTGTCCTAATGAGATATTGTGGATGATCTCTTGGCTCTAGACTCAATAGTGCACATTTGGTTCCTATGCCGGAGACTAGGGAGAGGGTCTCCTTCTTCAATATCAACAATCTCTAAGAGAAAGTCGATAGATTATGTAGGTTCCCCGTGAGAATGAAACAAGTCCTTTTAAGAGGAACTTGAGTAGCTTGGGAAGTTTGGTGCAGTGCGTCACTAGGTCCATGACGTCTTGTCTTCAATACCAATGTTACCTTAGTAACCACCAGTAGCATATGTATTGAACCCGGTTACTGCCCTAAGGTTGAATTATTGTAGGGCTATTTATTTTCACCCTTTTCTCATTCATTTCTGTTTCATTCTACAACCCCTTCAGTGCTTACCGAGACTTCATAACTAGAACCTTGTTGGGTTTATTCCAGTACTAGCTCTGTCTCAGTCCGCACTCTTCCCATATTCTCATTTTTCTCCTTTTTTCATCAGACCTAAGGACTTCTACATTATCTAGTGGGTTGTCTCTGGGTAGATCCCTCCGGTTCTGGCTGGATCATGGGAACAAATACCTAACCATCCTTATAACTCCATACATAAAGTAAAATGGTCGGTCTTTTGGTACAGTTCATTCCTTCTCGAAACCAATTGAAAAATCATTTGGAAAAACAATCAAGGTACTTGTGATACGAGATCAAAGCATTTTGTACCTTAATAGTTTTGATCATTTAGAAATGCTCCCCCTCAACATGTGCATATGATTTAAAATTGTTTAGCACATGGAGGCAAGAGTTCTTTGAAACAATTTCTTGATCACAATTTCGTACGAAAAAGCCATTTGATTTTCTTGGTAAAATTATCCCCCTCAATATGTGCATAGGTTAAGTGAAATCATTTTATCACATAGAGGAACGAGTTCTTTTGGAGTACACCCACGATCACAAAATCCATTAAGAAACCATTTGCTCCCCCTCAATATGTGCTTCGAGATTCGAAAGCGTTTAGTACATATGAGAGAGCAGCCTACACATTTTCATCAAATCGATCATCATTTATCAAATTTCATTATTAAATCAGAAATTCTCCCCCGATCAAAAATATCAAACCCTTTGAGATTTTGGATCTCAAGTGATTTAAAAAGGTTTAGAAAACATGGGAGAATATGTGGCCAGGTTTAAATACTCATCTTGTTTTTGGATAAATCCTCCTCCTCAACACGTGCATTGAGTATTTGAAGTCGTTTGGCACATGGAGGCAGGAGTGCCTTTGAAGGACTAAAACCAATTCCATTAAAACAGATTTGAGATTTAAATCATGATCTTTCCCTCAAATCAAAAATTTCAAACCAATTAAGATTTGTGATCCCAATTGATTAAAATCATTTAGAAAAGTTTTAGGGGAAAGACGTGGCAAGATTTAATTTTTGAAAAGTGACGGATAAGGACCATTTAAGACATTAAAGATTGTTAGTGTCAGGTATGATTGTTTTAAGAGATCTTTAAGTAAAATAAAACAATTTCACAATCAAACAAGAACAGAAAAAATTTCATTTTGACAGATCCTTGAGTTTTAAAGAAAATCATACCATGACATAACATTAAATCTTTAGATCACCACATTTTAACGTACAAACGGACATTATAGATGAAATATTGTTTGAAAATAATTTATTTAAATCACTCTCCCCCTCAATCGATGACCGTAGTCGATGATTAAGTGACTTTAGGTTTTGATAAAATAAAGTCTGGTGATTTTCAAAATTTAGTCCAGTTTATTTTCAAAACAATATTTTCCCATTTTCAAAACAATTTTATCAAGTTTGTTTTAAGAAAAATGGTATCATCCACTACTTTTTCCTGCACAAGATACGTTAGGTGGATGAGAAGCTTATGTTGTTGCTGTAGGGCTTGGAAGAAAAACCGTCTGTTGATGCACTGAGACTTCATACGTTGCATTTTAATGCCAACTGAGGTCAAATTAAGCTCCGTTTCTTCAATCACTTAGAAGAAAACCATCTGCTGATGCAGTGAGACCTCTTACGTTGCATTTATGGCAACTCTCCATAGAAGTCCAATTAAGCTCCGTTTCTTCATTTGTCAACCCAAGATATAGTTACCCTTTCCTTTCGGCATCCAATCATCTTCATTTGTGGGATCCGGATCGGGAACATTCTTATATACCAATATACCTGCATATGTTAGTGAACACACATACAAATATATGGTGGTCGACATCACCAAAACAGCAATCGACTAATAAAAGTCAATTCAACATATCAATCGGATCATATAAGGTATGGGAATAATGTGTTCATCAAACTCTAATCATCTAATCCTAACAATCATATCCTAGGCACCTAGTCCTTCAACGTAGGTTAACATCATTTTTCAGTTAAGCATTTAGGATAATAAAGAAAGCCCGTTAGATGATATAGATTTGAAAACATTATCCCCCTCAATCAATGACTCAATTTTTGAAAAGTTTAAAAGCGCTGAAGTCATTGATTGAGTTTACAATTTTTACGAAAAACTCTGAATCTGATTGATTTTTCAAGCAACTCATTTTCCACCATATTGGTAAAACAAATATTTTTCTGAAGAATTTTAGAAGGAAAAATATTTGAGTAGGAACAGCAGTCCTTCGACATACTTTCCTCATTTTGTTTTAGGATAAGTGCACGAAATATTTTGAAAAATTGTTTAGCGCAGCACTTTCCTTCTTTGAAAACGGGTTGCTATCTGAAATAATAGCAAACCATAATTTAAGCGCGGGTCACAGTCTGAAATAACTGCCAGCCATTTTTTTTAAGCGCGGGTTACAGTCTGAAATAACTGTAAACCATAGTTTTTTTACATGTTTTGGAAAAAGAATATTTACACCTCCTGCTCGAACTTCATCTATGGTCCCGTGCCATTATTGAATGACATTTCTAAGACCGCAGATGTTATCGATACCAGAAGACATGTCATTAGAAAACATATTTTTGGAATTTTTCAAATTTTTCTGATTTTTATGGGTTTTTGAAGATTTTATATTTTTCTATTTTCTTTTGCTGGTTTTATATTTTTGTCAGTGTTGCAAAACAAGGCCTACAAGGCCGATTAATCACCGATTAGGTGCTACTGGGCCATCAACCTTGCCGATTTGTGTAACTGGGTCAAACAAATCGATCAACAATGGTCAATGGCGGTCAACGACTGTTAACGGTGGTTAAACTTGTCGAAAACTTGCAAATCTTGTCTGAAATACCCAAAACTTGTCTTGAACAAGTTTTAATCAATTGTATTCGATGTTTTTATCTGTTACAAGATGATTTTCAAGGAAAGTCTTGTCTAGAATACCCAAATCTCGCCGGAAATACCCAAAACTTGCCGAAAATGCCAATCCGATTAATCATCGATTAATCATGCCTTGACCGATTACAAGCTACAGGGGAGTCGACCGCCCGACTACCGATTCACGATTTTTGCAACCTTGATTTTTGTATTTGGTTTTTCTGAAAATATATACAAAGATAGAGTAAATGATATAATTTAAGAAGATGATGATACGAGTATCGAGATAAGGATATCGAACAGCACGTCGTAGAAGATAGAATTTGTCATCTCTTAAACTTCCACCACCAAAGCTTCCGAGGCTCCAGAATAGAAGATAGAACATGAGCCTTTGAGAAAGAGAGACTTTGGCAACTTCCCCCCAAACCGAAAATCCTTATGTTGAGCAGATTCAAAGCTCTATTTCAAGCTTGCTTTAGCTAGGTGCACAAGGAAGCACACCATTATCATAAATCCCGCTGCTCCATTTAAGAACGATAATCGAGGATCTCCATTCGAGGTTATATCATCCAATAGAAGAACAGCAATGTTTCATCCCACACTTAAATAATCTTCTCAAATTCCTTTTCCACTGAAGTCTGAAGCAATCCATTCCAAAAGGTGTCAAGAGAACAATTCCCCCAAGTAGTTGAATTGATGCAGTCAGTCTCTTTGTATAATGCTCAAGAACTCTCCCAAATACACATCATGAGGGGAATGAAAACACCTCCCCATGTTCACATTTTTCTTCCCTGATGATCGTGTATGAAGCTCAAGAACCCGAAGTACACCAATACCCAAGAGCTCTCCCGAATACACATCATGAGGGGAATGAAAACACCTCCACAATGTTCACATTTTTCTTCCCTGATGATCATGTATGAAGCTCAAGAATCCGAAGTACACACATTCCTACCGAAAGAATAACTGATAACACCTCCCTCATGTCATACATTTATCTCCCCTGAATATGTCATACTTATGTACCTCTTTTATCTTCAGAAACTTTCTCTTACATCTCTTCCCCACGTAGTTGGAACAAGAACACTAGAAGCTACTAGATACACTGAGTTTCTTTGCGGTCATGAGATTTTTCTTCCCGGGATAACTTCAATCACTTAGAAGTATTAAGTTCATCATGTGTACTCGTTATGCTTTTATATGCTTATCTCCTTCCCCCTTAGCTAGTTTAGACACTTCATAATCAGCAACATAGTATAAGCCCAAATACTTGAAATCTTTATGAGAAGAACACTTGAACTCTTGTGAGAATCAACTTGCTGAAGACTCTCTCTGACTATTTTTATCAACCCTTATGTAGACAATTTGAAGTGACCACTAAAGAAGAAAACCCGATATACCATACTTGAAACTGAAGTCAACTTCCCCACATTTTTATCTTAAGCTTGCACCTAATGATGGAAGAATGGTGTCGAGAATTTATGCTTCAAGCAAATCTCTAAGTACTCACTACCCAAACAAAGTATGAGACATTAACACCTCTTGAGATTATCCACACCGTCATATGCGTGTGACACTGATTAAAACAAAGTAACTCCTAATAGTGATAGTTAACCAGGTCTTCAACAATCCACCTCGACTGCTGGTAACTAGATAAACCAAGTCTTCAACTCAAATTCTTAAGTCCGAGCAAGTTATCAAATAAGAACACGCCATTGTGAAAGTCAACTTCAATCTCAAATGAGTGATAAATGATTAACTCCGAAGTAATCAACTTGTGTCAAATGTCCAACACGTGAATAAATGTACAACCGGATGTACATTGACCCACTTAATGAACCGGAACAAATGATTCCTCAACATCAATTCCATCTTCCTAAAGATATACATATAGAGACTGATCTAGAAGATTCACCAATAATGTCTTCAAGCGGATGAGGTAGTCATTTTCCTTAATGTTCATGTGGTTGATTTATAGAGTGCACAATAATCCGTGAAGATTTGGTAAAGGAATACCAAAGAACGGATCATTTTTCATGAACAATAATCCGTGAAGATTTGGCAAAGGAATACCAAAGAGCGGATTATTATTCAATAGTGCAACTGCAGTATTACAATAATCAATATAAGCAAGTCTAATTGGGGATTGAATCTGACATTTCAATCTCCCCCCAATTAGCGTTCTCCCCTAAACTGACAATCTGTTTGATTAATGCCTTGAGTAAGAAGAAGTCTTTAGATCGTTAAATGCAACTCGTCTTTAGTCTTCTAACATGTAGCAGAAAATTTAGAACAGACTGTAGACTCGACCTTCTTCAAGATTGTCCGAATGGGGAAATAGAGTGTTAACATCTTCAACTCACACCCAAAAGCATCCCACCAAAAAGCATCCCAATTAACTTACATCTTGCAAATCCCCTTAACTAAAATCCCTCCCAATCAAACAAGAACAGAAAGATGTTCATCAAGGAAATCAGCAATCAGGCCGCAACGAACACACAAGATGGTAACACCAAACTACCAATCACATCAAACAAGAACAGAGAGATTGTTCGGAATCATCATGTTGATGTATACGTGAAGCATTAACCGGAAGCACTTTGTCGATAAACTCATCAATCCGAGTGAAGATGTCAACCAACGGCTCTTAGAAGAAACTACATGTGAAGATGATCCGATAAGAAGAGTCTCTGTTCTTACATGAGTTAGGAGCCGTTTTGTTAGATATTGTGACTTCACCTCCTAGGGGTAGTTTAGTAATTTTGGTCTAAATGGTATTTTGAAAGAATCTAGAAAAGGAGATACTTAAGAAGAATTATCTAGAGATTAGTAGAAATTATACTATGAAATATCTAGGATATTTAGGTTAGAAGCTTCTAGAATCATATTAGCCATTAGTATAAATAAGGGCTAATCTTTTTCATTTGTACTTACTCATCTTGTATCCTTTTATTTGTAATACAAGAAACTTTTGTCTGATCTCCTTTTGTTTTGCTACTGATTATTCTCGATTATTCTCCCTTGATCCTAACAAATTGGTATCAGAGCTAACCGATCGTGTTTGAAACAAGCTTCTGGTTGATTTTCAAGATTCAATATCTTGATATCATTTTGGATCTGTTCTTCGTTTTGGTATTTGGTGTTTGCTGTTCGATCGGGTTTAAAGGTAGGAGAAATCAAGATCAGAATTTGTGTTGTGGAAGATCAGAATTTGTCTTGTGAGAGGTTTTGTTACAGAACATCACTAGTAAACCCGTTTGAATATTATGTCTTCTAAAATATCATCGTCGTTAGTTAGTATTGAGAAGTTTAATGGCAAAAGTAACTTTAGTTTATGGCGAATTAAAATTCGAGCCTTATTGAAACAACAAGGTATTTGGGCACCTCTAGCCGGCCCCAAACCGGCTGATATGACGGATGCAAAATATGCCTCACAAGATGAAAAGGCCCATTACACTATTTTGCTATCTTTATCGGATGAGGTTCTTTGCGAGGTTGCGGATGAAGAAACGGCTTCCGGTGTGTGGAAGAAGTTAGAAAAGCTTTATATGACAAAGTCGTTGACGAACAAGTTGTTATTGAAGCAACGTTTGTTTTCGCTTCGAATGAGAGAAGGTTCATCATTAAAAGATCATCTTGATGCATTGAACTCGATCTTGATGGATTTGAAGAATGTTGATGTCAAGATTGATGATGAAGATGTTGCTCTTATTCTGCTTGTTTCGGATAGCTTTTGGGAATCGATCGTTTGATTTGAAATTGGCTAGTATCTCTAGCCTTTTGGAACTTGGAATTAGATATGGTGTTATTTAGGAGTTGAACTCAAGGTGGAGATTGTTAGATATTGTGACTTCACCTCCTAGGGGTAGTTTAGTAATTTTGGTCTAAATGGTATTTTGGAAGAATCTAGAAAAGGAGATACTTAAGAAGAATTATCTAGAGATTAGTAGAAATTATATTATGAAATATCTAGGACATTTAGGTTAGAAGCTTCTAGAATCATATTAGCCATTAGTATAAATAAGGGCTAATCTTTTTCATTTGTACTTACTCATCTTGTATCCTTTTATTTGTAATACAAGAAACTTTTGTCTGATCTCCTTTTGTTTTGCTATTGATTGTTCTCGATTATTCTCCCCTGATCCTAACACGTTTGACCATATATTCTCAAATATCAATCAACCATGCAAAAAATTCACACTTCTTCTCCCCCTCAAGAATTGCATACGGAGATGCCATTCTTGATTAAGTAAGTGAATATCATCCAAAAGTATTCTATTCACACTTCTCCCCCGCAAAATTTAGCACGTGATGTCGCCATCTTTATTATATTGAGCAAGTGGAATATGAAAACAATCAATGGTAGCCCGGTTCACTTGATGACTGAAGCGCATGGAAAAAGCATGAAGCATGTTGATGAGAATGGTCATAATTGAGAAGATTTCTCTTCTTCCGAAGATAAAGCGCACTGACACGTACACTTTTCTTTTCTTTAGAGTACGAGGCATGAACTGTTGTGTTCATACGTCATAATCTCTCTCTTTTCAGCTCTCTTGGCAAGACATGTAATCATCCCCATTATCATTCTGTAGGCTCTTTGTCGCGACAACTGATGGAGAAAACCCAATATGATGAATTTGACCCTGAAGTAAACTACCCCGAACTCGTGACTTAAACTTTCACATATGTAACAAAGAGCGGTGCCGATTTTCATTAGCATCTCTAAGTACTCTCTATGTACTCTATACTCTTCAACCAACCAACCATCAAGTATAAGACGTACATTACCTCTTGAAAATCCATAATTGAATGTGACACTGAGCACTACAACGTAACTCCTTAAAGTGATAGTTATTTTGTAGTGGTATGAGCCCAATTCCCCCAAGTGGTAAAAGAAAAGGTAAAAGACACCCAACAATAACTAGATTTCCAAGTCTTCATTTTTTATAATAAGCTCGAACAAGGATCATGAAGAATCTTCATCCATCCATCCCCGATACCTTCAGATACTAAGTACACTCGCCAGTGATAATTCACTTAAACCTCAAATAAATGATACTGAATTAACGCCGTTGTCATATCTTCTGGTTAACTGCTCAAATCTAGCCTTCTTTGACATTTAAACGAACTTTGATAATGGTTTCATCCCGACCATGGTTAGAAGCACAAAACCCCGTAAAACCATATAATAACCAAACTTCCATGACGAATTTCCAAACACACATCCAATTTATGAAGCACACCCTTTTATCCCTTCTTTGAAGCAGAAACCGTAGCACCAGCATCATAAGATCCCGAAATGCGCTTTCCTTCCTCCAGGTTGGTTCCATCAATACGGGATTTTACAACTCTATGGTTTAAACCGAGAAATAGTTTCTTTCGCAGGATTTTACAAAACCAAGAATAAACCGTAAGATAGATCCGGAAACACACTTTATAATTACCAGGATGTTTCCATTTTTTCACGGGATTTTACAAGTCTATGATTTAAACCGAGAAATAGATTCTTTCGCGGGATTTTACAAAATCAAGACAAAACCGTAAACAATGTCAGTTTGAACGTGTTATAACAACTTTGGTTTCGGTGAATATCTGTTTTAGGGGAACATGCAACGGTTCATCATCGGTTTATTATCCAACATCATCAACATCATCAACCATCCAATAAATACTTTGGTAAACACATCATTCACGCATTCAGTCGGCTATTGCAGTGACAACATGGTGAAGTAACCCGATATGCCAAACTTGATCATGAAGTGAAATTCCCCAGATTTGTTACTTAAACTTGTACTAATCCTTGTGAAGAAGAAACGGTGTACCCAATGTACAAAACCTCTTGACATATCCTCAACTGCGTGAGACACCGAAGTGATAGTTACGTTGTGGATTAAGTGAGAAAGAATTACAACCGTAACGAAATAGCCAAGTCTTTATCACACTCTATCAATGCTCAAACAAGTCATCTTCGCAGAAGGGTAGAAAGAAAGAAGATGAAAATAAGTAAACGGGCCCCGGAAAACCTCACTTCAATTCCAAATAAGAAATACCAACTACAAGCAACCCCAAAGTCAACTTTGTTCAACCATTAATTCAAGCCGCAATATAATAATATTCGTGAAAATGAATAAACCAAAGTACCCAACCGCATGACCCATCGAATCTCTTCATCTCACACCAAATCCCATCATCAACTCTCATAAATCACATTATCATCAAAACTCTTTAACGAATCTCTTAATCATCCGAATCTCATAAACCTTTCATTATCCAATCTCATGTAAAAGCATAATATCCATGTGCGAATTCACTAGATCATTAGTAAACAATGGTTATGAACGTGCACGGTTGTACCACTTAAAATATCAAACCATATGTATCCCACATTTTGAGAAGCCAAAATTAGGATAACATAAATATTCATAAGACCAAGTCATTTGCTCATCCCACGTTTAACACAGTTTGTTTAATCTGAAAATATCACACAATCAATTATCCGGCCCATGTTAATTACAAGTACATCAAATACAACACCACACGGCCCACATACTCCATAAATCACTCGGCCCACAAAAATAGTCAACATATCAGATTTCTACAAACCATCGGCCCATCTCAATCCCTAATTCTTCGGGTATAAAAGACACACAAACACTACATTTGCCCTAATGCTTCTCACTTAGAAACCCTAATCTCATCAATCATCCGCCCCCATCACCTAAAACTTCTCCTCAAACCCTAAATGATCTCAACAATTAAATCCGTAACTCTGAAAATGTTATTCACACCAAATCTTACCCAAGCACATACGTCCTCATCGATCACACCAAACACATAAATAACATTCAAAGAACCTGCTTCCTTCAGATCAATACATCCGAGAAGCCACAGGGATGGCTCGTGAGTTTTAGGTTTGCCACAGGGATGGCAAGAGATGGGGACCAATCTTCGAAGTGAAACCAAGGAAGGTAGGTTAAATCTTGGACACGTTCTATTGATATGATTTGTATATATCACTTTATAACGAAAAAGAGATTAGAGTTAACACACTTGTTAACATCTCATCTTTACATTTCGGATATTAAAACAAACATATCATCAATGATGATATTACCAGCTACGTGTTTTAGACTATTGGTCATGACATAGCATTAGATTGCCACAAAGTTGGAAAAACTGAGATCAACTAATTTTGTTCGGATCATTATGTTCGTTTATATTTTACCGAGAGAAAAGAATGGATAAAACATGATTGTTTTAATCTTTCTTTTGATTCTCGAAAAGCAAAGATAGCATAAATGATGTATAATTGTAGATCCGAGATGATTTTAATTCTTTTCAGAGTTTTTCATTATAAGGATTAATGAAGACATGATGGCATAGGTCTAAATAGATCTTTGAAATCTCATACGAGAATAGTTAAGCCACAGTTATGAGATCCTAATGTTTCATATCATTTCAGTTTAGATGTGGATATGAATCTGTTTTGAATGAGATTGAATAGATGTTGTGAAGTTATGATGTAACTGTGGAAATGGTCTTAGTTGAGGTTGTGGTATTTGAAGTCAAGTCGCTCCTCCATTTTACATAACAAGTCGCTAGCTATTTGAAGTCAAGTCACTACTCCATTTTACTTAACAAGTCGCTAGCCTTTTCAGTTTGACTCAAAAGTCAAACCTTCACCAAGTCGCTTCATTTTGGGGTCACAAGTCGCTAAGTAAGTCACACAACTCGCTACTTTGCATTTTTAACACAAGTCGCTACTTGTTAAAAAACAAGTCGCTACATCATTACTCAAGTCGCTACAAGGAGCATACCAACTCGCTAAGATGAAACCAGAAAAAGTGACAAGAAAAACGGCTTCTTTTGACCTACGAATATGACCATGGAAATGACCAGAATGACCAAACCTAGATAACCTTCTTAAGATCTCTTCATTATTGACCCGTTTTTGACTTTTAAGATGACCAGATGAATAACATTGAAACTGATGTATAACATATTTTGTGATTGACAAGTGTAAAACAGTTTGGACATAATATTTTGGACATATTCGACTGAATAATACTGAGTAAGCAAAATACATATTATGACCATTTGAAACAATATCAAGAAACTGTTAACCACAATGAATAAGAAAAATATTTCAGGTCCGAAAAACATGTTAAAACCAGCAGTTAAAACCAGCTTCAAAACATGATACGAAAACCACACAAATCAACAAAACATAGACAACCTTGCTCTGGTACCATTTGTAGGATCGATATATTATTGTGTTATGATGATTCGGGTGATCTTGGATGATGGAAATACATGATAGCCATTTTAGAGAGAGAAAGTAGAGAGATGGGTGTTCAAGCTAGAGACTTGCTTTGTAAAATGTAAAATGTTAGATTGAAAAGCACCACCTCTTCCATGGTTGGAAGGGGTATTTATAGTTACACAATACACGACCTCCTATCGGCCTGTGGATCAGGTATACAGTGGGTAAATGTGACAACTCGTACTTTCAGGTCATTTCTCAAAACAATTCACGTTTCACTATTCCAACATTTATCGTAAACTAGGTTTACGTGTTCCAAATTCGCGTAACCTTAATGGTTTAGCGGCGAATTCATGATCATATCATCACGAACATTTCATATGGACTAAGTTTAGTCTACATTTCATTAGCATCATTTGCATCATGTTAGTTCATTCATGACTTTGTATTTCACAATAAACGCGTAAATTTTATATTAAATAAACGTTATCGCGTGAGTTATTATTTTGAACATTTAATCCGTTACTTCTAAAAATGATCCCGACATATTTTTATACTTACATTTAGTTATAAAAACTATATTTTGAGTTTACCTAGTGTTTTAAATTTATTTTGTATATAAATCGTTAAATTTATATTATTACGACGTTTTTCTTAAAAACTACACGATAATTATTTTATCACTCAAATTTTACAAGAAATGTATTTTTACAATTTTTATAACTACAATATACTTTACTTTGATTCCTTAAAACTTATTTTAGTCCATACTACTCTAATTTCACAACTATGTACAAGTTACAACAATTTTACTTAACTATACATTTTACTTATACTTTTTAACAAATTTTACACATTATAAAAGAAAAAAAAAAAAAAAAAAAAAAAAACATATATTAGAGACACAATCCCCCCAAAACCGGCCAAGGGGGGGATGTATCATAAAGTTGGTAGATTTTTATGTATAGACTTACACTTCACTAATAATTCACACATTCATTCACTTTCTCAATAATTCAAGTGTTAGTAGTTGTGTCTTTCTCTCTTGTCTTCCTTCCTCTCAAAACCGGTTATACCAAGGAGTACAAAGGGATCACAAAAATTTTACAAGCTCAAGTTTTTAACAATCTAGATTACACTCTTATTAAGGTTTTGAAATAAAAACCTAGGGTGTTTAGGTTAATCCTTGTTCTTATCACCTCATCATAGTAGCTTGTAAGCATATTACTTTCATTTTACATATTTCATTTTCATTTCATATTTATTTCTTCATATTTTGTGCAAGCATGCAAGACTTATTGCTATTTATACCATTTATTCATTGATTTTTAGAGTTTTATACATATAAAGTCATCCTATAATTATTCCCTTGTTATATATTAGTCTTGATGATGTTTAGGAACCCATGACACCCTAAGAAGGTGTATGGTAGGATTAGAATAGCTTTGGAGTTGATTTGAAGGGATTGGAATAGGTTTAGTACGAGAAAAACTATTTTCGACAAGTAATAAAAGTGGTCTGATCTTGTTTTGCATTTCTGGAAAATCCGACAGTAGACATGAGTTTTTGGCCTAGATAATTAGAAAATATACTTTAAAACGAATCCGTGGCCGCTTGAACGGATTAAAACGGAGTTATAACGAAGAAGTTATGAATTTTTCAAGTTTGTCGACGAAATATATATTTCTGAAAATTTCAGCAACCTATTTTTATTTTGTACGAGTCAAAAACGAGTCTTAAGCTTCACAAATTATTTCGACTTATCAAAAATATATTAGTATACTTTGATACGAAGCTAAGGACGTATAATACGTAGAAAACGGATTTGAAACGACCATGTTGAAGGCTATTTTTAACGATGACGTAGAACTTTTTGTAACGAAATGTCTTCTAATAAAATCGAGATCACCAAGCATATTTTCCAAAATGACTAACCGTTTGAATAGCGGAGTTGTAATAAATTACTTACGGTTGCTTAAACTTTGCCGAAACTCACTTTTTACACAACATTTGGACAAAATCACCATATTTAACCTCTATTATCTTTATGTTCGAGACCTTTATGACGAAAACTCATGTACTAAAACTTCTAGATTTTGATACAAGCTTTCCAAAACCGTCGAGTTCGTTTCCTAACGTTCGACGTACACCATTTTACGACTAGCTTTTCGAAGCCATTTTTGTCACTTTCATGAAATTTCCGACGACATTATTTTACGACGAAAAGTTAAAATTTCACAATAAATCATTAATAAACCATTGTAGGATGACATTTTGACGTAAATACTTGTAACGTAATTTAAGAATGGTCAAGACGTCAAAAGAGTATTTTTCGACGATAAGTATTATTTTCAAAACTCACAAATGGTATAAATAACATACGAAATGCATGCATATCATAACATCATAACTCATTACATATCATATCATTCGTAATAGGTCCAGATTAAAGTATCACGCTATACCTCAGTGTACTCACTCTTGTCATCATACCAGTTTATCAAGTGAGTTTTCATAGCCCCGATTTATTCAAGTTTTACTTATTTCAAACCTACGGGGGAGAATACATTGCACAACATTTTTATTACGATACCAAGTATGTTAAATTCATTTACATTGCTTAAGTTACCGCGTTGCCAGTTAAATGTCCCCATTTCATAAGCATGAGCCGTTAATTTCCTAGAAGCGTGTGTGAGTGGATAGATCTATCGAGGGTGACACCTCCATCCGGGTTGGTGAATCCCAACTAGTCATACGGATGCATTTCATTCATAAACATTATTAGAGTTGTTTGGCAAGACACTCTGTTGGGGCGAACATCAGTCGGAGCTTCGGTATCATGCGCTTAAGCAATTGTAACATCATTTTGTGACATGATTGTCATACCTGGTCTATACTTGCGTAGTCGTATAAAACATTTACATAAACCTATGATTTCTCACCAACATTATTGTTGACCGTTTTAGCAATGTATTTTCAGGTAGCTAAGGCATTATCATCATGGCATGGTTAAGGAACCACCTTTTGAGTCGCGGCGTCGACTTATATCATTGTACATTATGGCATTTTCTTTCAAAACCATCGTTTGGACTTGTAGTATATTTATATTTCCGCAAACTTTGTAAACTTTTGGGACCTATGTTGTAACTCTGAACGCTTTTATTAAATATCCAACGATGTGTTTTTAAACGACACTTTAGGTCGTTCAATATAACTGTGATTGTGGTGCTATGACAGTCTATCCCCAGGAATTCCATTCCGCTGCAAAATAGGTAAATTGGGGGTGTGACAGATTGGCATTAGAGCTTCGGTTATAGAGAACTAGGTTGCATCATTGACCCTAGACTATAACTACATCATCATAGCATCTCATCATTTCATCATAAGTGCATGTTCACTTTGCATGCGATTTATACGTACATTTTTCGAGTTATTTACTTTTATTTCAAAACGATTGTCACATGGATGCCCTTAAATACCCATCCCATTATCTTTTCCTCATACTCTAACGTGGAGAATTCCTTGTCATTCCCTATCACAATTTTTATATCAGCTGATTCATCACCGATAACGTCGAATGCCGAGATGAACCTTTAAGTAGGGCGAAGTCACTCTCACTCCATTGTTTCACCACTAACATGTCGAGTTACACGTTATTCACACATTAAGTCACTAGACCATCATACAATTGAAGCACTTACGACACCTCATAACCCACCTTTTCGGAACCCGTCGATCATTTTGAAAAATAACCTCAAATCTATTATCTCATATCACCTCTCTTTAGAGCGCTTATTCTTAACATAGGATTTTGCTACATCTCACCTTTCCTTTTTATTTTGAAGAAGATATGGCGCCAAAGAAAGCTGCACCCGAATTGACACAAGCGGCTATTCAAAAGTTGGTAAGGGATAGCATAGCCGATGCTCTAAGGATTGAAAGGGAAACGGTGGCTGCTGCTGCTGCTGAGGCCGCGGCTGCTGCTGAAGCCGCTAGGCTTGCTGCTGCTGCAGGAAATGCAGGAGGGTCCGGAGTTAAAATCTGTTCGTATAAGGATTTCAAAAGTGGAGATCCCACTAAGTTTAGAGGTACCGAAGGAGCCACTGCCATGGTTAGATGGTTCGAGAAATTGGAGTCCGTGTTTTTGTTATGTAATTGCCCGGATGATAGCAAGGTCAAGTTTGCTACGAGTACACTACTTGATGGAGCGTTGTCGTGGTGGAACTCTTATGCTCAGCCGATGGGAATGGAAAATGCTTTCAAGCTCACTTGGGAGCAATTCAAAGGTTTGGTAACAAAGAAGTTTTGTCCGCGTACGGAGGTGAAGAAGTTGGAGACCGAATTCTATGAGTTGGTAACTATTGGGTATGACATTGATACTTACATTCGAAGGTTTCAAGAATTGGCCGTGTTATGCCCATCTATGGTTTCAGATAATGAGAAGCTACTGGAGGCTTTCATTGAAGGACTTCCTGAGATTATTCAAGGTGACGTAACTTCCTTTGATCCGAAAACGATTGAGGAATCTATTCGAGTGTCTCAAAAGCTCATGGCACAAGTAGTAAAGAGGGGCAACATCACCAACACCAACCGTAACAACAATACCAACAACGGCACCAACTACCACAATAACCAAAACAACAACAACAACGACGATAACCAAATCAACAACAACAAAAGAAAATGGGAAAATGACCAAGGAGGTTATAATAACAACAACCAAAACCGTAACACTAACCATCATCAACAACAGAATAGAAGGCAAGAAGCTGCTATGGTTTATGTTGCTGCACCTAGAGAAGGTAGAGGTTATGCTGGAACACATCCACTATGTAATCAATGTAATTTCCATCACTCGGGTCCTTGCCCTGCCAAGTGCCACAAGTGCCAAAAACCGGGACATCTAGCCAGGGATTGTAAAGGTAAGGTCGTAGTCACATGCTTCGGATGTGGGGAACAAGGACATTATCGGAATCAATGTCCTCAAAACCAAGGTCAACAAGTTGAAGGTGCTCATGGGAATGCATACATGTTAGGAGGAGGAGAAGCTCGTCAAGGTATCAACGACGCGGAAGACTGAAGAAGTTCGGAAACTAACAGTCTTATTTTTCTTTATGTACTATGTTGTACTAAGTTTATGTCTTCCATCATATTCGGATCTTATGACTTAAGATGTACTACTTTTGCTAAACCAACCGTTGTAAAATATTCTCATCTATCGTACTTTATTTTCTTTCCGATTTGTTATTACTTACGAGAATTTTAATTCTTTTTACTTTAACTACCATTTTAACGGCACAGTTTAAATCTTTGTAAACATTGAGAGTTATAACGACCAAACCGAACGTCACGTCATCGTTCCTTAATTATACATAGCCTAGCTAACTATGTCTAATTCTGGAGGGATCATGTTATGTTGGGAGCGGTTATTTATAAATCTTAGTGCAAGCAAAATGTTCACATGTTCCAATTCAAAGTGTTACTTATGAGAGATTCATCCGATATTTTCCTTACTATGATGTTTTAGACGCTCGCAATCATCGATAACCGTAACGGCACTTCTCCATGTCTTCTTTCCTTGATATTCATCATAAACTCAAAAAAATTCGATAGACTAACACGAACTGAATTCAGGGACTGAATTCCTTTTTGGATGGGCGAATGTGACAACTCGTACTTTCAGGTCATTTCTCAAAACAATTCACGTTTCACTATTCCAACATTTATCGTAAACTAGGTTTACGTGTTCCAAATTCGCGTAACCTTAATGGTTTAGCGGCGAATTCATGATCATATCATCACGAACATTTCATATGGACTAAGTTTAGTCTACATTTCATTAGCATCATTTGCATCATGTTAGTTCATTCATGACTTTGTATTTCACAATAAACGCGTAAATTTTATATTAAATAAACGTTATCGCGTGAGTTATTATTTTGAACATTTAATCCGTTACTTCTAAAAATGATCCCGACATATTTTTATACTTACATTTAGTTATAAAAACTATATTTTGAGTTTACCTAGTGTTTTAAATTTATTTTGTATATAAATCGTTAAATTTATATTATTACGACGTTTTTCTTAAAAACTACACGATAATTATTTTATCACTCAAATTTTACAAGAAATGTATTTTTACAATTTTTATAACTACAATATACTTTACTTTGATTCCTTAAAACTTATTTTAGTCCATACTACTCTAATTTCACAACTATGTACAAGTTACAACAATTTTACTTAACTATACATTTTACTTATACTTTTTAACAAATTTTACACATTATAAAAGAAAAAAAAAAAAAAAAACATATATTAGAGACACAATCCCCCCAAAACCGGCCAAGGGGGGGATGTATCATAAAGTTGGTAGATTTTTATGTATAGACTTAAACTTCACTAATAATTCACACATTCATTCACTTTCTCAATAATTCAAGTGTTAGTAGTTGTGTCTTTCTCTCTTGTCTTCCTTCCTCTCAAAACCGGTTATACCAAGGAGTACAAAGGGATCACAAAAATTTTACAAGCTCAAGTTTTTAACAATCTAGATTACACTCTTATTAAGGTTTTGAAATAAAAACCTAGGGTGTTTAGGTTAATCCTTGTTCTTATCACCTCATCATAGTAGCTTGTAAGCATATTACTTTCATTTTACATATTTCATTTTCATTTCATATTTATTTCTTCATATTTTGTGCAAGCATGCAAGACTTATTGCTATTTATACCATTTATTCATTGATTTTTAGAGTTTTATACATATAAAGTCATCCTATAATTATTCCCTTGTTATATATTAGTCTTGATGATTTTTAGGAACCCATGACACCCTAAGAAGGTGTATGGTAGGATTAGAATAGCTTTGGAGTTGATTTGAAGGGATTGGAATAGGTTTAGTACGAGAAAAACTATTTTCGACAAGTAATAAAAGTGGTCTGATCTTGTTTTGCATTTCTGGAAAATCCGACAGTAGACATGAGTTTTTGGCCTAGATAATTAGAAAATATACTTTAAAACGAATCCGTGGCCGCTTGAACGGATTAAAACGGAGTTATAACGAAGAAGTTATGAATTTTTCAAGTTTGTCGACGAAATATATATTTCTGAAAATTTCAGCAACCTATTTTTATTTTGTACGAGTCAAAAACGAGTCTTAAGCTTCACAAATTATTTCGACTTATCAAAAATATATTAGTATACTTTGATACGAAGCTAAGGACGTATAATACGTAGAAAACGGATTTGAAACGACCATGTTGAAGGCTATTTTTAACGATGACGTAGAACTTTTTGTAACGAAATGTCTTCTAATAAAATCGAGATCACCAAGCATATTTTCCAAAATGACTAACCGTTTGAATAGCGGAGTTGTAATAAATTACTTACGGTTGCTTAAACTTTGCCGAAACTCACTTTTTACACAACATTTGGACAAAATCACCATATTTAACCTCTATTATCTTTATGTTCGAGACCTTTATGACGAAAACTCATGTACTAAAACTTCTAGATTTTGATACAAGCTTTCCAAAACCGTCGAGTTCGTTTCCTAACGTTCGACGTACACCATTTTACGACTAGCTTTTCGAAGCCATTTTTGTCACTTTCATGAAATTTCCGACGACATTATTTTACGACGAAAAGTTAAAATTTCACAATAAATCATTAATAAACCATTGTAGGATGACATTTTGACGTAAATACTTGTAACGTAATTTAAGAATGGTCAAGACGTCAAAAGAGTATTTTTCGACGATAAGTATTATTTTCAAAACTCACAAATGGTATAAATAACATACGAAATGCATGCATATCATAACATCATAACTCATTACATATCATATCATTCGTAATAGGTCCAGATTAAAGTATCACGCTATACTTCAGTGTACTCACTCTTGTCATCATACCAGTTTATCAAGTGAGTTTTCATAGCCCCGATTTATTCAAGTTTTACTTATTTCAAACCTACGGGGGAGAATACATTGCACAACATTTTTATTACGATACCAAGTATGTTAAATTCATTTACATTGCTTAAGTTACCGCGTTGCCAGTTAAATGTCCCCATTTCATAAGCATGAGCCGTTAATTTCCTAGAAGCGTGTGTGAGTGGATAGATCTATCGAGGGTGACACCTCCATCCGGGTTGGTGAATCCCAACTAGTCATACGGATGCATTTCATTCATAAACATTATTAGAGTTGTTTGGCAAGACACTCTGTTGGGGCGAACATCAGTCGGAGCTTCGGTATCATGCGCTTAAGCAATTGTAACATCATTTTGTGACATGATTGTCATACCTGGTCTATACTTGCGTAGTCGTATAAAACATTTACATAAACCTATGATTTCTCACCAACATTATTGTTGACCGTTTTAGCAATGTATTTTCAGGTAGCTAAGGCATTATCATCATGGCATGGTTAAGGAACCACCTTTTGAGTCGCGGCGTCGACTTATATCATTGTACATTATGGCATTTTCTTTCAAAACCATCGTTTGGACTTGTAGTATATTTATATTTCCGCAAACTTTGTAAACTTTTGGGACCTATGTTGTAACTCTGAACGCTTTTATTAAATATCCAACGATGTGTTTTTAAACGACACTTTAGGTCGTTCAATATAACTGTGATTGTGGTGCTATGACAGTCTATCCCCAGGAATTCCATTCCGCTGCAAAACAGGTAAATTGGGGGTGTGACAGTAAAGACCCGTCCTTCCTCCACGGTGTTACTCTAAACTATTCTACGCTACTGACTAACTAATTAACTATTAAATAACGTAAACAACGACAAATCTACGAGCTAACATATGCTAGACCATTATTGGGGTGACCGACACTTTAACATGGAATTTCCAATTCCTAACAATATGTTTTATAATTGGGCAAGTATTATGATAAAAAAATGCTGAGGTATATAACTATTTTTTCGGCATCTATAGTCTCCTCATGTGTTCTATACTTCTTGCCTTTTTTTTTGGTAAAGGTGTTTGATACCCCTGGCAAAGCTTTTATAATTAACTAAAGCGTTATGTACAAATGTACAATTGGTTATGGACAAAGTTCCATAACATATGACAATACAATGCTACTACTAGTTCGAATAACATGACATGCATGATCATTACATCTAAATGCCACACAGACCAAAAGATAAAACCATACACGGACATATAAATACTTCTATAGCTCATCACAAACCCTTGTACTTGCACATAAATTCCACAGCCTTAATATTGTCAACGGGCGTTACATTTTCTTACTTTTTATATACATCTATTAATATGAAAATTAATCTATCAAATTAGTTTAAAATTTCTTAACTTCTAATGCCTAAATTACAAACACACCGCACATTATTTGGTGAACGTTTTACAGCAACAAACTCCATTTCGACCTCTCATTAATATAAATTTTTTGAACAATCAACTCCAAAGCATAAAAACAGACATAATTTCATATTTAGTTTCCTTATTAATATAAATTTCTCTCCCTTTAAACATGGTTCCTTTCATTTAACTTTAATAATTAAATTTGCACGTAAAGAAACGAGAAATGACCAAGCCAAATTATGCAAACTAAGACGACTGTCAACGTATCAGTTGGCTTTGCTTGGTGATTCAAGCCTTCAAGGGCCGGTTCACAGCATGGCAGGCTGGGCTGTTGCCTAGGGCCCAATAAATTTGAGGGTCACCATTGTTAAGTCCACATTCGGTGTATATAAGTTCAATACATGGCCTACTTTTAAAATAATACTCGATTACTCGTAACTAAGAAGCCATAGCATACATTCTATATGATGGTTATGTTTGGCACACAAGATTATAGAGAGATTATGCTTATTTTTTCAAAAAATAAGCTACTTAAAAAATAATATTTGTTTGACAGACATAACTTATAAGAGATTATAAAAAAATATATATATTTCATAATCTCTGAAAGTAAAAAGTTACTTCATGTAGCTTATAAAAATAATCTCTTTTGATAATTTGTTTAAGCAACAGCACCGGCACCAGCATCAGCAACAGCAGCACAATCTATTTTTACCAAACATACCCGATATCAGTTTATAAATTCTTTAATTTAAACATGTACCTTTATCTACATATATATTATTGTGTTACTATTAATGAAATTATCTACATATATCTTTTTTATTTTTTATTTTTTTATTTATGGGGCCTATTTTTTGTTACGGTACATGACATAGCCTCCAAAATTCAAAATTTGTGAGTTTATGAGGCCTATTTTTCGTTACGGCACATGGCCTTTAAAATTCACAAAATGGCGTGTTAACCATTTCTCAGCTTTCTTAAAAGAGTTTCTTATACATGTACAATTAATCGTGCTTATGATGTCTTATGCTTTGTAGTAAGAAAAATGGGTTGGTGTAATGCTAGGTGGAGACCGACGTCAAACCGGCATGCCACACCACTCCATGAGCCAACGTGGGATAGCTCGACTTACATGGTGTCATGCCGATCGGAATGAATGTGTGATTGATTTACTTATTTTCCCAATCATTTATCATAGTTAAATACATAGCATTACCAAAACAGCCAAGTTTTTTTGGGGTAGCAATTTGGCAATGAACATCCCGTGGTCCCAACTCGCAGACAACTTGATCAAATATCCAAAATGTCGCACTCTAACCATTCGTTTCAAATCCAAGCTCATCTTCACACTTACATAGTCAACGTGTTCCATATTTCGCAGGTTTTTTTATCTACACTTTTAAAAAAAAAGATTTACATCCATCATTTGAGTTATTGAAAAAAGTTATCACATTCTAGCTAAACTACTATATGCTTATATCTAGATTCTAGAGTAAGATATATTAATTTTAATTCTTGCATTTTCAGTGATTCCTTTCGTAGTGTTTAGTTAATGTAATGTATATGGAGTAAAGAAAAACCATGTATTTACGTGTGGAATCAAACTAGCTAGCTTCCTAGGTTTCCTTTCTTATTGTTTGCTTTAGTACGTGATATCCTTTTTGTTCTACATTTATCATCTTCTTTTTTTTCTTTTTGGATTTCATTTCACGATCATCAGTACTCACGTAAGTGTTATTTTCTCTATTTTTAATCTGTCTAGACATTTGTTATTCATGTTGTGAGTCTGATTTGTTTACAAGGCTATTGCATTTTCATTATTATCTCTTGGTTTTTGTTTTTAGAAGTAATTGTTCTTATGGAATTTGAAATGTGGAAATTTGTTATGCTCACCCTTTTTTTTTTTTGAACGTTAACTAAAGTCTTAAAGATAAGATATGGTATATGGATTTAAGATATATTTTTTGTAATGCATTAGTAGTTGCGGAACTTAGCAATTAATCTGCGATTGTTAACTCTTGATTAGGACTTTTCGATATCAAATGGTGAACATTTGGCTAGCTGAATTCTTTTGGTGTTGTTTAGGTGCTAGAAAACTGGACATGTTTAAAGTTAATAGATTGTTTCTAAGTTGATACATACCGCAGTTTAACCTGTGGGTGTGCAATGTTTAACCTTTATGATTTCGTAACCAAACTGAGAGCATTTCTTGTTCATTGTTCATCTAGGCAGCATGAATGAATAAGGACACACGATACAGTGAAGAATTCGGCGCACTCTCAAGGAACAGAAAGTGCAGACGAGGAGCCTATATTCCAACATAATCCCTTAAAGGATTATACAAAATTAGTTAGGAAGAGAGATGTATAAAGACCATGACCTGGTGAAACATGGTAGGAATTTGCCTGAATACCTCCATTGTGGGGGAGAAAGTGCAAATACCCGATACAAGGCTCATAATTTTGGTGTTCTTGACTGGAGTCGTCTAGAAAACTGGAAGTCCAACAAAAAAACCATTATGAAAACATCTATAAACAATAGCATCCCTCAGTCGGATCAAAAAACATCAAATATTTTTCAACTTAGTTCACGTAGCAGAGAAAGACTTCCAACAGGTGGTAGACACAGAGGAAAGATGGTCAAATTTCAACTAGAAACCATTCACGAGACCACATTGGATGGGTCACAAACTTCTTGTTCTGAGGATCTTTCTTCTGAAAGTAGTAGTAACCAAGATGAACAAATAATAACATCCGAAAGAGAAACTTCTTGGTCTCAACCTTTTTCGGATGATGTAACGAGGGATCCTTTTAATGCAACCAAAAGGCTATCAGAAGAGAATATTAATACTTTTGATGAACTTTGCCTCAGAGGCCATGAAGATGTGCTGTTTTCTCTTGGGGATTTCCATCCAAGCAGCTCTCGTCCTCTCCGTCTTTCAGATTTCACAATATCACGTGATGGTAGTTTGGTAGGAGTAAAGGAAAGGAGACTTTGCAATTCTTTTTCTGGGGAAGATTTTAGTTCCTTAAACTCTTCAATGGATTTTCCGCACTCTCAATCTCTTCATATTAGAAGCAAGTCTACTTTCGAGTGCTCATATGAGATACCAAATGCTCCATTGAAAAGTATATCTTTTCAAGAATACAAGTCAGATTTAGAGAATTCAACAAACGGCGACGATTGCTTGAAATATGATCCAGATATAGACGGGCAGCCTTCTGTAAAAGGGAGGCATTCAACTCTCAGTAAGAGGTTTAGCTTTAATCTTGAGAAAATGTCCAAAAGTTTAAGCTTCAAGACAAGCTCAGCATATAAATCTCTAAAGTCCGGGATCGTAACTTACGGATCGTCACATGATTTGCACGATTATAACTCGAAGATTGCAAATGTTACCAATATAATCAAATATATCCCTATGAGGCGGTTGCTAGACCCACTCCTAAAGCATAAAGGACACCAGTTGAGTGAGAAGATTTTCCAATCAAACAAAAACCTTATTTCTTCACCAATTTATGACAAGAAACCGAACTCATCTAATCCACGGGCTCTTTTACAGCTTATATTGAAGAACGAAATCCCTTTCTTTAAACTTGTGGTAGATAGCAGAAGTAGCATTCTTGCTGCAGGTGTGACAAAACTACCATCCGGAAACAATGATACAAGCTTGACTTACACATTCTATTCTCTACACGAGATTAAAAACAAGAGTTGTGATCGGAAGAACCAAGCTGCAAAAGAAAAAGGGCTAGGCTATCATTACAACGTCGTGGGACATATGAAGATTTCTAGCTCGTATCGTGCAGAGTTTAGTGGGTTAGAAAGGGATTTATTTGCGGTGAGAGAATCAGTATTGTACGGTCCTGATTGTATGCTAAGTGGGGAGCTTGCTGCTATTATTGTCAAGAACAAGACCAAAGAAAACTATGGAGGCTTAGGGAGCTCAGAAAGCACGGTGGTGATTCTTCCTAGTGGTAGTCATAGCTTACCAAACAGCGGGGAACCCTCTTCACTGATTGACAGATGGAGATCTGGTGGGGCGTGTGATTGTGGAGGATGGGACATTGGTTGTGAATTAAGAGTCTTGACCAACGAGAATGAGACTAATGAAATTCCAAAAGCGTCTACCTCATATTGTCTGAACCTTTTCTACAAGGTATGTGCCTTAGTTTTCATGTCGAGTAGAGGTGGCAAACTGTGTGGGTTGGGTAACAGGTCAAATTGGGTTACTTTTGGTAACGGGTCAAAATGGGTAAGCAAAGTGTGAAATAGAAATGATTTATGTGGTTTTAGGTATTAAAGATGCACCTCTGGTGACTATCATTTTTTGAACTAACTTTTTTATTTTAGTTTTTAACCCGTTAACCCATTTGCATGTAAATGGGTTGAAATAGCCACCTTAAATTGCGGTCAATCTGCCTCCCTTTAACTGATGCATTTTTTTCAGAAATCTCAACTCCATTTTACCGCCTGTAACAAGCACTCATACAAACTGGATTAGCTTATGTAAATCTATGATATTACACCAAACGTGTCATCTTTAAAAAGAAAGCATAGTTATGGGGACAGAGAGTTTTAATTCTCTCATGTTTGATAATATTAAAGCAGGCTGATGCGTTCATGTATTTGCTTTACTTGATATGGTTATAATAGTATGACTACGTAACTCGTGACTCGTGATATGATTTAAACGTGTAAATTTTACTTGCTTGCAGGGAAGTCACAACAACAAACATGCTCTCAGCTTGACCACACTTGAGAATGGCCTTTACTCACTTGAATATAACGCATCAATATCTTTGTTGCAAGCATTCTCCATTTGTGTTGCAGTAGTAAGCAGCCAAAATTTGGCTCATATATTTCAAGTTAATCATCTTGAGGATGAAAATAACTTCATTAAACCGATACTGACAAAACATAAAAAAGTCAAAAGTCAAACTATTGTAGATGCTCAATTAGCACCTGACTCACCCATTGGGAGGGTATAGTATTTTTTATATAATTATTATGTTGGTTATATCTGTTCCACTAGAAATACGATATATAGCATACAGTTCCACATAGATTTGGATACTGAAACTATTACTCCGTATCTAATATGAATTAAAAGAATAAGCACCTGAACTCTTAATTCTGTAGAATTTGTATTCTGGGCATCATTTCTCTCAGCTGCTCGATGGTGCTAAGGACAACACAGGCAAGCAAATTATTTACCCAACTGATTAATTTTAAAATATCCCGGCATAAAATTTCTATGAGTATAAAGCAAATATCACAACTGAGAAGTTAACAATTAAATGAAAGCGATATTGTAGCAGGAAGTTGAGAAGAAATACCTGTAATGAAGTACCTTGAGATATTGGGCTCACTTGTTCCCTCAAACTAGTTGCGCCATGATCCTTCAAGTCTACAACAATAAAAGTTAACATGGGGAAGTGTTTCATTCAGACTTGCAATTTCTTGGTTATGTCGTTCATCGTTAGCCTAAACAAGTTTTAGGCCTACCATAGGTGCATGATATAAAATGGCATAACTTGAACCATTCATATATGGAAAATTTTGCATATCCCAAGTTCTAACCAAGATTGTGAGATCACTGGTGTTTTTTGTTAATAGCTACTGACAAAACAGCATCACTATCCATTGTTCCTTATCTAGCATAACTGAAATGTTTTCATTAAGGGTCATTAATTTATATAATCATTTTCAAATTCATACTTGATAAAATAACCTATACAAATTATAAAACCCTCAAACTAGCCATAGATTTTGCAATTCTTTTCAAAAATTTGCGAACTCGATTTGAGAACCTTCGGGAATAGTCGACTTTTTTGGATTTGGGGTTTTTAAAGCTTTTTTGTGTTTAAATGTAAAATGAAGAAGATGGGTTTGTAGGATGGAGGTTAAAATCAAAATGAGTAGGAAAGGTTCATTCGGGGGTTCGCAAGTGGAAAAAGGGTCCGAAAAGGTGCATAAATGTTCAAATAGGGTCAAAAGTGAGTTTCGCATATGGTTCAACTAGTTATAATACATGAGCATGCACAAGTTTTGACCAAAAAAATTATTCGGTAGTAATACATAATATTTTGTTTTTAAAGGTAATTGTATATAGGGTAAGGTTAAAATGAAAAGTTTCTTATAATGAAAAGAATGAGAAGGTATGTGGAGGTGACATGTGTCACCTTTGCCACATCACCATGCCATGTGTCACCCACCCCACCCACCCACCCACCCACCCCAACCCCCCCCCCCCCCCGCAAAAAAAAAAATTTTCCCGCAAAAAAAAAAAAAAAAAAAAAAAAAAAAAAAAAAAAAAAAACATTTCCCGCCAAAAAATTCCTGCCAAAATTTATTACTGCATCACAGTTATAAAAATACTGCATTACAATCATAATTGTGATGCAGTAATTTATAACCTTGATGCACTAAAATCATGATTATGATGCAGTAAATTTATAACTGTGATGCAGTAACTTATAACCTTAATGCACTAATAAGTTTTGGTGCATCTTTATTATAAGTTACTGCATCATTCTACAAAAGGTGTAGATTGGCGGAAACACCCTGACCCCGGGTGCCTTTTGGAACCAACCATTGTCCACCCCACAAGGAATAGCTCCGGAAACTCTCCTGGCCTAGTGGGGCACCAACTGGAGTGAGCACGAGCCAAGACTCGGACCCCTAAGCTCTTATTCCACAAAGTCTCTCCAGTGTGCCCATAGGTTTTGCGGAGGTGGGTACCTATATGAAGCAAATGCCAAGGATGGGACTTGAACGTGGGTCAATTGACTCAAGCACAAGTGCTCCAACCATTGGACTAATGCTCCATTGGTAAGTTACTGCATCATAGTTAATAGTTCAGTGCATCAACTATGATGCACTAAAATCAAGGTTATAACCTTAAATGCACTAAAATCATGATTGTGATGCAGTAACTTTATAACTGTAATGCAGTAATTTATAACCTTAATGCACTAAAATCATAATTGTGACGCAGTAACTTATAACCTTAATGCACTAATAAGTTTTGGTGCATCTTTTTTATAAGTTACTGCATCATAGTTAATAGTGCATCAACTATGATGCACTAAAATCAAGGTTATAACATTAATGCACTAAAATTATGATTGTGATGCAGTAACTTTATAACTGTGATGCAGTAATTTATAACCTTGATGCACTAAATTCATAATTGTGATGCAGTAAAAAAATTTGGCGGGAAATTTTTGGCGGGAAAAAAATAAATTTTTGCCCAAAAAAAAAATTTTTTTAGCGGGAAAAAGTTTTTTTCGGGGGGGGGGGGGCGGGGCGGGGGGTGGTGGGGTATGGTGATGTGGCATGATGATGTGGCAAAGGTGACACATGTCACCTCCACATGCCTTCTCATTCTTTTCATTATAAGAAACTTTTCATAATAACCCAAACCATTGTATATAATTATATAGTTATAAGTGTCGTGCATGCACGAAGTTTACACATAAATCAAATTTATTTTAACATTTTAGTTCAGTATATACAGATATGAGAATTTGCACATGAAAATTGTGATATAAGTACAACTAATACTTATACACGAGTTTTTCATTATGCATTAATATCAATTAAAATTTGGTAAAATATTTGTAAAAAATTTTGTTAGGTAACTCAAAATTTCATTTTATTTAGCTGACAAAAATGTTGATGTTGTTATTTAAATTTCACTATTGATATTATGATGTACACATGATGCAAGTTTAATAGCACATAATGAGCCTTGATAAAGTTAAAATATACTCTTTAAAGTTTTTTAAAAATATTTTTCTAGATATCTTTATATAAATAAATAAGAATTACATGAGTTATTGTTATAAGTACAATCGCGTATATTTATTTTTATATTAAAGTAACCCGTGCTTACAATTTGATGATTATATTTCCGTTTTCAGTAATTTAGCCGTATTTAAAATGTAAACTCGTGTCTACATAGGTTAAACTTTTAAAAATGAAATAAATGAGTCCTTATTGAGCGTATATAGTAAAAAAATTGATACTTATAATCTTATACAAATTTATATGTTGTTATTTTAAAACAATATATACATTGTATTTTTTAAGATATAAAGTGTAAAGGGTATAAAGTATGAGGGGGTATTTGTTTATAATCCAAAGTTATTAAAAAATATGGAGATTTATAATATTACACTTAACTCTATATAATTTTTAAAAAATCAACCACTAAAGTTTTATTAATTACCTCCTCTTTTTTCAAGTTTTTGTTTTCACAAATTTGACACCTATATTTTTGTGTTTTTTTTATCAACCAAATTTCTTCATCAAATTTATTAAAGTTTGACCAAAATCAATTTAATTTTGACTTTTATTAACCAATCACATCACACGATTTTGCTTACGTGGCGAAATCGAGCTCCGTTATTGGCCCAATTGTTTTTCAATAAGAATGAATTGACAAAATCACTCCAAAATGATGTAATTTCTTTATTATATAAAAGATAACACTCTTTTCAAGTTATAATTTGAAAGGAAAGGAAAATGGAATTTTTTTTTTTTTTTTTTTTTTTGTCATTTAGTTTTTTTAAGGAAAAAAAAAGAAGTTGAGTGATGTTGAAGCATAATCTGGCGCGGAATGGATTCAACGACTCTCCTTGGGCCGTTAGTCGTCTTCTCAGTCGCCAGTTGAATCTTGTCTCCGTCTTTACGTCTTTGGTTGATCCGTCCAGCTCCCTTCAGCAGCACCCTGATGTCTCCAGCAGCACGGCAGTCGGGTGCGGCTCCTGCTTCACGAACCTCTCCAGCTCAGGAACGGTTGTAGCAACGCGGGGTCGGCACCATCATCTTCGATCCCACGAGTAGTCCCCATCTAAATGATCGACAACGAATGCGCGAAGATAACTTAACAAAATCAAATGTGAAGAGAAGAAGGCCAAATCAGTGAAGACAAAAGAATAACGGAGTCAAATCTGAACAACAATCAAAAGGAATCGAAAGAGATCAGAACAGACGGAAGCCTAATGTCCACCCAAGTCCTCACAGGTCAATCCTAAGGTCAACAAGACGAAACCTTATCTCTGATACCATAATTGTAACACCCCAGCCCGACAAGGGTAGAAGTGTCACATTCTGGTGTCATATCAGAACATACAAATAAAATTTTACAAGCGAAAGCCTTAAAGAATAAAATACCGAGTCATATAGACGAATGACTTACAAGGAAAAATACAAAATCCAATATGTCTAAAATAAAATGAAATCTCCAAACAATAGCCCAACAAAATAACTCCGAATAATAAGGTATCTAGGGTTGGTCCACTCAAATAATCCAACTCTCAGCCCATCAAAGCCAATCTTCAACCTAACACCTGCCGCAGGAAAAGAAATGCGGCTGAGCTTAAAAAGCCCAGTGAACAGATATAACAAAACGAAAGGTAAATAAAATCTGAAATGCGAAATGAAACAAAGGAAACGGATAACAAAGTCGCAGCAAAATGAGAACAGTGAGTCAATGAGGATCCTGCAGAACACAATTATACAGATATCCAAAACACATAACAAGGAGAACGAAGCCAAGCAAAGCATCAAGACAAGCACACAAGCACATACAACCCAGGCATACAAGTACTGAAACATAAGCAAGCATAGCAGACACAATATCCACACAACATATACAGCATACAATCAATTCAGGAAATCATAAGCCATACAAGTCAAAGAGAATCTAAGGCAAGCGGAAGCAATTAATTAGTGAGTGAGCATGGCAATCACACAGGACATAAACCCTTAGTTGTAAACATAACCAGTATCATAACAACGGAAGTACTAATGGCAGTCAAAACATGGCAGTCACACGTAACAAGTAGGAAATACAGTATGAGCATTATAATTAAATGAACTAGGGGCATAGCAAGGCAATTAAACAAGTTAACAAACCAGACGTCACAAGATGAACCATTTACCCAATCAAACAGTAGCATAAACCGAAATGCAAACATGGCAGGTCAACAACAAGTAGATAAGGATACAACGGATAGTCATAGTCCACGAGATCAACTGAACGTAGTACACATAATAAACAGACAAAACTATAGATTACACACTAGCATGATCATCAGACAATACAGAGGGTCACATAATAGTGAGATCACATATCATCAGTTAGAAACAGGTAACTCAGATAACCGCATATTAATCACATCATAGCAGGATAATCAATGGTCACATAAAACATGAATAGTATCATCAAATTCAATAAGCATATAATAACCCGGTACGTGAATGGAACCATAGTCTGAGGTAACAGAATGAGAGTGTGACAGATCAAAGCAATGGAATATATATATCTTGGTAGTAGAATGAGTCATATAAGGGTACTGAGTAATGAACAATTAACATAGAATATGGTGCGTTGGGGAATACAAAAAGGTACAATATAGGTTTATCAAAAGTGTAAGGGTTATCAGAAATCTACCCGAGCCCAGAAACATATCATATCATATCATATCATAAGTAGCCATTGTATTCGGAGGGGTGACCTCGGAATACCATACATAATAGGAGGGGAGACCTCAGTAACAAATGGAGTAGCTAGCTCCCAGAAATGTGAAGACGCGGATTGCACCCGACATCATTCACCAGACAAAGCTCCAATCAGATCAAATCCCTCGAAACATATCATATCTAGGATGCATCCATACGCCCCCCGGAAACATAGTGGCCAAATCATATACATATAGTGAGCTCATAATCATATCATAATGGGGACGGTGTGGAACATCACTCAACCACACTAAAGTCATGCCATTGGTGCATCAATGACACGGTCAGGTTACCTTCCTGACTAGGAAACATATTTGGCTCGGGTATCAGACTGAAGGGTCAAAGCATATTCATATCATAAGGGTTCATATCATAATTCATATCAAAGTTTCATATCATAGTTTCATATCGGAGTTCATATCATAGTTGCATATCAAAGGTTCATAATCAGAAGGTTCATATCAGTGGTTCACATTAAACAGTTCACATAGGAGATTCAATCAAAGGGAACATAGCAAGGTTATAGGGAAGCCCTAATAAGAAGGCTCAGAGTAAAAGCATAACAGTTCAAGCTAATATCGAAAGATGTATACGAATCATGAGAAACCTTAAGAGGTAAGGTCAGAATATTTGTACCTCAAACCGTAAAGCAAATCGCCAGAAACACACAAGTAAAAACAAAGCTACTCCTTCCTCCGCGGATCTACACGAATAATGATTGTTTCAATATTTAGGTTCAAAACTATTCATATTTCATTATTAGGGTTCCTTTCTATTTTTTGAAACTTTCTATTTTTAGTACTTTAAGCGGGTTTCCATATTTAGCAATTTCCATAATTAATCGAATTAAGGGTTTTCCGAATAAGTAATAATTAGGTTTAGGGCTTTTAAAACGTAATAACTTCAATGATTCAATTAAGGTTCTTAACGAAATTTATTTCCATAATGGTCAAATTAGAGTTTCTTAGACATTTAGTTAAGTTTAATAAATATCTTAGTTATAATTAGATTTTTATGGCTTTTAAATGACATTTTAATAAAGTCTAGGGTCGATCATGATGATAATCAAAGTATAGGGTTAAGTGTGTCAATGTATCATAGTTTAAGGTTTACTAAGTAAATAATTTAAATATATCATGCATTCCAAAATTTTCATGCGTACAGATTAAATCTTCTTTAGATACAATTTCATTTTATTACTAGTTAGCATTCAATCTCGACATACTTTACACTTGATCGCGGTTCATATGATTCACAATTACGACTAGGTAATCACGTATTATGATTGACCCCGACTCAACTATCCCGTCACACTTTCAAAATACAAAATGACTCAACTGTTATTCCCGCGATCACCCTCAAACATACCCCCGTGAGACCATGCTTGTACTATCGTTTAAACATCATATACTAACTTAGTGTAATTTATGATCAATGTGTGCTTGATTTATATATAGCAGGTTAGATATAATATGATTCCAAAACACACTTCTTAACGCCATGTATAACACATTTAAATTTCAAGATCTTAACTTATGGTTTCATTAAGCTGAAGCGTTGACACCTTCTTTGGTCCATTTTACATCCGGTTATAACCCATATATGACCCTCTTTAATAATATTACGTGATTTGGTGGTTAGATAGCATATCAACTCGTAGTTACCGATTGCCATAATTAACGATTGAAGCCTAGGGCTAAACGAGGAGAGTCGAAAGGAAAAAGAGACCACCCACATGACATAGTTCGTACATGCATGATCATCCCAAGATACTAGACTGAAAACCAAGGTTAACAAATGGGAAGAAACTATACACGACAACCTTATTTACAAGAATTCTTGTAATGGTTTTACGTATTATTAACTCTTTTAAATCCATAAACGAATGACAGCCAGTAGTATATTTGGCAACATGTAGCAGCGAAATATGTTTTAGATTAAGTTTAGCATATATATATTAAGTCGTGTATCTTATTATATGTATGACAAAGAGTGATTAAAGTTTGATACCTCAAGGCCGATAAAAGAGGGTCGAAAGGAAAGAAGATTGATTACAAAGGCTGCTACAACCCAAACAACTGCTACGACAAGGCCACAACACTAACCACAACGATCACCAATGCTGCTACCTTTCACCCCTTGATCGTCTTGGAGAAATAAGCATGGAGGCTGCTGCTCTTTCCTTTTTTAGGGTTTTAAAGAGTGTGATGGAAGATATGATATTCGGTTTTCAAAATTATAGGAGGAAGAATGGGTTGTGATTGCCGAGTATCAAGGGTGACTTATTCTTTCAAAATCCTTTCCAAATCTTGCCACACTTATCTCTAATTCAAAATTTACAAAAATATATCAAATGTTTGGTACATAGTAGTTTATATCATAGTATTTAATATATTATAGTATTTGTATCATAGTATTTATCATAGTAATTTATATGGGACGTGAGGTTCATATATATTGGTCCGATTCATCATATTGCATCATGTGATATGTAATGACATTAAAAGGGTGTCGAGTTTTAAATATAATATAACGTAGTCTTGTTTCGCAATGTTTTAGAAGCATTTAAAGGTCAGAAAGAAACGTAGGTGAATCAACTTTAATCTTGCTTTAGGAGTAGGCTTCATATTTCGTATTATGTAGTTTACTTCATACATGTAACATATGGTTTAAATCTTTAATTATTTAGAAACTTAGGGTATAGGTCATATTAATTTAATCATCACATAACGTAATGTCTTAATTATTTAATAAGGCTCATAGTACTTAGAGAAAAGTTCAAATTATATGGGAATTTCGGAAAACAGTTTTTAGAGTATTACAAGTGGACCCGAGGCCGTAGCCCCGGGGTCCACCTCCGACGGTCAAGTTAGTATGCGATGTAGCATATCAGAGTTGGTTAGGGTTAGAGATAACTTGTCATGTATTTATAAGGGATGGATTAGGGTTTAGGCGTAGAGTGGGCCGCATCTGCCGGGCCTGACCCATTCCTGGCCCAGTTCGGACCATACGTCCACAAGCCCCCCAAGTCTAGTATGAGATAGCGCATGGCTATGTTATGCTAGACTTAAGTTATGTTCATGGCCGCGTAGGTGAAAGTGGATCCCGCATGCTGCATCCTGTATAAGGGCGTACCTTTTGTACCAGTAGCGACGCAACATGGTGCGACAGAAGACGTGCTTCTGTAGCAGAAGTGCGCGCTGTGCGCGACAAAGAGGTGCGACAGAAGACGTGCTTCTGTAGCAGAAGTGCGCGCTGTGCGCGACAAAGAGGTGCGACAGAAGACGTGCTTCTGTAGCAGAAGTGCGCGATGTGCGCGACAAAGAAGTGCAACAAAAGACGTGCTTCTGTAGCAGAAGTGCGCGCTGTGCGCGACAAAGAGGTGCGACAGAAGACGTGCTTCTGCGCGCATGTCTTTACAACCGACAGAGGACGTCTCCCCTGCGGCAAGATGGTGCGAATATTTAAATCCGTCTTTGTACCGCTTCTAAATAATCTGCGTGACGCGTACGGAAACAGTGGTAGTATATACCCTGGTAGCCCCCCAAGTTTGGTGGTGCTACTCGTGTAGGAGCATTAAACTTAGTTATGCCTGCGTAAAACACTTAATGCAAATATTAAAAGTATATGCCGCGAATCGCAGCATATAAAACCTAATGAAGTGAAGCAATATATAGCGCATAGCATGAATAATATATAAGAGAAGTGGTAGTGCGCACCCGTCGTGGGATGCGTACCGACGAAATAATTAATTATGTTTTTTTTTTTTTTTTTTTTTTTTTTTTTTTTTTTTTTTTTTTTTTAATGTAGAAAATAAAAACTCGGATGGATGTACCGTGACCGCGACTAATAGACGCAGATGGATGTATCGTAACTGCATAGACTCGAACGTTTGTGAATGATCGCAGATGTTTATACCACGGCCTTTGGTCCAGTGCGCTCATGGCGATTGGCTAGCATCGTGGTGTTTGCGCGTACGCATTCTCTGCGAAGATGCCTGAACGCACGGCCTAATGCGGGTAGATTTATCGTGACTGCGTTGTTCGAGCGCGAACAGGCGTACCAACCGTAAAAACAGTATATGCGCGAATTAATTCGCGGCTAAAAAATAAAATAGTTCCGATCGTGCGGATATTTTCTTAGGTCCGATCGTGCGGACTAAAATATAAAATAGGTCCGATCATGCAGACTTTTTCTTTTTATCTATCTTAATAAAATACTATTCGTAAATAATGATCTTTTGATAACAATATGCAATTTAACGTGATATTTTATTCCACGTTTTGAGTTGACCATAAATAGACCGACACGCAAAGGCAAGTTTGCGTATTTGAAGATGCTTTTATTTGACCATAGATTTGACATATAATGGTTCAGTGAATATCTGAAGATGCTTTGCTTTTGTATATTGTCAAATACATGTCAAAGATTAACGAACGCTTTTTAAAGTGATATTAAATTAACATGCCGACTTTAGAAATTGATTCGTGGTCCCAGCAACCTTGAATAAAGCAAGTGGTACGCAGTGCTTTTAATTCGTGGTCCCACGGATGGCGCCAACTTGTTGAAGCATAATCTGGCGCGGACTGGATTCAACGACTCTCCTTGGGCCGTTAGTCGTCTTCTCGAGTCCTAGTAGACCTGTCAACAAAGAGAACCCGTTAGGAGTGGACCCGAGGCCGTAGCCCCGGGGTCCACCTCCGACGGTCAAGTTAGTATGCGATGTAGCATATCAGAGTTGGTTAGGGTTAGAGATAACATGTCATGTATTTATAAGGGATGGATTAGGGTTTAGGCGTAGAGTGGGCCGCATCTGCCGGGCCTGACCCATTCCTGGCCCAGTCCGGACCATACGTCCACAAGTAAAAAATGAAATGAACTTTTTCTTATAAATATTCGTCTCAATTTTTAGAGGAATGAAAAAAGAAATATAAATACATTTTGTGTAAAGAATAATATGTCTTTTTTAAAAGATTTGACACTAACAATTAAAAGATATAGACATAATTTGAACAAATTATTTTCAATATCCTTCAACTCAATAGCATAAAACTCAATAACATGAACTCGATAGCATAAATTATGGTTAATTCGCTTTCTCTTTTCTCTATTTTAAAAATATATTAACCAACGCTTCGTTTACTTTTTCTTTTTTTCCTTTACTATTCTTTTCTTTTAAATAATGAAATGAAAAATGATTCTTATGGCTAACTAGCAAACTTACTTGAAAAAATGATTGATGGGAATTTGAAGAGAAAAAATGTATAATACAATTGTACAAATAATTTATTCATTAGACATATATTTAAGTATGAATTGTAAGTCTAAATAGCATTACTCTAGTGAAGTATCCTCACTAGTTTTCAAAATAGACATTCTCAATCATTTTCATTCAAGTGATTATTTCCTTTTTTAGCTGTTTTGGGTTGTAATTTTTGGTAAACAAACAGTTCTGCAAAAAGAACTGTTTAAACACATTCTGAAACTTCGCTCAAGTCTGTAACAATATCATAGAACACGATACACGAATAAACACCTATCATTACTGTACCCAGTTACATTACTTGAATCTTTGCAGTCTAGGGAGGGTCACACAAATTACTCCATATTCGGTAAGAAAAATAAAACAAAAATGTATTTAAAGATTCCACATCAAACCCTCACATAATTTACTGAAATTGGAAATAAAACAACTTATTACTAACTACAAGTATTGTCGATTATTTTGAAAGAGTGTCTTAACTTCACAAGTCAACATGAGAAGCATGATGAACACAGATAAACCATCGACCATTAATCTTCTCAAAAACATTAGTTGCAAACTGTCGTCCCCAGCTTTTACCAGTCGTCCTCACCATTTCAACACACGTGACGTACCCCATATCACCTCTAACATAAACTTGGACATCCTTTACTTCGATAGAAAGTGGAAATTCGTAATCAGCCCAAACAAATTCCCAGCTTCCCATTACAAGTTCATATCCCGATATGCCACTGACACCTGGATGCACAACACACGCATTTTCACTTTTTGACCATAATTCTTGCATAGCAGCTAAATCACCGTTCCTAAACGAGTTGTAAAACCGAGTATTTGCTGCTAAAACGGCAGCTTTGCTATCGTCATGAAGAAGTTTGAGGCTGTCTCTGATTTTGGCTGCTTGGGTGTAGTTTTCCTCTTGAATAGCAATTTGTAGTTCCTGTTCCAAGGTTTGTTCATCGAATATGACGCTTTCGCTACTTATTGTTCCTTCTGAGTCCTCTCTCTTCACTTGACATGGTTTTGGAGAACATGAAGATGTGTGTCTGAAAGGTGCTGCACTGAACAAGTACGAACTTAGACGTATTTGGATGTGGAAAGTGACTCATTATATATTTATTGCAGCTTTGAAATCACAAATTTATTTCAAAACATGTAGGCATATTCTGCTCTGTTACCAAAATTGCAACACTCTTAACCTGATCGGAGACTGAAATAGTCTCATAGTCTCATTTCACAAAATGTGTCGTCCTTTTTCACTAAAATGCCATTATAACCATATAACAGACCCTTTCCAGAAAATTATATTTAAAATTGTCCAAACACACTCATACAGCCGGATGACTGATTATTTGTACTTATAACATCATTAGCACATACAATATAACATGTCCCATTATAATGAAAGTATTAGATTCTATTAATATTCAGTATGTCATAACCATAATCATAAGTTCATAACACACATCCAAACACCCCTGCTGCATCTCCTAGTATGCTCATTACAACATTGCATAGGCTAAAGTTTGGGCGCTGCCAAAAAACTGATCATGTAAACGATGTATAGCTTTAAACCATAAATCTATGCAAGACCATTAACAAAATTATGCTACATGATAATATTTTCAAAAGGTCAAGCAAAGAACACTTACTAGGAATCCCTCTTTGCTTATTCATATGGAAACCAGAAAAATGTTTAAAATCCATTTCTCTTCTCGAGTTGCAGATTGCAACCAATTTCTGTTGCTTCCGAGAGTGTGAGGAAAGATTATCTTTTTCCCCAAAACCACTAACACATGAACAAGGCAGGCTACTAAGACCCTTGTGATTAAACCTGTTTTCCTGAGATTAAAAAGGAATGCATGTGATAAATGGTGGGATAGAAAGTTATTAGAACTTATAATCTTACATTAAGTGTAAAATAGGCAGATTTAAATTTTAATCAAAACAGATAATTTCAAAAATTCCATGTTACTTCCATTGAAATAAAGCGTAGAGATATAAAATACTTTTTTCTCCGTAAAGAAGGTATCTTGACCCTTTCGATGGTTTACTTACATCGATTTCATTACAAACTCAAGGCTAATATCCTTTTCGGCAGACAGATATGTTTAAAAGCCAGAGTGTGTTTGCAGTAAGGCGTGATGCAACTTATCCATAGTTGAGGGAGTGCAATGTTAAGTCTGCTATTAGTTTTCAAGTACTTAACAGATAGTAACTAACTTTTGGAAGAAAGGTTAGTTGACTATTATCAAACAGACCAAAAATACAATATCTGTGTACCAAAAAAGACCTTATGTTAAGCTAAAAGGGCTGAAAAGTCATTGTCCTCTAGAAGAGTAAAAATCACCTTCAAGGACCGTATATAACAGCCTCTAGATAGACAACATAGTCATCAAATTAATCTGAAATAAGGAACCTAACCCATCAATTTGAGACCCTAGAATCCTACTAAGTGAAAAAAATTATAATGGTGCAAGTCATATTGGAAGCAGTGGTGATACAATCAAATCACGATGTTTCTAGGGAAAAAGAAAGACAAGTCTTTATCACGCTACACCTGAAGATAAGTTTTGGATAATGAAAGATTGTAAAAATTGATAGCAAACTAAGAACACTCAATAAATAGTCAACTAGTAGGAAAAGTATTTCCACAATTTCATAGATGGACGATTCACAAATTTCCCAAAAATGTTTCAAAATAGTACGAAGTAACATAAATTCTAATTTCGAAAACCCCAGTTAGACAAATAGATATCTACATCCAAATACTTCAATTCAGACCCCAACTAATTACTCTACAGCATCAGACGCATTTTCAGTTACCCCCGCTTTATAATTTTCCAAATATCCAAAAACAAAAAAGTCATGATTCATCAAGCCGAGACCGAAATGACAAACTTTTCTCCCATTTATGTTAATCTAATCTCACCATTATAGAATAACGCACACGATCCAAAACAGGAATAAGATTTTCCACTTTAAATATCAAAATACTAATATGAACTTCATTCTAAAAGTGCAGCTCAAAAGATTAAATTGTCATTTTTATAATATGACAAACACTAGATCCAACCCTATCAAGTTTTATCATTTAGTAATCAAGGCTTGTAACTTTTTATCATATTCAAAGTCAAAATATAATAAAAACCTAAACACTATTGCTACACACACTTTAAGATATGCAACCAAATGATATACGGAGCAATTAAAATAGGATGTACTAGGATATAAAGATGTTTGCTTACATTGTGGATAAATGGTGGTCGGGTGATCTGAGTAGATGATAACTCCATTAACGTCTGAAGATGATGAGGATTGATCGATGGGGTTGAGTGATTTGTTGGTTGTTGAGTAATTTCTAGGGTTTATAGCTGAATTGAAGTATACTTGACTTTTTCCTTTAACGTCAATACAGTTAAAAGGTAAACACAAAAGTCAACGTGATTGCTTTTGGTTAAAAAAATATGAGCCAAAATGAACAGTTCTTGATGGCTTCAAAACCGAGTTTTACCCGCCGAGTTATATGTGACCCAATTCAACACAGTTTGTCAAAGTTGGCCGTATTTTTATTTTTATAGTTTGGATTGATTGCGGTGAGGATAATGTTGTTTTTAGGTTTAAAACTTGTATTCTTGTTAAATTGTATGTGTTTGGTATTGTATAGTATATGTTTAATAAACCTATTATATGATTGGTATTGAATTTTTAGGTTTTATGTATGTTTGCTATAAAATATTAAAGGTTTTATAAGTGTTTGGTCATTGGTGGCCGAAATTATTGTAATCTACATATATGAAAAACCTCGTTGACCCGGCGGTTGAATCGGTGACACGATGATTCGAGCGGGTCGATTCAAGACTCGATTTTTAAAACATTTAAAAAATTTGATGCGCTTGTGATTTAGATTTCATGTGTATTTGCACAACTCGCGCATCCTTATACACACGGCTCTGATTATATAATTAGAACGGATGACGCTAAAATGTTATAGCTCCGAGATTTAGACATTTGAAGCATTATTGAGACTCTCAAACCTTTACCGCTAAACTGACGAATAGGGTTTATGTGCTTAATTCATCCAACTTCAACACATGTTTAACCAAAATTTTAGGCTGAGAACCTAAAATCTACAATTCTACACTCGTGGTCGCAGTTTCAAGAAAAGATAGGATTTTAATGGCATGCAAATTTATATTTTTATAGTAACTAAGTAACCCAATTTTGTTTACTGCTTCACTATTGTACATCTTTGCACACCTTGAATTAATTGTCCACAAAAGATGACTGACTGTGGGTTAACCTGTAAATCTGTGATGTAAATTTGTCATTCAGCATCTCATTGATGATGATGCATATCGCTCTCAACATTTGAATAGAATTGATCATTTCATAATAATTATAACTCCCCACCATGATCCCTTGCTCTCATTGATGATGATGCATATCGCTCTCAACATTTGAATAGAATTGATCATTTCATAATAATTATAACTCCCCACCATGATCCCTTGCTTGGGCTAAGAAGAGATTATATGACCTTTATAATTAGTAATTAATTATAAAGTACCATTAAACACAGCATGACACTATCTTGAATTCATCATGATTCATGAATCAGTTATCCATGCTCTGTTAACCAAAACGTCATGACGCTTGTAAGCGTGTTCGTTCATATTTATAGTTCTAATATATTTATTGTGAGTGTTTTCTATCTTTTAGATCGGTACTCATTTGAGTGTAGATTGATTCGAAGTTGACGGAGCAGAAAAAATGTGTTATATTCAAACATAGATATAAATGTAAGATAGCCTTAAAAATGGTGCAATAGAATCGTCAAAAGATGATGAAGCAATAAGTAGCAAGACGGTGGTTGACAAGAAAAGCGGATGTAGCGTGGTGAACACTAGTTACTGCAGATGGTGTAAAAGGTACGGTATCTACAAAACAATATAGCATCATGGCCTTACTGCATTATTTAATCCGTTACAATCTTTTTAAGAGGAGTCCCTGTGATATAACAATCTTTTCGATTCTACAAGTTTAGTTAATTATCATCTTACATGTGAACTAATAAAATTGACTAGTCGTGCATAGCCTCAGCAAAAATAGTTTTCATCCGACAATATGTTTATTAATGTAACGCTAAAGTTTACAAGTCAACATAGACCTTTGAAATAATGATTCTGCATCTACCCCCTATACTTAATTATATCACAGTGTTGTTGTACAAGAAAGTACAGCACCCGCCATTGTGTAATTCTGCCACTTTGGTGATTCTTACTCTTGCTGTTTTTTTAACCGTACTTTATTCTTCTTACTCTTGCAGAAACATCGTGGACCAGAGATCCCCCAAAATGTTTGAACAGCTCATTTGAAAATGAAAAACAAAAACATGACTAGTTTTGAAACAAATGACTACCAGTCTTGCCAAAATTTCAAAAAGCATTTTAAGCAAGTCAAATAGAAGGGAATAAAGAGTCGATAGAATTGTCAAAACTCAAAAGATACATAATTAAACATATGATAAGGGTTCCATGGCCACCGCTAGAATAACACCATCCATTTTGTCACAAACCAAGACACGATTAAATAACCCTTTTGTCTTTCAAAATAAAACTAATAAGAAAACATATAGGATTATAGGTTATTACTTGGCCATCATAACCTTAACAAACTCCTCGTAGTTGATTTGACCATCACCATCAACATCAGCCTCTCGGATCATCTCATCAACTTCTTCATCAGTAAGCTTTTCACCAAGATTTGTCATAACGTGACGCAATTCAGCAGCAGAAATGAAGCCATTTTGGTCCTTGTCAAAAACTCTGAATGCTTCCTTAAGTTCTTCCTCTGAATCAGTATCTTTCATCTTCCTGGCCATAAGATTTAGAAACTCAGGGAAATCAATGGTTCCGTTTCCATCAGCATCAACTTCATTAATCATGTCCTGAAGTTCAGCTTCTGTGGGATTCTGCCCTAGGGATCTCATCACAGTCCCAAGCTCCTTTGTGGTGATGCAACCTGAACATAGGTAATTCCACGAGAACCATTAAAAAACATAACACTGTCAACTCACAAGTTCTAAAAAAAGAATAGAACTGTTTTCTGATTAAACGCAGCCGTATAATGAGCTCGAGGATATTGGGATTGGATTTTACAAAACCAAATTTTCAAAAATCAAGTCTCAACCTATTTTTTTATAATTTTAGTTCTCTCCACATATATCGCAGATAATATCTCCCCCAAAATACAAATCCAAAAACAGGTTTGGGTTTAAACAGTAAATCTTTAGTACATTTCGAACAAGCCAGGTTGGGTTGACCCACCAAACACTTGATCCGATATTTATAGAAAGGGTATAAATAACTCGTGAGTTAATTATGATTGCAAGAAAAATAATAATAATTTAAATCTTTGAATACGGCAAAATAGAAGGTTGACATTGAGGAACTTTCCCAACAATCACTATATTCTATGTAAACGGGTCAAAATGTACACGCATGACACAAGGGGATAGTCATAGCCTCACAAATGAATGATCAGACCATTTAATTTAATGATCTAACAAAAGGTGTTGCAAGGAGTAAGTATTAAGTAGCATTTTAAGTATAAAATTAAAAGCAAATCATATTATCACAGTATAAAGCCAACTAAGCAATGTTATCCCGCAATAACGATTAAACATATTGTTGTTCCCGTTTAGTTGAAAGAATTGCACAAGTGTTTTTCAACGTTTAAATTTTTGGGGGAATTGCATATATATCCCTGCAAAGACTAAAAATTGCATATATATCCAACATAAACTTAAAATTGCGTATATATCCTTCCCAAACACAAAAATTGTCATATATATCCAAATAATTATTTTCTATATATTTAAAAACAAAAAACACATAATAATTGTAATTAAAGTACAAAATGACCATTATATCCTCTACTTATAATAAATCTATACACAAGTTTGAATATAACAATCTCCACACACAGATTAACTCTGCACTCTAGATTGAATCCCGTAAATTGGTTTGACTGTACTAACTTTTCAAACTAATTTTTTCATTATTGTTCTTGTTTTCGCTTGTTCGTATGTTTCCTATTGTTGAATTTTAATTGATTATAACCAACTGCCAAAAACACACACAACCTATAGATATTTACAACCATACGATCTTTATTAAAAATTAATACTTGAATGAAAACATAAACTGTATATGAGTCCACATCAAACATCTTGATATATCATCTAATTTTTTGATGAATTAAAAATTAATTCTTAATGATATACGCTCAAATGAGTCAATTATTAATGATTTTTTTTTTGTGTCATTTTGGTGTTCAGTGAAGTTTTTTTTTTTTCTTTTTTTGTTTTTTAAAAAAAAATTAAAAAATGTTTGATGATATTTTTTAATTATGAGAAATGATAAATAAAAGGGTATAATGGTCATTATGTATTTAAATTTTAATTATCTTGCATTTTTGTGTTGTAATTATAAATAAAATAACTATTTGAATATATGTGATATTTTTTTTGTTTAAGAAGGATATATACGCAATTTTAAGTTTATGTTGGATATATATGCAATTTTTAGTCTTTGGAGGGATATATATGCAATTGCCCCTAAATTTTTATTAGAAAACAATCAAAGAATTTACTAAAATTGTTTGCGGAATAAAATCTAAGTTGAATGACAATGTATGGCGATCTCCTCACTAACTTAAAACACTAACAAAAGTAGGTGTTTAAGTAAGAACTATGCTAACACTTCGAATAGATTCAGGGACTTAGTTCTTTGGAGGAGTAAATGCTCTCGTGAATGTGTATCACATTAATTGCACGAGACGGCATTTACTCCTTTGAGACATTCTCTTTTATATGCAAAGTACAAGGTGGTTAACTGTTAGTTAACAGCGACGTGTCAAGCGTCTAACTATAAAGTACACTGCCATTGTAATGTGTTCATAATGGCCATAAATACATGTGTAATGAGAGCTAGGGTAAGGTAGTTATGTTTTTGTTACACGTCAAATGCCATTGTAAAAAGTGGAGGCATCGCATGAGGAAACATTTGATGCATTCACGAGACTAGAACAACAATTATGAAAGGGAATATCCTAGGGAATGGAATTACGCGTTTGACCAAGGATCAGCCTAACTATAATGCACAATTACTTGATCTATTGATGCACATGTAATAATTATTTTCTCATGTTTCATGAATGTAGAGTGGAGCAAGAGACATCGTTACCGTCAAACATAAAAATGGTGTTCAAAAACAATTATGAGATGAGATGTGACGCTGAAAACAGCTCGAAGCGCACAAACCCACATTACTACACCCATCCCTTTGAAGAGGCTGGTTCCCGTGATAACGGTTATAACTGAGTAATTTTTTTAACGTTGTTTGAAAGGTGAGATTGGGTGGAATAAATTTTTTAACGTTACGGCAAATAATGAAATCAATTCTCAACTACAAAAAAAGCCTTCAGGTACTAAATTATTTGATTCTTAACATTATTTCCAATAAGGGTGTGTTTGGTTATTGTGTTTTGAAAAGAATCAAAGCACAATATCAGAATAACCTAATAGCACATAAATAAACTTATCCAAACACCCCTTATGAGATTCTCAACACAGTTAAACAAACAGATCATCATTTACATCAGATGAAAACACAAACATTAAAACACAAATCAATAAACAAATCTCAAACACAAACAATAAAGATAAGGGGATGTTACCATCGCCATCCTTGTCAAACAAACTGAAAGCTTCCTTAAACTCAGAGATCTGATCATCGGTCAACTGATCCGCCATTTTCTTTTCTTTTTTTGGTTTTCAAAAAACAAATTACGAGAGCAAATGGAAGGAAAAAAAGGGTTGTATTTTGGGAAAATGAATAATGGATGGATATTATTTTAGGAAATGAAAATCGTGGGTCGCGTTAAATACAAGCGATTGCAATTAAATATTAGTGAGTGGTGGTCCAATCCTGACGGATGTGATCTGTTTTTATCAATCCGATTTCACCGTTCTACCCTTACCCTCATTTTGCTTTTATTTTATCGTTTATTTTGGTCCATTATCTCGTCAACTTTCAGCGTATAACATTCTTGTAACACAAAGAAAAAAAACCCCTCCTTAATATATAAGTACACGAGAGACACAATATTCATTTATCTTACACTAAAAAAAATAAAGAAAAGATAACTCGATAATTCCCGTTGTAACCATGGACGAAGCTTTATGAGGGCAGGGGTGGGTCATGGCCCCCCCAAAAAATCGGGTAGTTATGGTAGTTTTGTTCGATATATATGGGATTTAAAGAATATATTTACATCTAGCCCTCCCTCAAAAATAGGAAAGAAACAATCACTTCTTATTTTCTTGCTCCACGTTCTTTTTTCAGCCATTGGTTTGCATTCCTTTTAAAACAAAATCTACTTTAATATTTCAATTCTTATCTAACTAATCCGATTGTTACTTTGATATAATTTCTTAATATCTATAGTGATAAAGTGCCTTTTTTTTGTATTATCTATCTATAATCTAACTACCATATTGAATAACAGGCAATGCTTACTGATTTGATCCCATTACATAAGTAGAGTTGGCTAAAAATTGTAAAATATGTACGTTCTCGTGTATATATAAAACTATACGCTTAATTTCACATGATTTCGGCCCCCCCAAGAGATTTGTTGAAGCTCCGTCCCTGGTTGTAACCATAGTGAATGCCCTATAACACAAAGAAGCGGCGCAGCCATGGCAATCATGGCTTCGGGATACGCACCAAAATGGCCCTATAACGTGACTATATTTTACTGCAGCGCGCCCTCTTAGAAGAATGTGAATAGTAAAAATAATTCAACAAATTAATGGTAAATGTGATTTTTAAACTTTTAACTTCGGCCAAATAGTTATATGGCGGAATAAGTAAACGAATGCACCTACTGTCAACCCCGTCTAAGGCAGAAACGTGAGGTGCGCAGAAATTGTTGAGATTTTAGTACTAAGTTAACCATTAACATGTACGAGTATGCAGCGGATATGGATCTAGTAATCACAATTAGGTTAAACACGTAATAATAAACATTAATGAATAAAAGGGATAAATAGAAACCTAGCCTTGCGTGGCTTATTGAACTCAAGTATACGAACAAGAAAACCAAACGAAACCCTAATATCTAAATTAGATATCTCTATGAGTATCATACACAAACCCGATAACATATATGTTCGATAAAGAAATGTAGTCGAGAACGTAATTAACCAATCAACAATTGACAACACTTGAATAATTCAAACAAGAAAACCACCCAAGTCAATAGTTGCTTCCTGCTCAAAACTCCTTCTGTACGAGAAAGAGAAAACAACCAAACGGTTGTTTCTCTCTTCTACCCGATATCGGATGAAGAGATCCGATATCCCACATTCTTTGTCCGAGAAACGCGAACACAGAAAAACCCAAAACTTGTTGCTAATACGATTCAACAGGGAACTATAGAGCTAAGAGATCAACACACCAAACAATAAAACCACTTGGAAAAGATTGCAAGGTTTAGGGTTTGATATAAACCCTAATCGAATATGAAAGAATCCGATTGAGTTCACAAGTAGATCGACTACTTTTTTAAGTCTAGGGATAATCAGTAAGTCATACAATGCATGAGGTGAGGATGTATATTAGTCGTGAGTTTGGATGGGGTATGTTTGCTTTTATAGCAAACTTAACCGACCCCCATATTTGGATCACAGCTTGAGCGACAAGGCAAAAACCCAATCATCCTCCTTCACCTCTCTTGCCCGATCAGTGGATTTACAAGGCCTATGGCTGTCCAAACCGACCCAATCAATAAGCTTTAAAGCCCATGGGTCGTTATCAATAATCGGGTAAACTTGCATGCATGTAACGGGTATATATTCAAGTATAAATATTACGTTCGACACGTATACTCGTGTTTATCGTGTGTGCCCCTATAGGCTCACACACTCTTAGCCGTTTACGTGTGTTTACAACTCCCACTTGGGAGTTGGTGTGTCGAATGGCACACAAAACTAACTACGGAAACGCCTAGCAAACGCTCTCACTCGCTTTTTGAATAAAAGTGTCTGAGAGAATAGTTTCGTAAAAGTTTCTCAGTAGAATGGTCATTCAATGTCTTGCTTTAATCATCCTTTGTTATAGATACTGTTAAACCATGGATAATGGATCTCAAATCATTCCATATAGTTTAACCATTTAGAATCTCGTTATAGATTTTAATTCAGATATACCAAATGTATCAAGAATCATCTTGTATTACCCTTTGGGTCTGGCCAGAAAATTATCTGATTAAATCTGGAGAGGCGCCATGATATCTTTCTGCACATATCAAGTGGAGTAACAAATCCATTATTGACTACAAGTGTTGTGGATGTTGCTTCACATCACTCCGAAATATAGCCTTTATAACTACCTTATTTAGATAGCGTTTTGCGTATACTTACAAAAAATGATATCCACACATAACAGAACTTGCTTGCATCTCAAGTCTAAGGACGAAGATAACAAACAATTTTCAATATTTTACTTATGATAAGGATCCAAAAATAAATGTTTGAAAGTTGGGGAATCCAATATGCATCTCTAGTGAATACATATGAGTTTGGTGGGAACAATCCGAATTCTCGTTAGAATTATAACCAACACTCACATTTGCTTTATCATAACATTATTCCCATATTGTTAACCGACAATGGACATATTTAGAACAATAAAAATCATTCAAGGATTAAACATGCAAATATAGGATAACAATTATTATATGAACGAATAACAAATACCAAGTATCTTTATTCATCATAAAGTAAAAATTGTCTTTCAATCCCAATTATCCAAATACTAAAATAGATATACATGAAACTTATTTAGTAAGTTGAAGCCTGATGTTTCCAACATTCTCAACCTTTCTTTTACAAGAAAAACTAAATAGTTATCTGAGTAAACTTTCCGAATACTTGTTTCAATCTTCACATATAGTGAGTGATTTGAAATATAAGATGATTGTCTGTTCTCATATGCTCATACTATTGCAAGAGTTATAGTATGGAGATGTCGCCCTACCTTGCATGAGGTATTAGAAGTCAACGACATACTGACAGTCATCTTTACAGTTTCCAAAAGTGTAAAATATTCTCATTCTTTAATGTGTAATGCAACAATGCTCTATGTTGAGCATAACTAGTTAGCAGATTTTTCATAAATGATAAAACCCTACTGCAACTAGTAATAATATTTCTCTAGCATCATTTGTACTTATACAACACTATACTTTATAATTTGTGTACATCTGTATTAACAATAATCTAAACACTCTCAATTAGATATTGTTGTTGTCATCTCATCTTGTTCTTGTACAAAAGCAACAACTAGTCTTATACACAATATAATATATACATGATAAATCCTTAGTTAAAACAACATAAGGTTTTCATCCATGTAATAAATTATTCCAAGTGAAATACATCATTTTAAGACTTGCTCAAATGATATATTGCATTTGTGTCAGACTTAATTTTCCGCATTTGTTTATTCCATATAAACATCTATTTCAAGGTTGTTTGTTTTATCCCCTAAATTCCAAGAGAAGTTTCATTCCAAGCTTAAGGATCAATATCTAGCTTAAACGGAATGATATCTTCAACATATAAATTTTAAGGAAAAACACATTGCTCCCACTTAATGTTAGATGTACTCAAGAGTTATCTTAATTCAATCAGAATCATATTGTAATTAAATTCAAGATTTCAGCTCCTAGATGCATGATCCAATCCAAAACATGGATTGCTCAAATTTTGTATACTACATAAAGATAATATAAATTCATAACCCTTTTGATTACACACCGTCCTCGCAAAAAGTAATCATAAAGAAATAGTTATAAAATCTAATTGCCATATTCCTCATTCAAGGAAATATGTATGACAATTAATTATCTTTATATACTTAATGCGTGTATTATATAAGAAAATTTAATCACAGTCAATTACTTAAGTATGATTAAAAACTTCTTATTAATGTCATGCATTAATATATATACAATTTTGTCTTTATGAGTCTTTCTTCAAAAGAAACTCAATCCAACCTCATAGGTTAACTGTTAGGCGAAATAACAATCAAGCTCAAAACTTGATTTGTCTTTTAAGGACTGCATCTTATTATTCATAGTTCTAAAATATTTATCAGATTCAAGATGTGATAATGTATTTTAGTAGTTAGCTGATTTACAATAATCTCCTAACTTATATCCCTCAGCATTGATGTTAAAAATATCACTTCAAGTGATGAGGCATCCTTGCGGATTTATGAATGAGAGTAATTATTATACTTCGGTCAACATTTACATGTTTAACCTTAGTATGACATTAATAAGTGGATTTTAAAAGGTTAAGTATTTTGTTATCAAAAACTTTGAAATTTGTATATGCTCCCACTTACTTTTGTAAGTAGAGACAATTCTCTAAATACTACGTATTTAAGCAACAATAAATTGTTCTTTATTGGGAACCAAAAAATACATTTTAACTTCTCATCTCTAGACTTGTTAATAAAATGCTTCATAAGATTTAAACAAATTCAGAACTTAAATCAAGACATAATGGAATTCCTTCCAACAACTCAAATTAGGGTTTATAGAAAAACTCTAATTTAGTATCACTCTTTAACCAAAAGTTCTAACAACAGTTTTGTGTTTCGTCAAGCTAGGAAGAACACCAAAACTACAATCTTCAAGCTAGGAAGTGTAGAATAATCAAAAATCCAAAAGGGTTTATGATTCAATTGGTTTGAGTGGTAAAATCTCAAATCCCTGATGAATTAGGGTTTTCAGTTATGGGTTGTCTTGAATACCTTCTAGGTTTGAACTCTATTGAGTGTATTCATGACACACGCAATTTCTAACCTTGATATGTTTTGGAGGTAGAGCAAATTAAAGCTATCGTGAATCAAACAATATGAATAAGGTTTGATTCTACACATTAGACATACCATAAAGAAATGGTATTCTATGCGTATTAGAATTGTGAAACTATATCAGAATTCCATAGATAACTTAATTCTCTAAGGACCAAATACTTGTCAATTGGGTCGAGCCAAATTGCATATAAAGTATTTACTAACCAAGTGCATGCAATAATGTATATTCATTGAACAATACAAGAACCTTATGTTCACGTGTTCACAAGAAGACATAACTGTTCAAAGATTATATGTTCATGTGTTAACAAGAAAACAGAACATGTCAATAATACATTATAAGTCTTTGAATAATTCAAAGGCCTTATGTTTATGTGTTAACTAGAAGACATAACTATTATACTATATATACTATATGTTATAAGTCATTGATTAGTTCAAGGACTTAATAATTATGTCTTAACATGTAAGCATGATAATACTAACAAAAGTAATCATGAACACAACCTCTTGAGTTCTATAGTAATTTCAAGTTAATTTTTTATACTTCATAATTATGATCATTATCATATAACTATAATTATGTTGACTAAAACATGTAGTCAAATGTTGCATTATCTATACATAATATCATGACATTTGAATGTAGTAGGGCAACAAACATCTAGCGTGTTCAAGTCCTAGTAGAATCATTATTAGAATGTAATAGGGCAATAAACATCAAGCGTGTTTAAGTCCTAGTAGATTTATTAGTTTTCTTACCTTGTGGTCAAGAGATACCAATAATATTGTTGTTACTTGCACACACTTTGAGATTCCTCCCACTTGTGTAAGGTACAACATCATATTATGAAAACAAACAACACGTGATTGATTGTTCAAACGATATGATAATGTCATATATATCATAAGTAGTTTTAGAACCATAACCTGTAATAAGGAATTGTGGATTATTATTCTATAGATAACACTTCAGGAAGCGACAACAGGAAGGCAACGTGTTATCTAATAAAATAAAATGCAATTTTCCTTTAAGCAATGGTTGTTCATATTCGGAAAGTAATGAATTATTTCAAAGCAAGTTTGAAATGATATGGGTGACTAACAAGGAATAAATCCCGTAGCTCCCATTGAAATTGAAAACATTACAAGAATGTTATTTCAGTAATAAAATGCAATTGCTCCCACTGGATTTGTCAACATTGTAAGTGTTACATTTCCAGTAGAAAAACATATAGCAGTTTTATATACGTTCATATTCTCTTCAAATACCTACGAGTACCATGTACTTAGGTATTGAACAGAGTATATGAAGTTCTACTTATGTAGACAATGGACTAGCCATTCTTTCATTCAATTAACTTGAATATTTAGCATGCTATTCCTCCTTTATCGTCTACATAGCCCCAAGGGTATTTAGCATTTTAGGAATAAACAAGAGTCCAAGAAAATTACCTTGCGAATATTCTAGTAATTTCTTTACTCTTTGCGGTTTAAACTCATACATCGTGACAAGTGCAGGATGTTATTTATTTTGGTAGCTCTAAACACAATGTTTCCAGTTATACAAAATATTCCATCTTTCAATTAACTCTAGACTACAAAAGGGTAATGAAAGATCATAAATGAGTTTATCAATTTGTAATCCTATCTTAGTTTGTCAACTAAGGAGAAAAGATAAGTATAAGTCTCACTCTTCTTACTAGGAAAAGAGACTAAGTTTGTCTTTCAAAGAAAAACAACTTTGTTTACGAATTATGTTGCAATAACACAATTAATCAGAACATAAAAAGTTCAATTCTAGTATTTTCGATAATTACATTCTTAAAAGAATTAACTACCCAATTAATTACTAATTAAGACTAAGATCCATCTTGCACTCCCACTTAATTACCAAAGGTCTGACCAGGGCGTAAAAAAGTAGGACAAGAGGTAAGCAACGAGCGTTAATTGCATAATACAACTCTTAGATTTATGAGACTGATCAAGACATTAGTAGACAAGTAATAATGTCATGAGCATGCTTAGTTCTCATCTTATGCCTCGGGTTCAAGGTTTGACCAAGCCAACTCAAAATAAGTCGACCAAGTATGAACGTGTAAAAATAACCAGAGGTCTGACCAAAGCGACATAATTACCATGGGTTGGAAAGGCCCTTAGGTCTGACCAGAGAAGTCAATCCAAATGCACGTGTTCATAGTTGGATGGCACAGACTTAAAATTAACAAATAGGTATGCACATATAAATGTGGTAAAAGTCGTGTACAACGAAGCATGCAAAACAACTTTGTAACACTAATTTAAAAAACTTTTGGTAATGACACTGTAGTGATCATCATGGTTCACGGTAGCTCCAATCTAACGCACAGGCAGGCAGAGGACCAGGTAAGCGCTGAAGCAATAACCTAGACATTCTTTCGGTGCGACTGTGCGCACCTCTTTGAACCCCTTTTTAAGTTTGTTGATGCGCGTACGAAGCGCGTTCGGGGTCAAAGGAACTTCCTTTTCGTTGAGCAAGTTTTTCAACACCCTAGGCAGTGAACCTAATCGTTGTAGTGTAGTATTGGGTAAGCCTCGGGTATTGATATCGTTCTCTATGGGAATAGGAATGCTAGCAAGAAGTGTATTACGCTAAGTTGGGGTTGAGGATGATTCTTTTTTTTTTTTTTTTATCTTTTATTGGT